>BMAU01006061.1:0-600000 GCA_019973935.1 Trichonephila clavipes | reverse complement strand
AGAAAAGTCATTAGAGCATATTCATTAATATATTGTAATAATATTTTTCTTTAAGTGCATTCCATCTCTTGTTTTGCTAATTGTTATTTCCGTTAATCTTGAAAATACATAAAAAATTTCTCTGCCTATAATTAAATTATATTCATCAAATTATGTTTCCTTTTTTTACCTGATCTGCATTTGTAACATTTCTGGAAAGGCCGATCGTATTCAATGTTTTCAATATATTTGCTACATATGGCTTGCATTTATTTTTTATTTATATATTTTTTTTTTGCTCAAAGTTTGTCATTTCTAAGCATATGATAAAATTGGTCCATTTTTGTTGTCTGTTCTTTTCTTGTATTGTGCCTTGATGTCCTTTGTAAGTTTCACTGCTGCAATACTTAAATTCCACAGTGGAAATTGGTAATGCAGTTTAAAAATATATTTCCATTCAACTTTTTCAATAAAACCGTTATGATATTTTGGATTTTCAGAGTAAGAGTTCTTCAGTGAAATGCACAAGCAAGTTTACATTGTCATGGGTATCATAACGAAGGCCCGTGGGGTGATAGTTTTTGTTTTCTGATGTATTGATTGTATGATTTGGTAGGGAGAGTTATCTTATATAGTTGAGGCTTGGAAAAGTTTTTTTAAATTTTTTGCAGAGGGAGATTTTATTTTTTTATTTCTCTTTCCAGTTTGTTGTTTTTTTGTCTAGTTGAATAAACTGTTGCAGTAGTGGAGTCAGAATTTTTAACTTCTAGATCTTTCATTTGTGAAAAAGGGCCAAAAGTTCAATGTAATTTAAATACAGCTGTTTGGGACAAATGCTAGGGTGGTGTTGTATTTATGACTTGCTGTGCAGGTAAATTTGATGTATTTGACTTGCTATTGGCATAGTGGGGTATTTTTGATTTCCTGCTTCCAGAAATTGACCAACAAAATAACAGCAGATTGCTCCCCCACACACACACCATTTTTCATTTAAGGTCATTTTGCTTTCTTTCCTCCCTCTTTACCATACTAGTTCTTAATGATGAATTTCCTCTCGAACATGTCTCCCAGATTTCAAGAAAAAGTTTGCAGCTTGCTCTATTTAAAATATATCCCAAGCATAGCTTAGTTGTTTTTTTTTCTGTTTTTTTTAAAAAAAGTCTTGTTAATAATCATTTGAGTAGAAACTTTTATTTAAAAAAGAGTACAATCGAGGAAGGTTTATAAAACCATTAACAGAGCTAAACTGATAAAAAAAATTGCCTGCATGGTCTTGAAACAAATTTTGTACAAAAAAAAAAGGTAGAAATTTATTACATATGACTATTACATTACACAAATTCATATAGTAAGGAATACATGTTAATTATATAAATTATTTTGACATAATTAACATTTGAACCACATATTAAAAAAATGTTAGTTGAGGAAAATCACACATAATTCTTTCATATATTTACAAAATACAATTTGGTACGCAACTTACTATAATTAAATTACAAAATGTGATTTTGGTTTTTATAGTAGATTCATTGATAATATCATAATATAGTTGTCTTCCTAATTTGAATTCTATAGATAAAATGGCTAAAGGTTAATCATTCTGGACTAATGCTGAATCTCAAGTAGTTTTTCATTATTATTATATTTTTTTTAGGAAGATTTTTCTTCAGTTGTAATGCTCGTTAGTTAGGTTAATATAGTTTTATGAACAGTAACAAATTTCTGACGCATTATAAATTATTTTTAGTAAATGTTACAATGTTTGTAACGTGATCCTAAAATACAAAACTTGATATTCAAATTTTGATTTCGTTTAATAAATTAATTCAATCTATATTCTCTTTTAAGGCGGTATTTTTGTCTTCACAAATTGAAATTTTCTTTAATCGGTTTTTAAATATTTTCTGACCTGACTACTGCTTTTTTCAGTTGAGAGTTGAACAGGGATGTGAACTCAGCAATAAAAAAATGTGTAATCAAACCCTGATTGTAGAAGTGGGGGAGAATGGTGCATTGCTTTTATGTATAAAAAATTAGTTCCTTTCCCTCTACAGAGTGCCTTGTGGATTCTATTCTGAATAATTAAACATTTGATATATTCATTTCCATTTATAAGCACAATTGCTACCTAAAAACCATCCATATAATTCTTGTTCAAAGTCAAAGATTGGTGAGAGCAAAAAGAAATTTGCTTTTAAAAATTCAGCAGTTGGATGTGCCATGGAGAAGATATACTTAAAATTCACTTTAATCAGGACTAACGCTTCTGGAATAACAATTTACCAAAGCTCAGATGATTTTATTTCAATTTAAATCTACCTGAAATCTTAGAGCAGAGGTTCCCAAACTTTTTTCTCCCATATACCCCTTACCATGTTTTCTGGCTTTTGGAAGACCTCTGCTTACCTGATATTGAATTTTTGCAAATTCAGATACTTAAGATGTGTTTTTAACAGCTGGTATAGAGTTATTTACTTTCAAAGATTTAAATTTCCTAATTGTCAGGAAGTGTAGTGTGAAAAATTAAAGAAATAATTATTAATTAAATTAAAATTCAATTAACACATAAAATAATTGAGTAGCAAGCAATGCTTTTTTAATCTGATGTTCTAATAACAAATTTTCAACATTCGCATCAATTTTATTTGGTGTAGTCCTAAACCTTATCGGTTAGTGTTCAGTCTTTTTGAGATTGGTGATTTCTAAAACTTTTTTCCTCTAGGAAAAACAATTAAGAACTTTCTCATGATACTCCATAATTCGGCATAAATAGCAGGTACATCTTTTTAAAGCCAAAGTTGCTGATGTCCATTTATAAACTGTACTTTTAAGATCTTCGTTAGTGTTAATTCCGATCAGTTCCTTTTGTAATATGACATTTATTTATTTTTAGTATGATCATATGGATTGATTGCCCGTTGTGGTATTACTATTGTCAAAGCATTCTGAAACATAGTTTCAAAATATGAAGAGAGGGCATTTAAATGTGTGTTGAACATTGGTTTAAAAGTCTTGTTCCTGACATACTGTTTGTGACAGATGAAGGTACTGGAAAAATTCGTGAGGTCCAATATTATACTTCTTTAGCTTAATTCTGACAATAAACACTGAAATATTAGTCCTTGTTTTAATCAAATTTTGGCTTACACATGCTTGCGTTTGCTTACCCTCTAATTTTAATTGGGTTGATAGATTTATGCTTTTATATTACAAGTATAACAAAATATTATGTAAGTAAATAGGTAACATCTGTGTATGAGGGCTATTCCATTCAATGAAATTTAAAACAAAGTCATGACCAGATTAAATGAGAGCTACTATTATAGACCCCCAATTTTTTTTTTTTTTTTTTTTTTTTTTTGCTGACGTGGACCCCTTACAGGTTGTCGTAGACCCCTGGGGATCAATATAGACAACTTTGGGAATCACTGCTTTAGAGTGATGCAAAATATCCATTATGAGAACTTCGTCAAACATCAGCCACGAAAAATGAGAAGAAATCAGGTAATGTAGAAGAAATATCTGTGAAAATACTACAACTCATTTAAACAAACATTAAAATTTTTTTAAAAAGCAGTTCTGCCCAAATATCCTTATCATTCAAACCTTCAATTATTATTGAATATAAAAAGTTGTATCCTAAAAGGAGATAAAGACCAAAAAATGTTCAACTTGTAATGACATAATACTGTTCTTATTTCCTGATTCCAAAACAAGTACAGTAATATCTCGAACTTCTGTATGATAGGTGGGACTAAGTGATAACTGTGTAAGTTGAGGTATAAGTTTGCATATAAATACATATAAATTATTTTTAGTACAGGACTGAAGATGAAAGAAATACTAATTTAGAAAAAAAAATTGTAATAAAATCTTATATAACTCTAATATGAAATCACAAACGTAAGTTATTTTGATGTAAAAAATATCATAAAACCTAACTAATCTGCCAGCTCAAAGAATTTTTTTTTCTTCCCTAAAATTTCCTTGTAGCATGCTAGTAATTTTATATTCCTTGTTTTGTTGAAAAATGCACTCTTTGCTGGAGTCTATATTTTCTAAAATTTGTAATCCTTTTTCAATTTAACTGAGCCTCCTGTCAAATTTTCAACCATCATTTGATCTTCTGATTGAACTGGGTCTAAAGTCAAGTTCTTCAATGTCATGCATTTCTATGATCTTGTCAGCTCCTCATTGCTGGAATCTAACAGTTCTTTATAGTGAATGAATCTTATGTATACTTCAGATTTTTTTCCGCAACTGTATAAGCTTAGCTAAGCCATGCCCTACCCTCTCCACTGATCTCTAAACTGTTTCTTTTGGTAGAGCTTTTAGAAAAACTTTTTTAATTTTCAATATTTCTGACATAAGTGTATTTTTCTTATAAAACAAAAATTTCTCTTTCACATTAAATACTTTATTTTAATGCTAGTCAATAATAGAATTTTCTAAAGTCAATTTAACTTCACTGATTAGAAATTAAAGCCTGACAGAGTTATGTACTCTGTGCAGTCCTTTCAATGACTTAATGTATCCTTTCTGCTAATACTTGTGTTGATGACAACTAGGAAAAGTAGTTGCCAACTCATGGTCCTTACAGTCTATAAACACTAAAAAAACAAGTTCTACAGCTAAATCAGTTATTAAAAAAATGTAGTCTTTGTTTTGTTATATACAATAAATACAAGCTATTTGTTGATAACAAGCGGAAAAGAATGCAAAATCAGTAACAAAAAATTGTATTACTGTTTCATTTTCGGAAATAAAGTATTTTTAAATTGTTTTCTTCAGCAATTACATAATTATCCATACAGGAATAATTTTTTTATTGTTATTTTTTTTTACAGGCTAAAAAAACTACTGACCAATATGTTTTGAAAAAACTAATAGGGAGAAAGAAAACTCATTCAAAGAAAAGGATAAAATAACAAAAAATCCATCAATATATTTACTGTAAGTTTATTGTGTAAATAAAAAAATTGATGTCCTTTTTTTTTTTTTTTATTTGTTGCTCTGAAATAGCTATAGCTTTGAATAGAGCTAAATATAAGAATATATACATATAAGAAATGGATTTATATGTATGTGTATATTATAAGTTTTTGATCTGTCATTTTATTTAGTATTTATGTATGAACCTCACGTTTTTTTGTGAATTTCAAAAGCTGTTTGTGTGTGCCAAACAATATTGCCATAACTTGTAAAAATGTTGATGCAAAATTTCTGGCATTGGGTTAATACTAAGGTTTCTGATTTCCCTGTCTTTTTCCTTTCCCGGAATGCATCAAAATTTTGTAAAATCTAAATTCAAGAATATCTTTAATTGGTATCAATAATTACATAAAATTAGAATAATCATAAATTCCAAAATTTTTATACTTATTTATATATTGAGCTAATAAGTACACAAATTTTTCATTTTTAAAGTATGATTTAAAAGAATACCTAAGCAATGTATGCTTTTATCACTCAGGATAGTTATTTCTTTTGTTATGAAAAACTTAACAGCAGAAAAGGCTCTCTCATATTCAACTACTGTTGGATTTTTTTTAAATCTTCACACAGTTTTATAATATTTGATGATTGATTTTCTGTTTAGTCAAATAGTTGCATTTCTTAATTCACTGTCTTATCAAAGCTAGAACTATTTCTAATTGAAAAAATAGGACCTTTGTTTTTGAGTGGAATGCTTTTTTTAATTTAATGTCCAATGTTGAAACTTTCCATAATATCCATGCTCTCTTCTGAGTGCAAAGATTTAGAGTGATTCATTTTCTATGTACTAAGTCGTCATTATTTTATCTTGTCTAAACAGTTTTTATTTGGTAAACGTGAAATATCAACAGTAACTTGCAGCAGCTTCATACTTTCTTCCAAAATGTATATATTGCCTTAATCTATCTAAACTAACATTATATCTCTCATTAATTTTGGGACTAGAGAATATTTCATATTCTTAGCAAATTCTCAGTTTTATTCATTCAATTCCCCAAATGTGAAAGTAAATACTCCTTCAGCAGTTAGCAAAGTCACATTTTGACTATAAATTTTTTTAGGCAAATTTTTATTGGCATCAAGCCTATTACAATTGTAGTGAAGAGTTTCGAATTCTATATTAGACATGATTTGTTCCTTAATATCAATTAATTCTTTTGAAATTGCTGATTTTGTGTAAACAATCTTTCAAGCATTGGTCATTTCAGCCATGTGCCATCCCCAGGGATACAAAAAGTATGAAAATCTTACAATTTCCCAGGAAAGAAACCCTAATTAATACATACCTTTTATTCAGTACAAAGATTAGTAATTTGTAAAATCTTATTGTCATTTAAAAAAATTTTATAATATGTTTATTGGTTATGAATACGTTTTTCAAGAAAAATTTTATCCATATAATTCTGGTTAGAATTTATGATGAATAGCTTTTGTTTAATTATGGAAAAATAGACGTGTATCCAACAGCACCCTATACCATTACGCTAGGTAATAACTATGACGAATGCATGCTCCCAATGTGCGTTCTCCATGATGCCACCATCTTGATGCTGTATACAAAACCTGAAATCATCTGAAAAAATGATGTCTCACCATTTGTGTGCCCAGGTTCATCGTTGATCACACCATTGAAGATGCTCCTTTCTGTGATGCAGCATCAATAGTAGCCACAACCATGGTCCCCGAGCTGAGAGTCTATGCTGCTGCAAGCATCGTTGAACTGTTCGTGCAGACACTTGTCTTGCAAACAACCCCAGTTCTTGACTCAGGGCTCATGATGTGGCTGTGCGATCCATTAAGGCCATGTGGGTAACATGCCTGTCTTTTCGGCTGCTAGTGATTGAGGACCGTTGAGATCCAGCACGGCGTTCCATATTACCGTCGTGAACCCATCGATTCCATATTTTGCTAACAATCATTGGAATCTTGATTGGCACGACTAGCAATATTGCGATACGATAAACCGCACACTCCCAGTACACTACAATTCAACCTTTATCAAAGTCAGAAACATGCCGGTACACATTTCTGCTTCTTACACGAGGCATCACAATAATTTTTCACCAGGCAACAACGTTCAAATGCAATTTGTGTATTAGAAACAAGCTGAACAATTTCCTCGTTTAAACACGTTGTTGGTATCGCTACTGGAGCCTGATTGTCTGAATGCGCTGAAAAGTTAGTCATTGGCTTATCACAACACCACCTTCCTGTCGTTTTAAATTTCATGCTTTACCTTTTGGTGTAACAATTTTAATGGCTAGTAGTGTATTATTGTATACAAATTTTATTACAATATATTAGAAAAAGTAATAATCCTTAGATTGAAATTTACTTGTAATTTTCTTCTTTGTAAATCAATTTTTACAGAACTATTTTTTTAAAAAAATCGATTCAAAAATAATTAATTTCTTTGTGGTAGCATTGCAATAAATATGAAAACAATCTATTTTGAAAAATGGAG
Source organism: Trichonephila clavipes (assembly GCA_019973935.1). Lineage (NCBI taxonomy): Eukaryota > Metazoa > Arthropoda > Arachnida > Araneae > Nephilidae > Trichonephila > Trichonephila clavipes. The sequence continues at coordinate 592,559 of BMAU01006061.1, read as the reverse complement.
GTTTTATTATTTAACGCTGAATCAATATGCAAATTTCTAAAAAATTCTATTCCACAAAAAGAAGCATGGGGAGAAAGGTCTGAAAAATAAGTTGATAGGAGCTTTTTCTGACTTGAACTGGATTGTGTCAAACTAATTCGAAAATTGGGAATAATTTATATATAACTTGGGAGATATCCATCAATTTTATGAATCAATGTTAAAGAAAGTTCGAGGAATAGAAAAATAGATTGAAATTGGTTTGCTATACATAGTTTTATCTTTAAGTTTTGAGGGAGTCGACAAAAGAAAAAAATGTTGTATTTCGAGGACTATAAAATGAAATAAGGGGTTTATGGTTCAATAATTTTGTAATAATATAACATCATAGAAAAGCTCAGAAATGTGTGTTCAGAAGATGTCGCATTTTCTAGATCTTTCAACTAACAGGGGGAAAATGTAAGGCATTGTTTTCTAATTATTTTATGTAATAGAATGTAGCTTTAGTTATGCAACACAATTTTTAATTTAAAAAATACTAATCAATTTGATGTAATAAAGAGGTGTTTTCATCTAACTTTAATAAAATTTAAGCTAAATATTAATGTGTTAATATTAAAACATCAGCTGTTAGGATTCCATTAAAAAAAGTCTAGAAATTAATATGGGTATATATAATAAAACAAAATAATTATGGTTAATTATAAATGTATATGGATCAGGAGAAAAAAATCAGAAAATCAAAACCTAGAAGATAAAATCCATTTAAAAAAAATTTGAAATATATAATTTTATATCTCAATCTTTTAATTATAGCTTTTAATGTCATACTAAATATTTCATTTAGGAATATTACCAGCGTACAAGATTAAGACTTGATGCCTTAAGCGTTATGCGTTTATGTGGATCCATCTCTAAAAATGATTAAAAAAGTTCTAATCTTATTGGTCTTTGTCATATTAGTACAAAGATAACATTACTTGCTTTAAATCTAAGAAAAAGATATTGAATTTAATAAAAGCATATCTCACACTTGTACTTTAATGAAATTCCATTTTTAGTGGACTGTTTTTCATGAATAATAGTGTCAAAATTAAGTTTTTGTTACAAATCTGATTATGTATAGTACTGACAGAGCGTCGAACCTCTTTTGTTGCATAATGGTAGAAATGTACGCAAAGTTATATTCACATCAAGGTATGTTGATTCTATTTTGTCATCAAAATTATTTTTACTATTGTGCATGAGATGGGAATAATCTTGTCTTAGGCAAATCGCTAAGTCTTATTTTCTGAATGATGTGTGCTTGGAATTGTTAAATTTTGGCTTCTAAATCGACGCTGATATACTATAGTTATTAATCAGCTAATTTCATTCAATAATGCCTTTATTGAAATTTCTGAAAAGGGCTTTTTGTTTTGTCTATAAAAGAAATAGTACTTACATTAAATACGTGCTTTGCACTTGAATACTCTCTCAATATATGGCTAATTGAGTCGATTAAGGACAATATTGTTCACATATTTAACTGCTCGCGTAATTGAAAATTCTGTCTTGGGTACTAAATTGTATTGGTTTTTTCCCCCTATACTACGATCTCGGGAGGTATTTTTCATTTCTGGGCTGTGACTTTCGAGTCCTCTGAGATAGGATGTCCTCCTAAGCTAGTGGTCGGCAAAATTTTGGAGAAGAGAGCCAAGTTACAAGGAAAACAAGATATGTAATTAAGATATCAAAGAGCCACTTGTACGTGTGCAGGAGGAGAAGGGGAGCCTTCGGTACCAGTCGCGACCAAGACTATAGCATTCAAATGAACATTTTATATTATATTTAAATTAAATTTTACACAAAGTAACATTTCCCACTCCTACCAAAATTAAGAACTTTCGAAGATATTTTTATTTCTGTGGCTCAATGCTCGAAAAACGAATGGGAAAATATCATAATGTTGGAATTAACATTACAAGCGACGTGAAAAAGTGTTCCTACGGATAATACTATGAGAACTTTATTCTGAAATTTCGTGTTTACATTAATAATTAAAATTGACTTTGATAGTTCCTGCATATAAAAGTCTCTAACTCTTTTGTTGTCTTCTATTTTTTTTTCACCTCTGTTGGGCGTTTAGGCGTATTTTTCTTCACATTCAAGAATGCTCTTTAACTCATGTATGCAAATAAGTAAACGCTGCTTAAAATCACTTGGAGGAGAGTCTGCCCATGGCGGCATTTCTACCATTAAGTAACTACTTTAGAACAAATTTTAATATTTTCACTGATTCTCAATCACTGGCGTAGCTAGTCCTGAGGGGGCTTGTATCGAAATTCTTTGGGGGCCCTATTTTTGAAAATGGGAGTCCTGTTCATAGGATTATTGACAATTTTTTGCTTATATTTATTGGGAGCCTCGTATCATTGATACGGCGGTAGCTACCCCCCTGTCATCAGGGAAGTTTCACATTTTTCCATTTGTTTCAAAAGGAAAAGTAGCCGCCATTATTGTGGTGTTTTTTTCCTCATTCGTGTCACGAATTTCAGCCAGCACCGCTGTTATTAGTCTATCATGCTATTAAGACCTAAATTCAACAACAAACTTGAAATAGTTTGCTTTGAACTAGAAATATCTTTTATCAAGTATAATTTCGTTACACTGATGGAAATAAAGATTCGATCACACAAAAGGATTTGTGCTATATCGACGAAATTTGGTATGTGTGTTTATACATCTGAAAGATGACTTTGGTTCAAATTGCTCGTCAGGCGCATAAGTGTGGCGCTAGTTGCACCACTTTGAAAATGTGAATCAAGTGTACTTTGAATACGCACTCTAAAGTTCGTGAGTGTTATTTATCGTTGAGATTTGGTGTACTGATTTGAGGTTTGTCTAGAATGACTAAGAAAACGAAGAAGCCATCATCAACAGATCGCTCAGTTTGAAAGAGGTAGTATAATAGAGCTAAAAAAAGGCGGATCTTTCCACGATATCACAAAAGGATTTGGAAGGAATGTGTCCACTGCGCATTATTTTTGGCAGCAGTGGTCCCGGAAGGCACTACCTCAAGAAAACTATTGTTCAATCATGCACGGGTTACCACTGACAGAGAAAACCGCAGTATTCACCACATGGCTGGGGAACGTAGTGCATCTACAGCAGAAAGTACAGTTTTTTTTACTATAGTACACAGTGAACTTGTGACGGGCTCACGCGTCTTTTCATTAACATGTCCTTTGGGATTTTGGGGGACAGAATCAATGGCAACTTTTTTCCAACCAAACTCAAGAAGTGAAGCGTGAAGGAAAGATGCAAATTAGGAAGCTTTTAAATATCAAAAGTTAAAGTAAGCGGGGTGGCAATTTGAGGAATTTTAGGATAATCCGTGATTCAAGCGTGAAGAGGTTTTCGCGCGCGCGCGAAAGGTTAAGTAACAGCCAACAGAAGTTATACGTGATAGAGAGCCCTTAGGTCAAGATGCATACCATTGCACTCCAGTAAATCCGCAACTTCAAGTAGGATTATATTGATCGCCACTTCATTCTACATCAAGGTAGGAGTGACTATTTAATATTCGGATCTGTGATAGTCTAGGAATTGAGCTTAGGCGAGTTAGTATTGATAGTGGTTCGGGTTATGTTATTTCGGTATTATATATATGGTGTGTTTAGACACCGTAGATTCTCTCACATATATTATTCTTATCTAATATGATAGACGTTTAAGTTAAAGATCTTAATAAAGTCAAATTAAGATCATGGCAGTTCTTCCTTTATCCCTACACCTCTAGCTCACGCTGATAATCAAAGAGAGAGGCGCCCTTACAAACTGTGACAAATCAATCGTTTGAAGACTTAACCAGATTTTCTGGTTATAAATTTCAATCATCCTGTGCCAAGGCGGCCTGTAGATCTTCTGCACCCAGGGCCCGAAATTAACTTAAATTGGCATTGATGCCATTAGCTCTAAGTCATTCAGTGATGTCACACTAGAGATCATTGGAGAGCGAAGTGGTGATGTGTTGTGTTCTCCGATCAAAGCTGTTTTTGTCTTGGTGCCAGTGATACAGTGGCGTAAAAGAGAATATTAGGGGCTCTCAGTAAATTCCGGTTTGGGGCCCCAAGCCATACTTGATGTCAATCAGGCTATGTTGCTCTAGAATCCTGGCCCACCTCCGCTATGCGAGGGTTAAGAAGTGTAAATTACGCTACAGCAGTGATGGCTGTATATTGATTAGAAGAAGGCCATGTGCTTGCAAACAATCTTTCTGCCGCCTAGATACACCTAGGGCCCTCACCTACGGTTATGGTCTGGCGCGAGCAATTCTCTTTAATTGTAGGAGCATTCTCGAGGTTAATTTACATACCTTGACTGTAAACTTGTTCGTCAGTCTGGCGGTTCAAACTGTTGCACTGCGATTTATAAACATCATTCAAAGGGTGTTTTCCAACATGATGTGTTCCCTCATTCCCTTTTATAACCCAACATGCTCTATAGGGTGTCAACGTGTTACATTGACCTGTCAGATCACCAGATTCTTCTCCAAGCGAGCACGGATGGGACATCATTGGACTACCATGAAAGAATGGTGAAAGAAACATTTTTCATTCAATATTCTTTTATTGCGGTGCTCATCACACATCGTCTTAGTGAGTTTACATCCTGAGTTGGTCTGTCTGCCAGGACAGATTCTCAAACCTATTCTAAGGGGTTGCCATATTCAATTCGGGATCCATGTCGGGTTTACCACAGAGTATCCCCCCAGTGACAGGGGGACAACCCAAAGGAACGACATTAGTTTAAAATTTTATAAACATTGTTATTATTATTTTGAGAATCTGTACTGGAAGAAATACATTAACAATTTTGAATATGAGATATATACACAAAAATGAAATATATATAAATATAATGCAAAAAAAAATTCCGACTGAAAGTTCTTCTAGAAGGAGAAAAAAATTATGTGACATAAATGGCTAGTTTTTTTTTTTTTTTGGAAAATGAACACGTCTTCCTGATTTTGTTGTAAATATTGGTTTGTCATTAGTAGATAATTTATCATCTTTTATGCTTTTGCTCACTGTAGGTAGAGATTCACATACAGTTTAGGAGAGAGAGAAGATGCGCGGGTTTGACGCGATCTAAAGAAACTAGTTTTTCGACCATTATCGTCAATGGTAATGGTTTTGTCTATTCTGGACAGAACTTTATGTGGTCTAGTATACGGTTGACGTAAAGGGGGTTGCACATGATCGATTCTTAAAAAGATACGAGATGAGAATTGTAGTGAAGGGTGAATGTAAAATCGATCAGTGCAGTGAGCGGATGTTGTCACAGGATTCAGTTGTTGGATTCTGTTTCAAAGATTAGTGATGAAATTGTCTTAAAAAGGATTGCTTGACAAATAAATCATGTCACTAGGCAGACATAGGTTTGTGCCGTAAACAATTTTAGCACAAGAAGCTTGCAGATCTTCTTTAACTGCAGTTCATATGCCGAGAAGAATGATGGGGATTATTTAAGACCATGTTTCATTTTCATGGGCTTTAATGGACGATTTTAAATGCCGATGGAAACGTTCCACAATTCCATTCGATTTCACATATGTTGTAGTTTTGATCTTTTCATTTCCCAGCATGTGAATAAATTCAGCAGACATCGATGAACGCATCTGAGGGGATTACAGATGGGCAACCACCAAACGAGAGATCCATGTGTCAAAAATTGCGCGGCAAATGGTTTTCGCTTGCCTGTCTGGAACAGGGATTGCTTCTGGCCATCTGGAGAAGCAGTTGATTATCGTAATTAGATAATGATGACCTTCAGATGGTGGCAAGGGACCAACAATATATGAGAATGTGACTGAATCTGGCATCAAGAAGAGAGAATGTTACTAGGGGTGTTTTAGTGTGCCTTTGGATTTTCAACATGATTCATAACATTGGGCCCATTTCTTTATTTGGCATTTCATGCTAAGCCACACATAGCGAGAGCAGATGAGTTTTGTTGAAGCTACTATCCCTGGATGTGAAAGATTGTGAAGATGGTCAAATATTGTTCTTCGAAACGATGCAGGGACAAAAGGACGTTGAACTGCTGTTAAAGTATCGCAAAGCCAATTGCAATCTGCGGTTTGACATGGTTTCAGTTCTAATTTAAAAGATGACCAATCATTTCGAAAAAAATTTTTGAACGTCTGGATCACTTTTTTTGTGCTAATGCAAATTCTTTAAAATTTAAACTGGAGATTTAGTAATGGAATCAATTTCTATTCTTGAAAGAGCATTAGCAACTTTGTTCTCGGAACCTTGCACATGCCGAATGTCGGTAGAATATTGGAAAATTAAATCTAAGAGGTGTAATTGCCGAGAACATTTATTCGGGTTTTGTTTAAAAGCATAAATTAAGAACTTTTGGTCAGTTATATATAATGAAGTTTCTGCCTTCTAACGTATGTTTGAATTTTCTTATAGCTGAATAAATGGAAAATAGTTCCCTATCGTAAATCGACCCATTTTACTGACTTTTGTTAAGTTTCACGGAGAAAAAGGCTATTGGTTCCCATTTCCCTTGTGATGATTGAGATAAAGTGCTTCCAACAGCAATATCTGAAGCGTCCACCCATAGACTCAATTGAGCCCCTGGAATAGGATGTCTTAAAAGGGTAGCTTCTACAATAGCGTTTTTCGCTCCAAGAAAGGCTTGTTCTGCGTTTTAATTCCATGTTAATGGTTCGGATGATATGCGAACAAGCAACTATATGTGCGGCTTTTGGTATAAAACATCTGTAAAAGTTAAACATGCCCAAAAATCTACGCAACTGAGTTAATGTGTTTGGTTTAGGAAAATTTAGAATACGTTTAACTTTATCAGGTAGAGGTTTAATTCCATTTTCTGACAGATTGAAGCCAAAAAAGTCTATTGACGATGCACCAAATATGCATTTAGAAACATTAATGCAAAGACCGTATTCGTCAAATTTTGAAAATAGTTTGCTTAAATTATGATAATGTGCCTGAGGATTTTTAGATGCAATTAAACTGTCATCGACAAATGCGTAAATACCAGGTAAGCCACGAGTGACTTCATTTATAAAACGGTAAAAAGTTGCGGATGCGTTACACAATCCGAATTACATTTGTGTACTTTCAAATAAACCAAACGAGTGCAAATTGCCGTTTTGTGGATATCATCTGGGTGAATAGCAATTTGATGATAGGCTTTTACTAGATCGATTCGACTAAAAATTTTTGAGCCCTGTAATTCAGCTGTAAAATCAGCAATACAAGGAATGGGGTATTTATCTTTCAATGTTTGAGAATTTAAAGCTCTATAATCGCAAACAGGTCTCCAATTTAAAGTACTTTTCTTAGGAACCATGTGAAGTGGGGAAGCATAATTACTTTTCGAAGGTCGTAAATATCCCAGATGTATCATATTTTGAAATTCTGTTTTCGCAATTTTCAAGCGATCGGGTGCCAACCTTCGAGGTTTTGCCACTACAGGAGGACCTTTTGTTATGTGGCGAACAGTGTTATGTTTCACTGGTTGATTTGGATTAGGCAATTTTGTGACAGAGGGAAATTCTTTCAAAAGTTTATGATAAATTGTATCTGTAGAAATAGAAATTTGAACAGAATGGAGATTAGCATGCTTTAAATGGCCTACTGATTGCAGTTTTGTTTTTGTGTCTCTAAAGCATTTATTCTTGAGATCTGGCACTAATTCAAAATAATGGAGGAAATTTGCTCCAAGAATAGGTGAGCTAATATCGACAATCAGAAAAGTCCACATGAAATCTCTTCTTAAATTAAAATTTAAATTTAATGTTTTCTGCCCATGTACATTAATTGTAGATGAATTCGCTGCAAAAAAGGTTTGTTTAGATGCGTTTCTTTTTTAGTAGACATAAGCAGGAATTAATGACACGTCGGAGCCCGTGTCGACGAGAAAAGAGATATTTGTTGTATGGTTTCGAATGAACAGGTGACGTGATTCTTTGGGCAAAGAATAAGTCACCATTATTCTTTGTTGGCTTCGTTTCCCTACCATGTGCATGGTTGAACGCATTTTTCTGCTCTACATTTTTTTCCTAACCACCTGTGAAACCAACAAATCGAAAAATCACGCTTATTCGAAATACTCCCTTCACGTGAATTTTTGTTCCGACGGTATGGAGAGCGACCACGAGAGATTGAAAAAGGCGATTGATTCTTTCATTTAATTTTTCTATTTCACGAGACAGTTTAGATTCTATTGTTTGTTCCTTTTTATTAGAAACAGCAAACGTTTCAATAGGAGATGGTGAGACTTCGAGAATTCTGTCCGCTATGTCGGCGGCTTTGTTTAACGTGAGATCAGAAACAGCAGCTAAAATCGTTTGAACCGATGACGGCAAACGCTGAAGAAATGACTCCATCATCAGTTTATTATCAACACTGAACGATTCTGCGCGTCGTTTCATGTTATGATGCAATTCTGAAGATTTTAGAGAACCTAATTCTTCCCTCGAAAGAAATTTCTGAACCCCCTGCTGAGATGACTCCCCTGAACGATTTATGAGTCCGTTTTTTATTTGCGCGTAGGGATGTTACATCTGGATGCATGAGGATATCGCGAACTAAAGACGCGGTGCCGGGAGGGAGATTTGCTACTATGTAATTATACTTAGTTACAGATTCAGTTATAGGTTTTGGTGTTGCTAGGGCAAATGTGCTTTATCACATATTGAACCATAAGGCGGGATCGAATATATTAAATAGTGGGATTTGTACAGCACTTACTTCCGACATTGTGCAAAGTTTTAGAACAAAATTACAAAAAACAATGAAATATATATACATTCAATAATAAAGTGCTGTAATAATCAGTAATATTATAGTTAATCAGGATTTGTCATCTTTATCTATAGTACATGATATTTTTAGCGTGTATCAGAATTTTATTTCATCAGAAATTATTATATGCAATTAATTAATTTTAACATTAAAGATGAAAAAAAATAATATGAAATTGATAAAACAATTCTCGAGTGTTAAATTAAAAGCAAAGAAAAATGAAACAGAAAAAAAGATCAACGTATCTGTGAAATATTTGCAGCTGAAGATGCGTGCCACACCCGAAATTGAAACCAAAGAAGTAGATACTTCGATCAATTAACAGAGGAATTGAGTCCTTATTTTAAATGCAAGTAAATGATAATGTTTTCTTCATTACCATCGATTTAGTAAAAGACTATTTACAAGTTAAAATTTTTGCGTGAAGATACTGGGTCACCACATTATGGTGGAAGAAGCATTTCTTATTCAATATTCTTTTATTGGGAGGCACATTACACATCTTAGTGTGTTTACATCCTGAGTTGGTCTGTCTGCCAGGGCAGATTCTCAAACCTATTCTAAGGGGTAGCCATATTCAATTTGGGACCCATGTTCGGGTTTACCACAAAAGATTCATCCACAACCAGATTTAAACAACCTCATATTGACCAAATAAGAGCAACAGGCATTCACTTCTATCTCACAAACTGATAACCGGTACCTATACCACACATGGCATGCACATTGCATACTTGCATTTAAATTTGTGGCGGTTACACCGGTTTTTAATGTATCACATCATTTCACATTTGAAATGGCTCTACTTACACTTAAACTGCGATTTTCAAACTTTAATCAATTAAATATGCTACCTATACAAATGTAATGCCGAAGTTTTATTAGTCGACAGTATATATTTTCTTGGTGTTTTCATTTTTTTCCATCAGTGTAAAATGTACTCTAGAGTAATTAAGCACGGCTGTGAACTAAAAACGCGCTTTTTAAACTAGAATAGTATTCTTTTGTTCAAAATAAAACTTGTGCAAAGTAAAGAAGACGCATGCGAAAAATTTGTACAGATTGCAACAATACAGATGACTAGGGCTGATAAAAAGATGACTAGGGCTGATGATACACAACTCAAATATGAGGAAATAATTCGGGTTGCAATATCAATTCAAGATCTTTTTTTGTTGCACGTTGAATTTATAAATGGAATCCATCAAGCTCGGGGCCCCTGGCGGCCGTCAGGTCCACCACCCACTTAATCCGCCTCTGGTGGTTTGCAGACCACTGCTCTAAGCAATTGCGTGCTTTTCTTATTGACGAATCCATAACTGACTATTACAAATGCTTATGCGGGCACCCATACTTAAAGTTTAGAATTTGGGAGATTCACGAGTAAAAAAAAAAGTCGTGAACCATTTTTTTTTAATTTCCAAAATAAAACATCCAATTTATTATATAAATTATACTAAAACACTTTCACCCATTTTCTGAATATTATAGACCAAAGAGATGCTAAGGCATCAACAAATCACATTGCATCGTAAAAAGAATGTTTGAGTTACATTTAAAAAATATCTGTTCACGCATATAAACTCTTTAAATTGCAATTTACACGTATCATTATTTAATAATTCTTATACTAAAAATAATTTTACGGATGATGAATACGAACTATGTTCATATAGTATGGACGCTTTGGGTGGAAAAAACTCAGTTATTCATATATACTGTGTCCATAACCTAATCTCCTTCAAGGTTTTTTCCTTTTGAAGATGCTCACACTTCTCTTTGTGGTTTCCCCCAGTATCGGAACGTGGCTTGCTTTGTCATGGGTTCGAGCCCAGTACCACTAAAGACCCGCCGTGTAGGGCAGCGATGCACGTTAAATCTGTCGAGAGCTGAAACGTCCTCCCGTTGGTGTGGTGTGGTAGTTAGGAGAGGGGGGTGCCAGCTCAGGTGTCGTCCACGTCACTTGACCATGGTTCAAAATTACGTGGTCCGTCGCCAAAAGCCCTCGTGTAGCTGAACAGTGTGACGTTAATATTCAATCAATCAATCAATCAAGTGGTTTCCCCCATTGCTGAAAACATTTTTGGGAGAAGTTAGAAATGTTGTTCACGTAAGCCGTCGCCTTCTGCATTATCTCTTCTCTGGATTCAAATTGGGCCTATTTCAAAATCCTTTTCATCTTCTGGAGTAGTCGAAAATCCTATGGAGCCATGTCAGGGAAATAGGGATTTTGATGAACCACGAGAATGTCATGTTTGGTCAAGAAATTCCGAATCAGATTAGAAGAATGAGAGAATGCAATAGAGAGAATCACCAAATTTACCAACAAAAGTAGATCCTTCTAGAAAAATTCAGAAGGGTCTAGGATGATTTTTTCATCAGAAGTTCCTAAAAGGTTCCTTCCAGCCTACATATATATAGGATGTAAGAAAGCAACATTGGAGTCAAACATTGGGAAATGGCTGTGCGTTGTAATTGTCTTATGCGAAATTGTAGTTATGGATTTGCATTGCTGTATTGTTTTCTTGTGGGAAATTTGAATTCGTGCTGTGGAATGAGTGAGTGAAATTAACGTCGCACTGTTCAGCTACACGAGGGCTTTTGGCTACGGAACACGAAATTTTAAACCATGGTCAAGAGACGTGCACGACACCTGAGCTGGTACCCTCTCTCCTAACTACCACACCAATGGGAAGACGTTTGAGCTCTCGACAGATTTAACGTGCATCGCTGCCGTACATGGTGGGTTTTCTGTGGTACTGGGCTCGAACTCGTGACAAGGCCAGCCACGTCGATACCTTGACCACTCGGCTACCGCGGCCACATTGTGCTGTGGAAGATTTATACGTGTATATTATTTAGCTACTTATCCGAAGAACAATTACTGTAATTACTAGAGAATTCCAAGATTAATTCATCTTGGAATTCTCCAGTAATTACAGTAATTATTTCAAAATAAACTGTTTCTACTCTGAAAGAAACGGCCTGTTAATTGCATGGAGTTTCCTGCATTTGAAAGGTGATAGACATCGGAAAAATACTTTAGTTGTATATGAAATACCTAAAAATTAAGGTAATTAACTTACAAAAATAAAGACAGAAGTTAGAACTCATCAATATTGAGTAAAATGTTTACAGACGAAAAATGTTTTTTTCAAAAAAATAATAATTGCTTTTGTTATTTTTAAAGGAATGCTTGAAGCTTTCCAACGTTAAGTAAATGTTACTAATAATCACACACACACACACACACACGCGCGCACACACACACACACACGCACACACACACACACACACACACACATAAAGTTGGTTCTTAAAAAAGTTGGTTAAAAGTTCTTAGAGTTGTTCAGGAAAGAAGTTTTTGTGTGTTTCCTTAAAATCTAAAAATCTAATGTAAAAATGTAATTTTTTCGAGGTTAAAATTGAATTTATTCCTTTATAAATGAATAATTTTTTATATAAACTTTTCTTAATTCAGAAAAGATGATAAAGATTTTTCTTTTACAAATGCTAAAAGTTAAAATTTATTTTGTGTTAAACTTTAATCCAAATACTCTTGGTTGATACTCTTTTTACACAACTCTTCTTAAAAAAATAAATAAAATATGAGATCAAAGAAGCAGAAAAAAAGCCATTGATTTAAATTATAAAATTTGAGCTTGAATTATATGTCTACTTTTTTTATTGTTACTTTTAGCCTTTGAACTTTACAATAATCTGAATTTTGCTTTCGGTTTTCGGCAATGTCTTGTTAACCGAAAGTGAAATGATTTTCGTTCTGTTCTGTGCGATAGATTGTGCGTGATGGGTGAATTGTGTGCCCTTTAAACACATGAATTTGTATCAAAATTCGTAATGTAAATTTAATAGTTTGAAGAATTTATTGTTTCTAAAAATTCCGATGTATGTGCAAAATACAAACAAGTGATTCTCTCTTTTTTTATAATGGGTAAGTTTTGATTTTGTTTTTTATGTTTATGAAACACCCTATTTTAGGAGGAATCGTAAAAACCGAGATTCAGAAGAAAGAAAAATAATAAAAAGCTGTAACTCCTTTCGCTTGTCCTTGTTTATATTCTTATAAATTATTCTACCTTGCAGTGAGAAGTATGCGTTGATTTATTTTCATTTTGCATGCATTTCTAGCGAAATAAAGTTTTGCTTTCACGTGATAATGTTTTATATCATTTATTCTGGTATGTCAAATTTTTTTTAAGAATTCGATGTTGTTTTTTATAAGGTTATAGGCTACTGACATTATAACCGCAACGATTATAAATTTGCATCCTTGAATTTAATTTTATAATAAAATCAAATAAGTTGTGTTCGTAATGTATTTTTCATATTGAAATACCAAAACTTGTGTTATAAATGATCAAAAGCAGTGATCTATAATTGTATTTTAAAATCACAAACACTTATGTACTTTATATTTCAAAATTCTCGACTTATTTCGTCAGCTATAATTCTATGCATTGAAAGAATGATGACATATGTTAAAATATCTTCTTGCATGTAATAATCATTTTTGGTTTAAAATACAGTTATGTAATATTTTTATGAGCATTGTTTGTACTGAATATTGTAAGTCAAGAAATCTTTCCTTCTTGTTAAAATAATTATTGTAAATCATTGTAAAATAATTTGTTTTCATTTATTTTTATATTACATATTCAGAATTGTGATTGGATATCATAATTAAATTATTTTTAAAATTATTTGAAAATGTTGAATTTTTTTAAATATTGTTATCTGTTGTGGATGTTATTTTAAATAATCTAGTTCATCTCAAAACACAAAACAAATAAATTTTTATGTATAAAAAACATACAGTGGAATTTTAAATTTCTCCCAAATTAATAATAATTTCATTGAAACTTTTACTAATCATCAAAATTACTTAAAGTAATTGTTTTAGGTTAGAAATATAATAAAATTAAAGACATAGGAAGATAGAAGATAAGTCACAGTAGTACTAATATATATATACATACACGAGTGCGTTTGTGTATAAATTAGTATTACTGTGTGTGACTCCTATCTTCTATTAAAACCACACATATATGTGCATGTATATGCAAGCATATGCATAAATACACACTTATACACATACATACAAAAAATACATACTCATAAATATATACACACACATATAATCATGTAATTTTAATTACATATGACAGGCATATATGTAATTTTAAGTGTATAATTTTTTGTTATACAAATATGAAATATATTTAAAAGAAGAATGATTAAATATATATAATTTCACATTTAATTGTAAGCATAAGGTATCATTTCAGAAGGAAATATTCATTAAAATTCTTGTATAACTCATTGATATTGTGTGATGTATGTATATTTATTTTTTGCTGTTTTACTTTTGTGGATAATTATATCTATTTGTTTCATGTATTTTGAGTTTATTATAGTGATTTATTTTGTTTGATAACTTTCATATTTGTTAAGATTAAATTTGTGAAGTTATGAAGTGTGATAGTTTTAAAATTATTTTTGTTCTTATATTTAGATAATTTCATTATTTTTTTAATACAAAATGTCATAGCAAATCTAACAAGCTGATGCAGTCAAAACGTACAATATCACAGATATTTGTTATATAATCCATTTATCAGATAAATTAGATTTTTTGTATAAATATTGGTTTGTTGAAGATATATTTCATCACAGAATCATTTGTGAGATTAACTTATGTCTGATAAACTTTTGACATATTTTAAATGCTTCCCTTTCAGTTTGTTAAAGTACTTTTAGTATTTTACTTAATTTTTGATATTTAAAGCCAAGTACTTTTAATTATTTAGCTTGGAAAATTTATCTACTTTTTTTGGCTGTACAGTTACCTTATGCTATAAAAATCTTCTGTTAAAAGATCTTTAAAAAAATTAATTTAAAAGTTTTTGTTATATCTCAGTGACCTTCATTTTTTCAATAAGGTATTTTAAAAAGATTTTTCATTTGGATGACATGATAAATTTATATAAGAGAATTCGGTACTTACGTATTATCACAAGCATATTGGCGACATTGTATAAAACAAAGCACATGGTTGTCAACTCTGTGTGTATGACATATGTAAAATTGAGATTGCCAACTTGGCAAGTTATATTAAACATTGGCATTGTTGCAATAGTATGTGCCATAAAATCTAGTGTATAACATGCACTGGTGTATAAAATGCACCAATACTTTCAAGGTATATTTTTTAATTTTTTAGGTTTTTTTTACTGTATAACACACATGTACCCTTTTTTTTTACAAAGGAACCTTAAATGTATGTGTGCAGTGCTCTTATGTTTTTGTCATTTATTTGAGGTATTATTCCAGATAAAAAAATATAGTGTACTTCTAGAACAACCATTTAAGTTCATTGGGTATATCATTTCTTTTATATAAATAGTATTATGATCTATATAGAACTCTAATTTTTTTCAAGCTCATTTCTTTTTTTTTTTTTATTTTCAATCTATCACTTTTATACCTGGCGTATACCCCCCCGTAAATTTTGATTACATTTTTTGTGTTCAAAGTACATGTTATGCTCCAGATTTTATGGTAAGTACTAGGAATTCTCCCAGATGTATTCTCTGTACACTAAGGATTGATTTTTCGAGTCTACATAAGAGATTTTATAACACATAGCATTTTAAATGCATTATTCATCATTGTTAATGGTGGGTTTGTTAGATGATTGTCCATGGCTTTTAGGGACAGTAAAAAATATAGTGTTTTGAATTTCCAGTAGTATCACAGAAACAAAGAATTTAAATCATTAAGGTATTTGTTTTTCTAGATATTTGTTATTGATCTGCAGTTGAATGTTAACATGAGAACTGTTTATAGTATCATTTTCTGTCCTGATTATTCCATCATGTATTTCAGTAATCAAAAACTGTCCTTAGAACATGCAATGGTGCTAATTTGATATCGGGGGTAATAGCGCCAAGTTGCTTATGTTCGCCAAGATGGGCGATAGCATTACAATATGGTTACCTTAATATTTGTATCATCTGTCGATGTAGTTGCCATGGGGATAACGTATATTAGAAATTACTTTTATTCGTTTTTTCCTGCTGTAACCCTATTAATTTCAGATGATTTCTATAAAAATTTAACCATTTTCAGTGTAATTTTTCTCTTGTTTGCATCTTGTGTTTAATTCTGTGCAATTTTCGAATATGGATATTTCTAAAATGAGTGAGTACTAGAATATTTTTTTCTTAAAAGAATAAGTGTTGTGCTTTTAATTATCGCTATAAATTGTTTATTTTCGTTTCAAATTTTTTTTTTACGTTCTTTGTTCGATGAAATTCACTGAAGGAACTTGCAGTGCGTTTCATATTGCAAGCTTTCACTACTTTGTAATTGATATTCTTAATTAATTTTAACATACATTATGTAATTATTTTATTCATAATGGAAAAAATGCAATTATTACTCTGTGTAATAATCATATAATATTCGTTATTTATAATTGTTTCTTTTAGCGTTTATTTATAAATATTATTACACATTTTGTTATTTATTTATAATTTATATTGTTATTTATTTATAATTAATATTGTTATTTATTTATAATTAATATTGTTATTTATTTATAATTACTATTGTTATTTATTTATAATTATTATCTTATTCATTTGTAATTATCTTATTTATTTATAACTATTTCTGTTGCTTATTTATAGCTATTCTTATGTTTATTTATAATTATGTAATACGAGTAATCTTATGCATTTTAATTTTTTTACAATTCGACGATTATTCTTTTTAATGATTACTATTTAATTATATTATATGATTATTTCTAATAACTGTTATAAAATCATTCTGTATGAATATTATATATAATTATGATACAATAATATTATAAGTTGTTATATGCTGCTTATAATACCATTATTAGTACGTTACTTTTTATTACAGAATATTATTCATTATTTATTGATTGATCTGGGTTATTCTCATTCTCTTCCTATATCCTTTATTTAAAATACATTTCAATGTATTTCAAAACAATTCTTTAACTATATTGTGTATCATTAAATTATATATATATATATATATACACCGCTAAGCCGCCATATTGGATTCCATTCCGCAACTAGAAGCGCTGCTTGGCGTTATTACCCCGATATCAAATTAGTTCCTCCAATAAATGTTTATTTGTTTTAAATATACTTCTTTTAATTTCATTCAAGTAATAAGATTTATGGTACTTGCATATTATCGTAGCTTATTGGTGATCGTAGCCATGTATTGGGGTTACATCTGAAAATAGAGTTTGCGATTGTTGCGATAATGCATAAGTACCAGATTTATTTTCCTTGTGTATTAGTCATGAGTTCTAAAAAAATATATACTGTCTATATAAAAATTGAAGCCCAGTGATTGAGTGGTAGCGTATTGTGCTTCCATCCTACAGGAAATTGGGCCAAACCGGAAAAAGTGCCACCAACTTGGCGAGGTGACAAGTATTAATAGAGTTTGCGCAATGAAAATACATGTAAACAATTTTAACATTTAAGATTAAAAAAATTATAACAGCTTATTGATAAAAGTGCATAAGTACCAGATTTATTTTCCTTGTGGCTATTAGTCATGAGTTCTAAAAAACATATATACTGTCTCCATATCCAAAAAATTTTAATCCCAGTGATTGATAACTGGTAGCGCAATTGTGCTTCCATCCTACAGGCAGGGCTGCCATTTGGTGTATGCTATTCACCAGGGCTCCAGGATTGAGAGAGAACTAAAATAATATATTGTTGCACACATGAAGTTTTGACAATATACTTATTATTGATTACATTTTATCATAAATATTATTATTATAGATCTCTCAATTTCGTCAATCTTTTAACTAATTCTCCATGATGTGAGTGTTATTTTTTTATTTGATTTAAGGAATTCTGGAGTATCCACACCTATAAACGGGAAGGATTTTACAGATATAAATAACACTAATACAGTGGTATTTGAAGTGCTAAAAGTCTGTAGGATTCAATATAAAAAATGTGATTTATTTTATGATTAATAGTATGGTTTACAAAATTGACCAAAATTAACACAATCATGGACGTATTATACACAGACAAGGCAGAGAATCTTGCCAAGGCAGTGATTCATGCTTTCGGCACTATCGAATTTTTATCATTTTTCCAAATGCACTTAGTCACTTTTTCACCTGACAACAGTAACATTATCAATAAAACTGTTTCAAACTAACATAATTGTTCTTAAGTCAACTTTAATGAAATCAATAAAATTAAAACTAAAAAAAAAATCTAAAATTTAAGAAGAAAATTTTACTTATTTTTAGTCAAAGCATAAACATGCTAACACGTAATTTGAATATTTCAGAACATTTTCCTGAAAAAGATTTCGAAAAAGAAAGAATGTGTGCAGAACATTTAAATACTCTTGTTATTTAAGCACCAAAAATGTAAAACCTTGCTATATTAAGCACTGTAATTAATGTATTAGCAAAAACAAAATCATGCATTAAATAAATATACACCCATTTTTTTATGTTTGCGTTTTAATAGTTTTTACTTAACAAAATCTTAGCACCCTTGCTGGTTTTTTGCACCCAGGCCCCTTTATCAAATCCCGGGTTGTGCAAGGTCGATTTGACCTTTCATCTCTTCAGTGGGTTGACAAATGAGTACCTAGCTTGCTTGGGAACTAAACATTGGGGGTTTGACATCAGACTGACCATCTGACTGGAGCATCTGCTCATGCACCTCAGTGCCCAAGGTCATGAAAACAGAGATGGGCACAGTAGACCTTGGCCATCATGGGCTGTTGTGCCACTGGATTTAGTTTATAAAAAGTAATTTTTTTTATTATAACTCCATTTTATTGAGAAGTTAGTAGCTGTAAATTGTCTGAAAATCAGTATTCTAATTTTAATTACAAAAGGAAAGTAGGTTATAAATAAACCTGTGTAAGAAGTATATACCAAAAAAAAAAAAATCAGTATTGTCTTCAATCATGAATCTGTCAGCATTTGCCTTGTACTTAGTAGGTCTTTCAGTTTTATTGGAAATAACTGTTTTATCTGGGTAATTATTTTGTTGCTTTGTAGTGTGTCATTTAAAAACATTCATTCACTTGCCCAGCAGTTACTTGTTAATACTTTTTCATCCACTTTTAAGGTTTGATTATTTATGATGAAAAGTTTTTGAAATAATTTTGTCAATTGCAGTTTTAAAGGCAAAACAAAGCTTATTTTTTGCAGAATTTCATCTTTTCTAATCATATAGTTATAAGGCATTTATCTATATGCATTAATTTTTATGTGCCGAGTATTAAAGATCTTTATTGTGTGATTATAAACAATTTAGTTTTTATTAACATTTATGCCTTATACAACTTTGGAAGTAAAAGAAGAGAGAGAGAATGTCTTTAATTGCTGAATATAGGACTATATGTGTTTAATTTTTAGTTAGTTCATTATTCTAATTAAAAATCTTATTAAATCATTATTCTAATCATTCATTATTCTATTAAAATTCATTATTCTAAATAAAATCTTGGGGACTCATTTTACACATCTAAAGATCAGTCAAATATCTCAATTTAAACTTCTGTAGAATAAAATCAACATTTTTTTCCCCTCCATGTCTCATTAGATGGATACAATAGCACATCAGGCTAACAAAGGAAATGCCTTTTAAAGTTTGCTTTGTTTTCTTTTTGTCTTTTTTTGAGACCTGAATGTGTTCATAGTTTTTAAATAATTTTAATTTATGTGTGATCTTTGTAGTTATATGCATTTTAACCTGAATGTTTTAAATTTGACTGAATGTTATTTCAGTTGGAAATAGGTCAAACTCTCTCTTTTAAAAGAGATAAGGAATATTGTAAGGGAAGTTTGAATGTGTTTTCCTTCCCTTTTTCCATCTTGCATTGGTTATGTATGGATACTCATAAATATGCACTAAACAATACTGTGTGATGTTATCAAATTATATTAATAGCTGTTTACAAACTATTTTACTTAGACATATTTTATAAGTCTTGTCTTTATTTAAAGTGATCTGTTTCTCTTTATATAGTAGGACTTCAGTTTGGAGACTATTTTTACTGCAAAAATTTGTTTTTACAATTTAGTTTCAGTTTATTTTCTGACATTCTTTCATTCTCTGTCAGTTGATATGTTATGAAAAGAAAAAGGGATGTTTATTTTAATATTCTTAATATATGTATCACTGGCATAGCTAGCTTTGAGGGGGACCCTGTATACCCTGAATCAAAATACCTTTAGGGTCCTTTTTATATAAAAGAGCCCTATTAGAGTGGACTGTAGTTACACCTGTTGGGGCCTCTGTACCTTAGAGGCATCATATCATTAATACGGCGGTAGCTACACCCCTGATATGTATATGATTTTTGAAATAAAAAAAGATTATATTGAATAATTTATTTCATCTAAATGGTATTGCAGTTGATTATATTCAACTTACTTACATTTCTTTGGCGGAATAGAATTAGAATAACCTAATTGTTAGTCAAGTTTGGCTTACTGGTTGTTTGAATTACTTTAAAGGTGAGCTATGTTTACAAATACATCTATAAAAACAAACTTACTGACATCATTTGCCAAAATACAACTCTACACCATAACAGCTGATTCTATATTTGACATTCAAAATTAAGTTTGGAGAAGACCTAATGCTACATTAAGTTTTCCCTATACAATGCGCCCTCTATCTGTGGCAAATGCGTGGAATTTGCTTTTGTTACTAAAAATTACTTTCCTCCAATAGTTTTATTTTCATTATGTTTATTTTTACAAACTAGGCATTTTATTGGGTTAATCATACTGATGAACAATTTATTTCTTTTAGCTTTGTTGTAATTAGCTGTATTAAGGATGCCAGTTTTATAACCTAACTTTTTTACCAATAGATTGAAATAATTCTTTATATCATTTAACTATGCTTACTTATATATCAGTTTTGATTGTCTTTAATATCTTTAATTTTGAAGCACCATGTAGAATTTTCTTCCATTCTCTTTCAAGTTTATTTTCCACTAATTCATCTTTTAAAAATCTTCCAGCTGAATGCAAGCACAACTTTCTTCATTAATTTCAAGAAGACTAAAATTTTGGACATTGTTACATTGTCAAAAGAGTGTATAATCTTTATGGATATTTTCTCAAGAATAGAAAAATAAAAAACTGTACTAGGAAGTAAAAAGTTACATTTTATATTCAAAAATAAATTAAAAGTTTTATTTATATCTTTCCAAAAATTTTAAAAGGGATAGTAGCTTTTGTTTCTTGATGTCTCATGTAGTCCTTTTAATGATGTTATTAATCTAAACTATGTTGAAACTCTCTTTTTTTGCCAAAACTATTCATAATTTTTGAATATTGTTGTATGAATGAAGAATTTATCAGATTAATTATATATATATGCAATGTATTCCTAAATAAATTGTGTTGTTGTGGCTAATGCCTCCTGTCTGACATAGTCAGAACAAGGCCCATGAAATTCATCATGGCAAGGGGCTAGAAGTACGCCTGTCATTGGCCTAGGCCTTGAGCACCATACAGGTGACAGTACAAATTAGCTCAGCGAAATTCCCCGAAGGGACGATATATGGTGACATCACCTATCTCCACCTCCACAATTTTACCATGGGATTGGAGGGGAGGAAAATATTCTCTAGTCCCCTGCGCTCGTGATTCAGCCCATAAGACTTTTGGACCCACTGATTTAACGAGCATGTACTCTGTGAGTACTCGGAGGGTATTTTGTGACATCGAACCCAGCCTTTCGGTCTGGAGTCCGATGCTCTAACCACCAGGCTACCCATGGCCTCAAATAAATTGTGATTTCAGCTATTAATGACATTGTATGTAAACTTTAATATACTTGAAATTACTCAATTTTTTCTTCAAATATTGCATAATTGTGATACATTAATTTAGTTCTAAAGGTAAATTTTTTCAACAATTTGAAAGTATTTAACATGCTTTTTTTGAGCTTATTTTTTAAATAATTAATATTATATTGACTATTTATAGAGCCTAAGATGAACTTGAAGTACTTGTTAAAAAATTAGTAGCAAGTAGTAGTAAAAAATTTGTATCAAATCGCACTACTTTTAATTGCATTTTACAAATTAAGAATTGTGTTATATGTACTAATAATTTTTTAGTTTTGTTTTTTGCGTATCATAAGTATCATTAATCTTATGCATAATCATTTTAATAATTATTTTCTGTATATATTTTTGATTATTCATGAATGGAAGTTTTTTCTTCTCAGATTTCTTTTAAACATTTAAAAAATGAACCGTCATCAAGTCTTGACTGGCGCTGCAAATGCTGGTGATCATTGTTATTCAGTTGGAAGTGTTGAAGGTGTGCCTTTTACTGTAAGTTTTATACTTCAAAGTACTTTTAATATATTTAAATACAGTAAATGTCCTTTTAACTGACCAATTTAGAATTGAGCCCTTGCCTTTTTAACTAGCATTCTATAGTCGATTCAAATTTTAGGAAACAAATTATTGAGACCTACAATGGACTAAATTCATGTGATGTCACAATCACATGATTCCTGTGAGCTCTTGTGCACATGCATACAGCGTCATTTGTTTACGACTATTTGCTCTTAAACTCGTATAATTAATTATTCTTTTTTTACATTCAGAATTGACACGTAGCACTCCTGTATCAAATAAACACCCCAGAAAGAATTACGCATTCTGATAATTAGGCCAACAATATGAATTAAATGTAAATAATTTGCTATGTGTTACTGTAACTGAGTTGTTCATTTGGATTTATTAATTTCAATTTTTTTTACTCAAATTATTTCTGCTTGATTATGTTTTGAGTTCTCATAGTTACATAATTATAAAATTGATTTCAAGGCCAATTTTTATTAAATAATTATTAAAAACCAACAAGGGTATATATTTTCAAATCCATAATAACTTTTGTGCTCAATAATCTACGAAACACTAATCTCTTAAAACAACTAAAAAATTTTAAAAATTGGGCATTTTATGAGTTTGAAAAACTGAAATTCTTAATTTTTTAAGTAGTGAAATAAGCTGGTCAAACAGACTTTTTGCTTTCAAAATCAACTTAATATAATTTGATAAAGCATGAAAATTATTTTTACTGTTACTGTATCAAAAATTTTTTTTGAAAAAGGGTACAATTTAGTTTTAAACACAAAGTGACTTATGCTAATTTAAAAAACAAAAACAACTCAATTACTGGAAATTATTTGTTAGGTCTGGTTGTACATTTTTTCTTGTTTTGAAATTCTTATTTTTCAATTCTACGGCTGAAATATATTCAATTACTTTTATAACCTGAAAAGTTTGTGGAATGTCTAACACAACAATCTTGTATTTTTTGTTTTAAATTCACATATTTTTAAATAGTGTTATTCATCATTTAAATTGTATAAATATATATATATATATATTTGTTTTGTCTACATCAGATACATTTTTTAATTTAATTGTGAATGGATTTTTTATGTGACTATTCATTTATATATATGTGTTGTATTCTTTCAATCTAATTTGCATTTCATTGTGCTGTAAAAATAAAATTCATTTCATCAATGCATAAATATTTATTAATGAAAAACTTTCATATTAACTCTCTGAAATAAACAATGGTTCAAACAAGTAAACTTTTTTACAAGTATTTTGGAACCATCTATTTATAGATAAATCATGTGTAATTCAATAAGAAGAAAAATATATTTAAAACTGAGGATAATTAAATTGCATTTCTGAAAATTACTGCCCCTTTTCTGATTAAACATTCCCTTAATATTGTACAATTTAAAAAAATTAGATCAACATGTAAAAGGCACTTTATATGAAGAAAAAAATTTTTTTAATGTGCTATTAAAAATTGTGATTTTTTAATATAGTTCATACTCACATTAATTTTAGTTTGTGATCCACGTTTCGCATACCCGTGCTTATTTATTGCGTGTTATTTTCAGAAAAATTACTCTTTTGAATTACACAAATTATGCATTTTACAAATTATACATTAATATAAGTAATTTTT
This sequence comes from Trichonephila clavipes, assembly GCA_019973935.1. Taxonomy (NCBI): domain Eukaryota; kingdom Metazoa; phylum Arthropoda; class Arachnida; order Araneae; family Nephilidae; genus Trichonephila; species Trichonephila clavipes. The sequence continues at coordinate 568,664 of BMAU01006061.1, read as the reverse complement.
TTTTAACCTAATAGTAAAATAGTATTTTCTTTTATTAGTCATTTCTAAAAAAATTTTGAAACACTTTTAAAGGATAATTAGTAAGTAAATCAGACAGTCAAAGATGGAGATGCTACTTTATTCGAATAATTTCAAACATCTTCAACTGCTTCATAATATTGTAAAATATTTATATGCAACATATTGTAACAATAAAATTCATTTTTGTCAAATAACTGATCGACAATTAAATAAAATATTCATTGCTACTCTAAAAAATAAGAATCAAATTATAAACTTATCGCTGATAATGTAACTATTAAAAAAATATAAATTAGCCTATTCACATTTCTTTTACTGATGTTTAAAAAGCTGCTAAATTTGAATGATTGCCATTACTTTTAATCTTTTGGAATCAACTTATAATTAAATGATAAATATCAATGTTAATACATAAAATCCTATTTTGTATTTTAAAACAATGAGTTACATTAAAGCAAAAATGAGTAAATAGTAAAGCAATCGTAATAGTTTCAAAAAAAGTACCTATAAAACAAAATAATTTAATAATTTATAAGTTCTGATTTGAACAGTTGGCTTGAACTTCATTCTCTTCTTCATTTCTGCTTTTACAAGGCCTTGAATAAAAAAATAATCATTCACTAAGCAATCAGGCTCAGTAAATGATATGTTGCTCACGAATTTATCGTCGAATAATTTTAATTCTTTTGACACATTCGCAGCAACACTTCGATTTCCAGTGGCACTGGAAAACTTTGCACTATAATACAATATCTCGTGCAAGTTGAATTTTTTCAATAGAAGCAGTTTCAAACCTATACTGTGAGCCATTCTTGTGAAAAAATATGAAATAAAGAACTACAAAATTAATTAATAACTAAAATAACTAAGAGCTATATCCAAGTGTATCAAGAACTATAAATAAATATCCCAGCTAACCCTAACCAGATAATACTAACTAAGCAGATGAATACCTAATTAGATAAATAAATTAGAATAAAACAAAAATTATATAAAAGAGTTGTTAAAAATATTTCCTAACAAATATATATGCTAGAATAATGCAAAAAATACAATGATATCATATATTTTTAATTAGATAAAATTAAGACACAAGAATGTTGTCAACATACCTATAGGAAAACAAACATTATGAATTAACACATGTGAATATTGCCGCCGGAATCACATGATTACTTACTTGGCATCTGCCTGTCGTGCAGATAGTCCATTACACCTTGATAAATATTGTATAAATTGCTTGTTAGAATAAAAGCCCGTTGAGAGAGAGAGAGGGGACCATACAGTATTTATAAAATTTTTAGAGGAACATAAGTTTAGTCCATGTTTTGCTAACTTTTTATGGTGTAAAATTTTTATCTTTGAGATAACCAATGGTAAAATTGTATTTATTATCATAAGCATTTTTAAGTTAAAAAAACTTAGTAAAATGGCATGTTAATTGTAAAATAATTAGAGGGGAAACCTATAAACAAATGCATCATTAAGTTCCTAATTTTTTTTTCATCTAAAATAATTTTAAAAGTTCATTTTAAAATACAATGAATTTTTGTATAAATAAAATTTATTATTTTTTTTGTGAAGTAGACATGCATAATGTTGGCTTTAAAAATTGGAACAAAGAATCCTTATAGATTACATTATATTAAAATACACAACTTTGTGAAATAGAAATAGAATTAAAAAGGAAATTGCCCTCTTCTCTCTCTCTCCTCTTTTAATTTTCAATTAATTCATTCATGTGATTGTTTTTTAACTCTTCGTTTGTAGATTTTACCGAAAGTTGGCCTTTTTTAGTAGATTATAAATTTTAGACTAGAAAATATTCTTGATAAAATTGAGTTCTAGGTATTGTAATTGTTAGAATAATTTGGATTCCTAAATTTATAAATATATTTTGGTTTGATTTATTTTCACATATCTCAATCTATAATTCAATTAAAATCCTTTTCTTAAATTTTTTATCATTTTTATAATCACTGATCAGTTGCTAGCCTTTCCTTCTATGTAACATTGTAAGGTGTAGCAATATTTCATATGATTTTTTAGATGTACAAGATCTTTTTATGATTTTAAGCATTTATGATTGTGAATCAGTGCAATTTATTTTTTTAAAACATACCCTCTTTTGTTTCTTTTGTAATTGATTTTCTTTCCTAGTTGAAATTAACTAACATGATGCCTTATAATATTTAAAAAGTTTTAATGTACATGAACTGAATTATTTTTATAAACATTTTTAACTGTTTTATTTTGATTGTATTCTTCATTAATTATAAAATAAGTATTATAATATTATTTCTCATTTTGTATAAAAATTCAGTAACAATTGGCTCAACTTATGAAATATGAATCTAATATTTTAGAGCAGTCTCACACACATATGGTGAAATATCATTGCCATTGAAAATGTAACATCATTTAAGATCTTGATATTATAGTTATAAATATGAAAACTTTGCTTTCTTTAAAAAAAGAACCCAGAAGACCCAGAAGAATATTAAATTCAAAAGATTTATTTTATATTTTTTACTTATAGGGAAATCTAAATTAAATATGCACTATTTTTTTAAAAAGAGAATTGCTGAAATATATGTGTGTGAATGTTTTTATATTAAATGAAAATATTCATATTTATTTTTTAATTGAAAATTAATAATTTGTAAATATTGATTCCTTACCATTTACCTTTCATCCAATTTATAGTTAAGTTCTTTTAAAAATAAATTTAATTGCATAATTCATTTAAAAATTCTTATAAAAGAATTTGTATATAACTTGTATATTTGTATAATTGTTATTAAAGTTTTAGACTAAAATGCTTTTGGTTTTATGTGCTCCATTAGAAAATCTATTAAACAATTTAAAAAATGCAACATTTATAATTCAAAATAAAATGTTGAATGAAACATTCAAAATCATAATTTCAGAATAGTTCTGTATGTATAATTGATTTCTTCGTGAGTAAATCAAAAACAGTTTTTAAAACTGCCATGCCAATGATTTCCTTTCATTATTTTTCCATTATAAGGAATAACATAAGGTGATACATTTTTTCATACATTTTAGGCATATGCTTCTGGTTGCAATATAGTTATTTTAGCTAGTAATTTCCAAAGAGTACAGATTATACCTGGTCTTATGCATGGAAATGTTCAAGTAGGATGCCTTGATTCTTCTACTGATGTGGGAAAGGTAAGGATTTAAATTTATTAATTTAGGTTTCTTATAAGCCTAAATGATGTTTTCTTTTTCATATATATTTTTAAATGAAAATGTTTTTTTTTTTACAAGTTAATGCTTTGCTTTAATAAGTTGTTTTTTTTAAAAATTCAGATTGCTGCAGCTTACGGAACTGAAGTCTGTATATATGAACCAACACCTCTATTACATCAGTCATCTAGTCATGTAAGTTTTTAATAATTACATTAAAAATAATTAAATACATAAAAATTCTTCATTTTTCCAATATATTTTAATAGTTTAAATAATTAAGAAAGAAAAATATTAGCATTTATTTTTTAAAGATAATGTTCACTTTTTTGTATAATGTTTTTTTAATTGTGGTATTTTCTTAAATTAAAATTTTTTAAAATAGTTCATACTCTTTAAGAAAGCAATTGAATAATATCAATTTAAAAAGATGTATGAATAATTTTTTGTTTGAAAAGCAATAATAGTATGCACCTCTCTAATGCATCAATTAACACAAATTATAATTATATGTATTTTTCATTTTCCTGAAATTAAAGATTTATTTTATTATATTTCCAGAGATTAGATTATCAATGGGTTCAGACAGCAGTGATCAAATCAGAGTATCAGCTGCAAGTGTTATCCTGGAATTTATCAGGTGAATTAGAAAGGAGGCAAAATAAAAAATTCCTTGCATGTTATTTATTTTTTTTTACTGGATGAAATTTATTATGTTTTTATTTTTTGTTCATTGAAATCTATTTATTAAAAAACTACTATTTAAGTATAATAATGCACTACTGTAAGTTTTATTCTTCCATTGACTACATATGTTAAGCAGGCACATCAATAATATAACAAAATTATTTTTATTTCTAATTTATGTTGTAGGCTTATACAACAAATGTTATTAATTTTATGTAAGTCTCATGTGCAGAAGGCATGTTCTACCTTATGGTATAAAGATGGCACTTATGCAAAGATAAGTTTGTACTGGCTCATTTGTATTAAGCCATTGGGGCACTGTTTGTTGAGTGGTTTTGGTCATGAACTTGTGGCCTCAGTGTTTCTGTCATACTGTGGGTTAGAGTTCTGGTACCACCAAAATCTTGTTATGTAGAGGGGTTTATGCACATTAAATATATTGAAACTCAAAGTTCTCACTTTGTTATTCGATTCATCTGATTGCTTGGATTTGACAAATTCTTCACTTTGAAAGTTTTGAGAATGTGTTGCCAAATACAAACTAAAAACTTTGTTTTTATGTTCTTAGTTTTAATTAATTTTTTATTGGGGTATTTATTTTATATGGGGATGATATAACTAAGGACTTCTGTTGTAGGAACACGACTTTTGACTGGTGGTTCGAGTATACAGTTATGGCAGTTGTCTGTAGCTGCAGATGATGATATTATTGAAGAAGAGCCAACAAATATACAAGTCAAATGTACTGCTGCTGATGGAGTAGTTACTGATATTGATGAGCAGTGTAAATGGAATTGCATCTGGTCATGCAAGTATGCTAATATTTTTTGGAAAGAATTATTATATTTTCTCCCCAAATGAATATTTATATTCTAAAATTCTAATTGTTATGTTTGAAAAATATATTAGTTCCTATGTAATGATTTTATCATTATATTTCTTTCATTGTTTTCAACAGTTACTAATGTTTTCTTTTTTCAAATTTGCATAGAACTGCACAACCTGTTGCCTTTTTAAAGTTTTCTCCTGATGGAACATTATTTGCATCAGCTGGAAGTGCAGATCGTCTAGTGAAAATATGGTACAGCAGCAAGATAGGTTAGTTGTATAAATGAATATCTAGTTTTACCTTTTTTTATTCTGTAAAGAAATTCAAGAAGGTAAAATATTCTACATTAGCATTATATTTATACTAATACTTTTCTCTTTTTGTTTCTAAGATATTGAATGTGAAGAATGTTTTGTATCATGTGCCTTTATTACTATTATTTTCTTTGTGTTAAAAGAAAATCTCTTATAAAATAATTTAATAATAAACTATTATATAATTTTTTCACTTTAAATTACTGTATATATTTAAAAAATATTTTAAAACTTTTATAGTATTAAAGAATATGTTATTGAGCTAAAATTTTACATTTCATTGAATAAATCATAAAAAAAGTAATGTTTTTTGTTGACTAGTTTATTTTGAATATTATATATTTTACACTATATTTTTAAAGATTGAATTTTTTTCAGTATAAGATTATGTTCTATATTCTTAAACTAATTTGATTATTAAAATTTTTAGTGAGTTTTTCGTCACAGCACCATTCAAGTCATCCTGCAGATGTGAACTATACTTTCATATATATTGCTCATCCTCGAGCTGTTTCTGGTATATCTTGGAGAAAGACAAGCAAGTTTATGCCAAAGTAAATGTTTTATGCTATTTTTTATTTTAATATTGCTGCTGACTGTAAAAATGCATGAAGAAAAAAATGCAATCTGTTATTGGATAACTATTTATAATAAATCATGCAACTGAATTTATGCATATAAATTATTGCATAAAAAAAGTTTATTTATTGGCTTAAAGGATTTGATTTGGTTTTAAGAGGAATACTTGTTTTAAAAACTAGTTCATATTTTTTGATAAATCAATCAGTGATTTATTTTTTAATTTCAAACTTTAGAAACTGAATTAAGGAAGAAAAATGGCTGTTTCTCAGATAAAATAATTGGAAATAAAGAAAGTGCACATTGGAAATTCACACCTTATGTTTATATACATATAAATATATATTTTACATGTTTTTAACATCGTAAACTTGACCATACTTACTGAGGGAGAGTATCTGCCTATATGAAGTTTGGATCTTGTAATGTTATCTGAGAGGGGAGGAGTTTGTGCTCCAATGTAAGATGAGCATCATAGTTAGAACTTGCTCGGGTATAAACACTATCTTATTCATCAAGCTCCCAACAAAATACTAATTATGTAGATTTTTCAATAGTAGGTAAAGATATAATAATTAATTTTGTATGACACAATGATCATTTATTCTTACAGGCAGTACAGTGTACTTGAGATCCTTCTATATCTGAAAGTGAATGTAAAGTACCCTGTTGTGTTTAAAATACAATAAGCTCTATAATTTTTTTTCTTTTAAAGCATTTAATATTTTTAGTGATTTATATGAATAATTATTTGACTTTAATCTTATCTATAATTTTAGATCACTCAATGAATAGATATCTTGTAAATAAAACATAAAATATTACATAAAATTTTTCATATAACATGCTTATTATATACTTTGCATGGTATAAATGTATGTTTATTTAAAGGTCAATCTTGTTGGGAAAAGGAGGAATTTTACAATATACAAACTTTTATATGATGTTATTTATATAACCTTTAAAAAAATAGGTAAAATCTTAGTCATTCTCAATGTAAATTACAAAGGATTAAAGCATTTTAATTAAATCTTGTTTGCAATACAAAGTGTCATATTTATTGAATGATTATGAAAGTTTCAATAACATAAGTTGTTGTTGTCATGTATGACAAAGTGCAGAGGTTGTAATAATAAAACATAAGGATATATTCAGATATTGCCAAAGGCATGAATCACTGCCATGGCAACATCCATAGCATGATCCGAGTAAAGAATGTCCATGAAGAAACATAATATATAAAAACTAGAAATATATGATTCTCAAAAAACACGTTCTTTATATTTGTGCTTGAAAAAAAATGAATATACTATAAATGAATTATTTTCTTTGAGAACATATCTTCAATAAGTGTTTATTATTGATCAATGCTCATTGGTAATAAGACAAAGGTTATGTAGTTATCTTTTTGCAAAAAAAAAAAAAAAAAAAAAAAAAATAATTAAAAATAAATTGTTTTGACATGTAAAGGTTTGAGGGAATTACAATGTATGTTAAAATTCTTTATGTGGATCTGGCCTTTTGTGTTTTCTCTTTTCCATCAAGTTTCTCTGTTATATATTTCCACATTAAATGTTGTTGAAACAAAATTAAGAAGTATAAATAAAGCAAATATATAGTGTTAAAACTAATATCTTGTCTGATCTAAAATGTTTTGAAAATATTAAAATTAGTTTAAAATATAATTTTTTTGCCAAAAGCTAATGTAAATCTTGAATTAATAATGTATGTTAAAATAAACAATAAATTTCATTAATATCTATTAAATGAATTGTGTGTATACATCTTAAACTTAACATTCTGATAAACAGTTATTCCAATCTTAAAAAAATAATTTTCATCTTAAGTTTTTATCTAATGAAAGAAATTTTATTTAATCTTGATATTTGTGTTGTGATAATATTTTTCATATGTTGCTGCTATCATTTCATATTCTTAAAGTAACCATAATGACAAAAATTATGTGTGCTTAGTTGATTATTTTTAAAGCTTATAATTTTTTTTTTAATTTTTAAGGGATTCAGTAGCCAATATGTTATTAACTTCTTGTCGAGATAATATATGCCGTATTTGGGTACAGACTTTGATGCCTGAGGATGGTTTGGTCGATTTACAACAGTTAGATAGCATTGCTAATCAAAATCTTAGAGTTCAAACTCAAAGGCATAGAAGAAAACTTCTACAACGATTAAAGCATATGAAGTAAGTTTTGAATCTACTTTTCACTCAATTTTTTTAGGGTAAAATGCTAAATTACAAAATTATTTTTAATAAAAATTACTGTTTTTTTTTGAAAATGCTTAATTTTTTAAAAAAAATCTTATACATTTATCATTTAATTTAAATTTGTATAATTGTGGAAAATAATATCTAAATTTGTAGATTTTGTTATGTAAGCAATAACGAGAAAGAAATTTCTTCATATGGAATTTCTGAGTGCAACTGAAGATTTATTTGCCTTGTAGAGAAGAAGGCACATAACAAATCTATTGTGATGCTCAAAGTCCTTATGTTGGTGTGGTATGGGATTTTAAAGTCTAAGGTGTTGTTTGGAGTGTAGTCCTCATTGATTGATTGTGGTTCAAAATTACATGGTCCTTTGCCAATAGCCCCCACTTTGCTTTATAGTGCAACAGGGGTGGCTCTAGGGCCGGACATTCCAGACCCCTGCCGGGGTGGGGGGACCTTTGGATCGAATTTTAAAAACATTTTTTTTGTTACAAAGAATTTGATATATTTTCTGAAATATTATTGGGTGGGAATTTGATATTGCATTCAATATATCTTATTTTTTATTTGGTACACTGTATATTTAATGACAGTTTTCTTTCATGTTGAAACTTGAAGGGTTCAAGGCTGGAGTATATGTAAAAGCATAAAATTTAATATGTTTACACATCTTTCTCTTGTTCCCGGAGTGAGGTCACAATGGACATTCCTTTCACCCTTACAATGTCCAGTGTCAGCTATCCAAAAGGGTATAAGGGTAATAAGAGGTTTTTATAGACAGAGCTACAGATGTTTTATTTTAATCCTGAGTGTAGTTATTATAAGTTAAAATAAACACTTGGGATTCCCACCATCAGTAGACTATTTTTCGATGAAATTGGCCTGTTGAAATAAATGATTCCTTCTCTTATATTTTCACTCATTTGATATAATAACAAGTAATTCTGTCCTTAATTTCGAATTATTTTGAATTTTTTAAGACTTAAAATAATATATATATGTATATAAAGAGAAAGTGAGCATTGGAAACAGGGGCAGCATTTTCCATTTTTGTCAGGAGCCGGCCCTCAGTGCTACTTTAATAAAAAATCAATCAATATAGGTTTTTTACATCATAATAGTTGATGAAATTTTTTTCTTTGAGTTAAGGGCTGAAAGATGAGAATATTTGTATTATATTGTGAATTACTGGTTAATGCCATTTATTTCGTACCAGAAAAATGTAAGATGTTTATTAAATGTGCAGGGTAATTGTTTTTGTATTTGTATTCTTTAATTAGATTTGAATTCTTTTGGGAATTTTTAATACAAGTTAAGTAATGTGTATTATCCATCAAATTTTTTTAAATATTTCTTATCAATGCTCTTAATTTAATGATGGAAAGTCTGTTAAAAAGATCCGTGGTAACTCAATATTTTTTACATATCTAAATATTATATAGAAGCATAAGTAATTGTTATTAACAAAGAAGGTGACATTGATCTTGGAGAAATTTGTTTTGTATAAGAATATTAGTTAAGATTCCATTGTTTAATAAGTAATTAATGTAGCTTTGAAAGCTATTTTTTAAAAAAAATCCCCATTTCTGTTGGTTTTTTATTTGGAAATAATTTGTGTGTGGAACGATTACTGTAACATATATATATATATATATATATATATATATATATATATATATATATATATACTTTGTTCTTGGTTTATTAAGAACTTGTTGATTTCTGGGGTTTTAGGTCTTTTAATCAATTAAAAAAACATCAAGCCAGTCAGCTTACGGAAGATCCTCATGAACCTGTTGCTGTTCTTCCTAGTACTTACAGTGTTCATGACTTTCATAGTTTTGGAATTCAAGGTTCCGGTGTTACACCAAGTTTGCATTTCCATTTAGCTGGAAGTATAAATGCTGTAACAGGTATACATACATATATTATATATGAATAAACTTCTATTGGATTACAAATCTTATAATTAAATTAATATTTGATAAAATAAAAAATATTTCTACAAATAGCATCTCTAAGAAAATATTTCTATATAAATTTTGTATAAGAAAAGAAACAACAATATTGCTATTTTTTTGTGTTTTCTTATGAACTATGTTTAAAAAATCAACATTAATTTATATTACTTTCAGTTCCTCTTATTTAAAAAAGTGAGTAGAAAATACATTTATTATTTTTAATTTTCTGTATATTATGCATCTTTTTTAGACATTCCTTTAGTGCCTAGTTTAGGAGGCAGTCATACAAAAGATCCTAATTTTGTTGTACACTGGTTAAACAACAAAGAAATGGCCTTTACACATGCTGCTGAACATTTACTTCAAGATGTTAGTGATAAAGTACTTCAATTACAATATAAAAAAGATTTAGGCATTTTGGATCAAGATGGTGATAAACTTCATACTGAAAGTAAGTTTTAATACTCATGTGATGTAAATAATTGTACCATATTTTCCTGTATAGAATCTGCAGCCGCATATTATTTGCAAAGCTATTTTTTTTAGTAAAAAAATTAACATTGCATGATCTGCATTGCCATATAAACAATGACAATTTTTACGGTAAATAATACAAAATATATACTGCTAAATGATGTAGTGTCAGAAAGCAAATTTAAAAAAAAAAGAAATACACAATATGATTCAAATTTTAAGTAATAAATTGCACAGAAAAATATTTTTTTGTAAAATTCTTTTCTCCATTGGACATTTGCAACGGCCTATAATGCGCACAATGAAATTTGAAACTTTTTTAACGCATGTTCTTCGAATTATATACAGGAAAATATGGTAATATTTTTGAATTAGCTATCAATTTATTTTCTTCACTTTTAAATCTGGTTTGAAAAGTGGTATACTATTTAATATTTAAATTTTATTATTAAAATGATACTTCAAAGTCATATGAAATATTTTTAAAAATTAGTCATTGTTTTTATTAGTGTCAACACTAATAAAAACAATGACTAATTTTTAAAATAACTAGCTGCATGGCCCAGCGTTGCACAGGCTCTTTCTCTATTTTTATATACTTTCCCTTCCCTTCACAAAATCAGCACTTTCAATATTCCTTAATCTGGCTTTTCACAGGCTTTTACTGAGTGTATAACTTTAAATTACCTTTTACGAAATTTTTTCACTTTTCATTGTTTGACAGGTTTCTTTCCGTACCCCCGGCGTTGCACAAACATTTTTGAATACATAACATATTGTCATGGAAATTCCCCTTCCTTTCTCGCTGTCAGCGCTTCCTTGTGTGTGTGTGTGTGATATCTATATTAACGTCATTACAATTCCCTTTTTCGAAATTTCTTCCCCATATTTCCATCGTCAGACACTTTTTTTTTACCGCTATTGCCCTGCGTTTTTTGAGTGTATAGAACTATTTTCCCCTCCCCCTTCAGATATAAGATTTATCTTCAAATTTCAATTGATGACTTTTTCAGATTTTCATTAATCAATCGTTGCATACAGTTAACTTAAAAATGTCTCAAAAAATGTATTTTTATCCAAAATAGCTGAAATGCCCGCTCTTTGCACGGGTTGTTTTAAAAACAAAAAATTCACCTATTATTGCAATTATATTTTTTTAAGCAGGCGAAAACCCTGCATAAAGTTGTATGTGTATATATATATATATATATATATATATATATATAAATAATCAAATATAAAAGAATTTTTCAATATATAATCATATACATATACATACACATATATATAAATTTATACACACATACATATACATAAACAAAAATATAAAAATAATCATATAGTTATATACCTAAGATAACTAAAAGTAGGAAGGAGGCACATAGTATAAAGACAAATTCCTGGCCTTAGGAACCAGGATTGCAGGTTTAAACAAGTTTTGCGGCGCCAACCTTCACCTGTAATTTGTCATACTTTGTACCAAGAGGAAAGGAAAGAGTTATATATATGTGTAGAATTTAAATATTAAATCATTAAACTAAAGTACATATGAACATAAACATAACCTACTAAAACGTATTTATAATGATGGCCAAGAGTGCAGTATCGTGTTCCCGCCAAATAGGGAGGGCAGAACTGCATAAAATTAATTGCGATACGATATAAGAAACGATTAATTGTGATACGATATACGATAATAAGAAATATATATATATATATATATATACTTAAAAAATCATAAAAATAAAAATAAAAATCATAAAATTAGCGTAAAATATAAAGAAACTCAGAAAAATATATATATTAAAATTTTTTTTAAAAAAAAGCATGTGGCGCCATCTATATAATAATTGTAGGATAAATTAGATATTGTCTAAATTTAAAAAAAAACATTACAAAACATAATAACAGTAAATAATTACATTAATACAAATTGTATCATAAAAAACTATTATAAATATAATTACAAAGAAAATTAGCAGGGTATCCATGTTCAATACAGTGATTAAAATTTTTTTTTAAGATTTAAAAAAAATATTAGCTTTATCGCTAACTAATACTTTATTGCTATAAATATAGTTAAAAATAATATTTCTATATATAGATATTGATAAATTAGAATTCCAGTAAGGCACTTTGATATTAAAATTAAAGGCATATCTTTTATCATAAATATTAGAATGTAGTTTCAAATCCTTAATATACTGTGATACATCTAGGTAATTTGTTTTGATTGGATTATTATTAATTTTAACTAAGTTTAAGTAGGACGGATAGAAATTAATAATAGGATTTAAATTATCATTTTTACCAAAAATAATTAAATCATCAATATATCTAAAAATGTGTATATATATATATATATATAAACCAAAAATAAAATATTTTTTTCAAATAAATATTCACATAATAAATAATTTTAAAACAATTACAATTTGGCCTCAAAGTAAATAACAATTTAACAAAGACAAATATTTCAATGTAAGAGAAAATCAGCATGCTAGAAAATAAACAATAATTTAACAAAAATGTTTCAGTGTAAGAGAGAAAGTTAGCATGCATTAGAGTAAATAGATGTGAATGAATGCAAATATGAATAAAAAATTATTACAGAAAAGTGATAGCAGTAGTAAGTTTCTGCTATGGGAATTATGGGTGAAATAACCTGCAGTAGGTCAACCGAAAGAAAAAATTAATGATGATGAACTGATTCACACAAACACACACACAAACACAAACACACACACAAACTAAATCCTATTATAAATGAGAAATATTAGGAACCCTTCAACTGGAAAAAAATTCAATTAGTATTACATGAGGTATGGGTGCAATACTCTGTAACATCTCTGCAATAAATCTAATATAGAGTATTAGATGTAATTTAATACTAAAAAAATTAATTAGTATGAAATAAAATTAAAATCTACCTATATATATAACGCATAAAAAAGGTCCCCATTGAAATAGTCCAGAACCCCAGCAGTACTGAATGAAACAAATAATAAACCGTGTTGCTCAAAAATTAATTATTGAAACAATACTTTTTTGCAATATTTCGATTAAAAATTATTATTTGATTGCAAAGAGCAAACAAATGAGAGTACATACAATAATAAATAACTATAATGGTTACTGATATATATATATCATTTATGGACAGTATAACATAAAATATGCATACAATCTCGAAGAAACTATGTGAGAGAAACAGATTATCACAGAAGCAACGTTAAACCATGATGGCATGAGACGTAAAATAACTTCAACACTTAATCTTAAAGAAATCCAGAGGGAAATATGAGAAAATCTTTTCAATGTGCATCTTTTTTTTGTGCAAGCATTAAACAGTGACACGCAAAAAAACATGGAACGTTGGTTTCTCATAAATAGGAAGCATTATCTTAAACTTTAAGCAATATTTTTTGACAATGAAGAAAACATTGAATATGCCGATGAAGGAAGGATAGCAATAATCTTTATTTTCAACAACAGAAAATGGCATAGATATATAAAGCATGTAACATTTATATGTAAAAATGTATAAAATGCATGTGTATATATACAATCAGCATGAAGAACAGATTGTCAGAAGAAAAATTACTTTGTTGTGCATTTAATCACATTCATAGTTTTTCGAACAGATTTTTTTTTTTGGTCTTGTGAACAAATGGACATGACATGAGAATAAAAGCAGGTGAGAAGTGAAGGTGTAGTTTCATTGATTGTAAAAAAATACCTTTGATATTTGTGTCATGAATAGGTAATAATGATCTAAGATTCTGTTTAAAAAAGCCTCAGATTATTGTTCAGCTGAAAAACTGACTTTTGAGTCTTTGTATCACATATAATTACTGTACTTACAATAATAAGAATGATTCTCTAAAGTTACAAAAGTAAATTTAATTTCAAAATATATTTCCATTGTTTTACCGAACATAATATTCATATATAACATATAATTTCGTATAACAATTTTTTTCATTTACACACCACTTATAAAAATATTTCTTGAATATGAAAAACATTTTACACAGATATGTAAAATAATAATCAAAACATTAATTAATCATACATTATTTTTGAAAAATATAATAAAACTGATGATCTTTTAATTATTTTTTTTAAAAAAAAGTAGTTTAAAATGTTAAAAAAAATTAATAGAATAGACCTTTTTAACAATTTCATTTGTCATGTTTTAGTGTTACCATTTTTTGATTATGAAAAATATACACTGCAATAGCCCATGCAACACAAAGAAATTTCGAAAAAGTATATTTTGCTCAGGCTTTTACTTATAAAAGTAGAGAAAGCCTGTGCAAATGCTGGGCCATACAGCTAGTTTTATAATATTAATTTAAATTAAAAGGTTATCTAAAACAGAAAAAGTAAGCCCTAATTATGATAAAATTGCTATAAATAGTTTTGAACAACAACAAAAGAAACACACAACAGAAAATCTTCCAATATTTAAAATTGAAAAAGAAATAAAATAAACAAATAAATATAAAAGTAACCTTACACATAGTAGAAATTATAATATTAATTCAAACCAAACAGCTACTTTAAATAGATAAATTAAGGTCTGATTTTGATGAAAATACCATAAGCAGCTCAGAAGAAAAAAAGTAAAGAAATCTTATACGCGTAAATAGAAATTCTAACTTAAATCACACCATTGAGAATCTGTTAATTCCAATTAGTTTGAATTGAGTGTCATTTTCTTTTAGTTACATTTTTCTACTTTTTCGTTACAATTGAAAAACATGGAATTTGCTAATAAAAGAAAAGGGTACTTGCGTATTGGCATCGCTGCAGCAAAATTTACTCCACAATATCAAAACAGATTCTCAGTTATGTTATGAACAGTTATGTTTTTATTAATCACATTAGTTTAAAGAAGGCTGTGTTTTGAGTCTTCATTGCTCATTATGGTAAATTATATTGTGTATTAATATTTTTTTCAAATATTTTTTATTTTTTAAATTGAAGTAATATATTGGGCAAATTTTAAAATCATACTAAATTCACAATTCCAATATTTTTTATTGAATTTTTTAGATAAAGCCAATGGCAGAAGAAGTAGCCACCACAAATCTGAATCTTCAGAAAATATTAATGAACCTTTGAGCAGTAAACAAAGTTCCCCATCTGCATCATCATCAACATCAATTGCTACTGACACTTCAACATCCCAAACACAAGTATGTTTCATAAATTTTATAAAATTAATAATGTCTACATATTATGGCTATATACATTTATTTGGAAATCTCTTTTAAAATTTTATTTTAATGCCATACTAAAATCAAAGTAACGTGACTATCAAGATTAACTTTTATAAGTATGATTTATGAATTCATAATCATTTTGAACTTATGTTTAATTTTTGTAGAAAACAATGAACATATAATTATTCTTGTACTCAAGAAATAGCATTGATAGTAAATTTCAAGATTGCTATTATAGAAATCATTTTATCTTGTTTTGTTTGTAGAGTGTTTCTGGAGATTTCATTGACAGAAAAATTGAAAAACTGCTTCGGGATTGGCATAGGTCACCAGATCTACTTTTCAGTGTTTATCCTGCTGATGGTAGTTTTTTGGTATGGTAAGTCAAATCGTCATGAATTTGTTACATAGTTATTAATACTAGTATAAAGTTAAATTAAAGTAGTATTTGGCATTGTTCTGGATGTATTCATATAAAGAAATAGTGTTTTGAAGGAAGTTTTTGTTTTTATTTTATATGTAATACTTGTGTTCATACCCAAATTTTGATTAAAATTTGTAGTAGTAGCATTTTATAATAAAATTTTCAATATTTTTCTAATTTTCTTTTTTTTCTTCAAAATTGCTAAAAGTTTTTTTAAACCTTAGATATAAACTAAAGCTTATATTGCATGATTTTCTATTGCAATTTTGTTCAGTAACAATTTAAGAGTAAATATTTATATATAAATAATTATTTATTATGTTCACTTTTATGATAGGTAATTTTATATTTAGGTTAGTTGATTGGTTAGATGAGTATAATCCTGGCTCCTTTCGACAAGCCCAAGTTAGCTTTGCTTCACGCATTCCTAATGCTATTCCTCTTGGAGATGCTGCAACAATGTCTCATCATATTTTCATATACTCACCTCATGCTGGTTTGGATCTCCGTCTTGCTATCAGTGCAGCAGTATCTGAACAAATGATCAAAGAAAAAGCAGACAAAACTGAGGATACTGCTATTCAGCCTACCCTTGATTATGCCCAGTGGAAACATAACTGCAATAAGCAACTTTCTCAGTATTGTGCTCTGAGTTCTACTACTCCTACTGTGTGTATGTTAACTAAACATAGTAATGGAAGCTTAAATTTATGGCATGTATCATTTGCTGATACATCTCAGTATACTCAGGTTAGACTTAATTCTTTTTTTTTAAGCCATGGATTTTTTCCTCTTTTACAAAGAATCTGATTTATCTTTAATTTTTGATTTAAAAGCAATGATCTTAAAATCTTCATAAATTCTCCCTTAAATATAAATATTTACTTATATTTAGTTGTTAAAATTATGAATCAAAATAATTTCTATTACATTTTTAGAAATTCTCTTTGATGGATTATAGGAAAAAATATGTCACAAAAGTTCAAATTGTTAATATTCATGAATGTAAATATTTAGAGTATTTTATGTTGTTTACAATTGTTTAAAATGTTTTCAGAATTAAATGTTCATCCATTTTATCACTTAAAAGGGCATATTTAAATGCACATTTCAAAAAGTGTTTTGTAGACTTTGGAAATTTTTTTTTATTGATTTATATGATTTTAAATTGTGTAAATATTTATTGAAGTACTTTTTCAACTGTGTTTATGTAATATCCTACTATAAATTGTATTCTGTCTTTTACAGGTATTAAGTATTGGACATTTTACACGTGTTTGTGGTCACAGGTTTCGTATAAATGATATCACTTGCCATCCAGTTCTTCCTTTGCTTTTGACAACATCTCATCATAATTTACCAGGCCGAAACCAGAATAATTCTGGTGCATCTAGTCCTTCTGTTCCTAACAGTCCCTGTTGCTGTGTGCCTCCTTCTTTTGGACTACAGTCGGGTTTCTGCAGTGAGCTTATTCTTTGGAAAGTAGATCCTGTTGGACCACTTTCTAAATCTGGAGGAGTGACCGAATTAGCCCGAATAAATTCTTTAGAAACTGCAGCATTTGCTAATGTAGCCTGGATACCTACTTTATTACCAAGGTAAGAGATTTCTCCTTTCAATATTGTTTCTACATATTCTTTAATTTTTTATTCTGAGTTTGCTTCTGTAGAAATGAAAATGATTGCTTACAATAGTTTTAAAAAATGCATACATAAATATTTTTTATATAATAAAAAAAGCCAATGAAGGGGGGAAAAACCCTGTTTAATTTTAATTTAAGATATATATATATATATATAAATATATATATACTCTAGTGTCACTAAAGTTATGGTATTTTGCAACTCTTTTATTAATTTTTGTTTCTATTCTTTTTATACTTTTGTTAAGTGCTACATTTAAGCCATTCACATGCTCTGAATCTGCATTAGGGTCCAGAATCTGGCAATAACTTATTTATTGCACTCAGATTTAGCGCAGGCTCTGCATTTTCAGGTACAATTTTTAGGTAAGTTACCTCTATTTTGTAATGGATTTAGATATTCCTATCCATTACTTTCTATAGATTTTTGCTCAGTATTATTTACATAAAGGGGGAAGGTTGGCTGGCCAAAAAACATCTTCAACCCCACTTTTATATAATTTATATATTAGCTGTCCTAAGTCAGCAATGTTTATAATACTGCAGGATCCATTTTATAATTTTTAATCTAGTGTCCTTCATTGTATGTTCTCTTTACTGTCTCTGTGTTTTTTTCGAATGCGATTGGTGAATGTTTATCACTTGTCTGTAGAGAATTAGACTATATATATATATGAAAATAATCATCTAAGTACTTATCCATTGTGTGTATATATATATACACACAATGGATAAGTACTTAGATGATTATTTTCAGTTACTCAGAACTTTTCTAGATAATACACTTCTAATGGTTTAAATAATCCGAATCATATTCTGCTAACATTCAAAACTATAATTCTCATCAAAATAATCTTTTGAAGAAACTAATTTTTTGATACAATTTTTACTTTCAAAGAGCTCTTGTTGCAGTGATCAAATAATTGTACAGAATATTTTTACCAAATATGAAATATTTTTTATACTTATTAAATTTAGAGAATATTGTTAAAGAGGATAATAGCTTTCGTTTGCTTAATATTCCATGCAACACAATTTATATGGAGTTTATTTCATTACGTTAAATTTATTTTCTATTAATTGATTTGCTGATAATGGGGTATGGCTTATCAAAGTTGGCAGCAACCAGTTTGTCCATTTGTTGTAGGATCACTTATATTTTATCCTTTTCTTTTTTAGTTTGCATCTATTTTTTATAGATTATATAGTTTTTTTTTTGTCTGTGATACTGAAATTCTTTTTATCCAAATTTTTCTTTGTGGCAGACAAATTTTTCTTTGATAGTGATGGGAATTTAGATTCTTGAAATCTTTGTTCTATTGTATGGAATGCTTGTGTATTCAGACCAGTGCATTTTTTAAAATAAAGTTAGAGGATGAACTGAATTCAGACGTAATTCAGGCCTGTCTTCTAATTCTGTCTTCGGATGAATTACGGAGTGATATTCAGCTTTTTGTAAGTTTTGAAGTATTAAAAAAAGTGGGCAAAAGGATTTCATAAGGAATTTCTCCCATATTTCTGACATTGGTGCATGTAACTCTCATGTTGTATACTTTAAGAAAGGAAGGGAAAACACGTAACTAGAGTTTATACTTGAACTAACCTTAATATATTACTGAAGTATATTATCCAGGAATCAATTTAAAAAGTAGATGACTAGGTTCTGAGCCTAATCCTCCAAGACTTCCTTAATATGATGGAGACATTTTATTGAAGTTGTTGCTTCCACCAATAAGAAACAGATCAGCAGGACAATGTCCCCTTTGTCCTTCAAGAAAAAACGAAAATAGGAAGACAATCCACAAAAGACTAGATATTTCTATCCTAAATATGTCAGGACATTTCACATTACCCCATGCTTCAGATTGAACCACACACACACACACACACACACACACACACACACACACACACACACACACACACACACACACACACACACACACACACACACACACACACACACACACACACACACACACACACACACACACACACACACACACACACACACACACACACACACACACACACACACACACACCCACACACACACACACACACACACACACACACACACACACACACACTTTTCCTGCCATTTTAAAAAGTGGGAACACACACACACATTAAAAATTTCAGTCAGCATGAGAAATTTTTTTTGAAAGATAAATGTAAATGCTTCATTGAATGCAAAGTGTACTTAAAAACTTTTAGGGTTTTTTGTATTCTAAAATTATAAAAAAGAAAATGGTGTAAAAACATTTAAGGTTGAACTGTAAAAATCCTCCCATTTTCTCATTCTATTAAGCACAGTGTTTAATATATGTAACAAAAAAATGTCTTTTTTTAAAAACATTTTGAAGAAATGAACTGATTGTTTAAGGGGTTAAAGTTGTATGTTTTGATTACAGTAACATGTAATTTTTTTATTGCTTGCTGCAGAAATGTGTTTTTTTTCAAATTATGTTTTTAGTGTACAAACTTTTCTATAATCATATATGTTATAAAATTGTAGAAAGTTATAAAAAATTGTAATATTTTAAATAATTTTTTTTTGTTTCTTGATTTTCTCAAAAGTGAATGTTTCAGTACAATTTCATAAAGATCTCTAAGGTTTTTTATTGTTTCTAAAAGAGTATTTTTTTAATAGTTCAAATATTCCTTTAAAATACACTTAAAAAATAGTGACATTTACCACACGTTTACCCCCTCTAATTTATATGATGGATATGAACACTAGTGCTTGTGATCTATATAGAGTTGTTTTTCGTACATTTTTTTTCTTTATGGGGGATAGCAAGAAATGCTCTAAGACTTTGGTCACTATTTAAAACAGTATTGTTCTTAATTTGCATTTTCTCCCCATTGTATTGTTTAAATTTTTATATTCTCAAATTTTAAATTTATATAACTTATTTATTTTTGATTTTATATTAATGATTCATTTATTAAAATGTAGTACTACTCAAGGAAGTATATCCAATTCACCAAGTGCTTGTTTTGTGGCATCTGACGGCCATCAGTTACGAATTTATCAAGCAGTTATAGATGCTAGAACTTTACTAGCAGAAATTTCTAGTTCTTCAAGAAGAAATAATTCACAAGTAAGAGTTTTTATTTTTAAATAATTTTATTCTGAATTAACTTACTGTAATTAATTAAATTTGATTCAGAGTTACATGTATGCTGATTTTTTAAAAATATTTTGCATTGTTTGGCATTATAGTTTGAATTTTGATATTTAAACAAGCTACTTTCATTATATATGTTTTGTAAAAGCTTCTAAATGCAGTGAATCAAACATATTCAATTGTTGTGCAGGATGGTGATAAAGATATTGCTAGAATTTTGATATAAAAATGTGAGGTAATTTAATCTTGTACACAATAAATTTTTTACTATAGAACTTGAATAACTGTAGTTCAGTTACCATTTGAAAAACTTTGAAATTCTGGAAATTTGAAAAATAGGAAATGCTTGATTATATATATTGGGTAACATCATACTAATATTTGGAAGTAGTATTTCACTTAATATTTATATGGTTCACATAGCAAGAGTTAAGATTTCAATTTACACTGAGTTATTTTCATATATAATCGGGGGTGTAGCTACCATCGTGCATGTGCGCATATCAACCATATAGTTTTATAGGGTCCTATGCTACAGGGACCCCAACATGTGCTAGCAAAAAATCGTAAAGGGTTGGGGGACCCTAATAGAGCCCCCAAGGAATTTTGATTCAGGGCCCACTTAAAACTAACTACTACAATGTATAAACTAGGGATGTTTATACATTGAATGCAGAAATTTGTAGATCTTTTTCAGATACTGACTGCTAATAAGCTTGATTAAATTTATTGTCAAGAATCATTTACTACAGTTATTTACTGAATATAAATGTTTATTAAGTTGTATTATTGTCTTGCATAAAATAAATGAATTTAAAGAAGTATTATGCAAAATGTAAAAAAAAAATTGTCATTTTTTTATATTAATGACATAATATTCACATTAAATGTTATATCATATAATTTGATGCAGAATTTTTATATCTATTAACCTTTTTTTCTGTTAATTTTTAATTTCAGTATTTATTACATTATGAGAAGTAAGCTGTGTGCTATTTAAGTAATATAGAACTTTGAAGTTTTATTTACTTGAAGTTGATAATGTATATTTGAATTTATTTCTTTATTTTTAAATAAAATTGCTCTGTTGGGTGATTAGCTGTGAAAACATTTGTTTGTTGAATTAAGCCTTTATAAAAAAATATAAGTTTATAATAATGAAAAATAGTTTTCATGTTATAATTTTTTAATTCTAAAATCGATTTTAGGATATGAGTCAAAGTACAAGTACTTCTTCTGGATTAGGTTACAAGCATAGTACACTCCAAGACACTTTTAGAATTGTGAGCGAGCAGTCAACATCACGACCTGGATGTGTGATAGAATTGGATTCTATTTCTGATGCAACCCATGTAAGTTATTCATTCCATTAAATTTAAGTTTGAAAATACATGACAAAACTTATGTTTTTTGATTTTTTTAGAACATTTTGTTGATTTGATATATTTACTCTCATTGTTAAATAGCCATGTTATTATTAGTTTTTTGATTTTTTTTCATTCATGTTATGGGATTCCACAGAATCCCATATACCAGTGAAGTTATTTCATTGGAAATAGTTTATATATATATATTGTAATAAATTAATTGAATTTTAATTAACCGAAGAATTCAATTTTGATTTGGATTGTTAACATACTATCACAATTTATTTTATCATCTTCTAATTATTTTATTTTTTGAATATACTATGATATATATATTTGCTGTGAGGTATAACCCATTTTTTGAAACAAAAAAAAATTATTATTGATTTTAAGGAAAAATATGATTTTTTTACACTTAATACACATCTATTGTATTGTTTATTTACTAATTTTTTTTTAAAAAAATTGATTATTGAACAGTTATTTATCATCTTCTTGAAATAAACAGCAAGAAAACAATAATATATGTCAATATTATAATTTTTCTTTTTTAACACTATTAATTCATATGCTTAAATATATTAATTTGAATTTTCTTTACATTAAATACAATACAGTTTCAAATTTTTTATGAAAGGACTAAATATGTACAAAGTAATATGTAAGTTAAACTAACCATCATGCTATATGATTTCTCTGAGTTTCCAGTGATATAAAATGTTTATCAAATGTTTTTGTTGTTACTTATGCCACCTGATCAGCAAAGGCCAGATCAAGGCCCATGAAATTCATCATAGCAAAGGGCTAAGTGATGCCTGTTGTTAGCTGTAGCTTTGAGCACCATACAGGTGACAACAATTTAGCTCAATTTCACCCCAATTTTGAGGGAGAACACCCTGGGGGTGGTCAGGAGCCTCCTACCTATCTCTTCCCCTTCTACCAACCTCACAAGAGGACTTTTCACTTGACTACTAATTAGAGCACCCCCATGACGTGAAGGCACTGTGCATTTACAAACATCCATGTCTTCTCCGGGATTCAAACCCAGGCCCAACGGCACAGCAGTCAGCGTCGCTAACCACTATACCGGATGGGTGACTGTATTAAATCATATTAAGAATAAATTTATATATGTACTTTATAGTTGATACTAATTCATAGTACTAATTCATAATAAGTGTTGAAGAAATTTTATATATATTCTGTTCACACAGAATTTACTGTTTTGGAAAAATTGTTCAGGATTCATGATATTGTTTTTTTCATATTTTAGGAGTTGATCTATTTCTAGCTCTTATAATTTAGGGAAAATGAAGTTTTGGAATACTATGCCATTTCTTTAGCACACAGAATTTACATTATTTATTTTAGTAATATTTGGTGATAATTTTTTTTTTCAGGATTGGCAGAATACTCAATTATTGCATGTTTTTCAAGAACAACTAATTTCTAGCTCTCCTCAAGGAAAAAGTTCAAGGGAAGCTAGCAACATTAGTTTAGTTCAGCCTGATCTTCAAGCAATAGTTGATTTACGGCACAGTTCAGTATTTGAAGAGCCTTTTTATCTTGTAATTTTAGAAAAACAAGAAGATAAATCTGTTCTTCATATGTGGAAAATTGTTATTGCATCACCCTTTGGAGCTGAAGGTAATATATTAAGGAAACAACTTACAATGCATTTTTAAATAAATAAAACAATTGATTTATTTTGACATAATGAGCAAAAGGTTTTGGATTTAATTTTTTTATGCTTAAGTTATATGATTTTAATAATGAAGTGTTTGTTAAGAATAATAGATTAGTGAGGAAATTTTTTCAAATTCATTTATTTAAGTATTTTTTTACTATATTAATATATTTATATGTGTTGGGTTAATTTTTCTGCACAATCAAACTGAATTAAATATGTATATTTTTAATTGCATATATGCTGATTAATTTTGAAGAGCTTCATTTGATATAGTTAATTTTTTAAAAAAATTCAGTCCAATAATGTTTTTATTTTGGTAATTATAGAATATTAAGAGTTAACCTTTTTTAAAAAAGAACAATAACATTTTTCAAAATTAATAAGGTTTTGTATTAATTTCTCATTTTTCTAACCTTTCCAACTAGATCACGAGCACAATAATTTTGCATATGTTCCTGATAGTAATATTGTTCAAGAAAGTGATCACTCTAATCAGTCTTCAAGAAGCATGACTCCTGATCATAATCCTGATGCATCTTATCCATTATCACAAGTGTCTCCTCTTCGAATTAGTACAAAGAAGGTCTCTTAGATTTTTAGTGTATTCAATATTTTATAAATCTTAAAGGCAGGATTTTATTTTTTAGATGTTTATATTATTCATAAGGATCATTTATTTTTGATAAATTCATTCAAGCAGTTTTTTAGTTAATTTTGAAATTTTTTAAAATCGAATTTTATATATTAAAATTTAGGTATTCAAAATATAATTTTCCTAGAGATGTAAAAAATATATATGTTTCGTAGTTTATTACTAAATGCTTCTGTTGGAGGTGAATATTATAATTTATGATTTGTAATAGTTGAAGTAAAAATAATGTATTCTTAAACCAATTAAAATTCTAATTTTTTTTATAAGAAAGAAATAAAATTCCTCTTAAGTTTATTTAAAGAAAAGTTTAGCTGTTAGTGTTTTTATGTAACCTTTGGTAATGTAATTTCTCTTAAAATGAGTAAAATTTTCTTTAGGTATGCATTCTTTTTATAAGATACATTCATTATATTGTTTTTGATGAATGATTTAATTTTATGCAGGTCTGTGCTCAAGTAATGCCTTTGCCTGAGGATGTTGAAATTGTGCATGCAACTCCTGCAGCAGGCCATCTTAGCTCTTCAAATATATATCCTGCTTGTTTTGCTCCATATCTCATTTGCACTGCTTGTTCAGATTACTCAGTTAGGTAAATAATTTGTGTGATATCTTAACTATGATAGATGTTTCGCATGTTGAAAGTTTTTCATTTTTTTTTTTTGCAATCTAAAAAATATTTTAAACTGGATATTTCTTTGATATAAACTTTTTTCTATTTTTTTTAAATATTATATATTAAAGTACACTATTTTCTGGATTTGATTTTATAGTATTTTCAAATTAAAATTGATATTTTTTCTATATTGGGACATTTGAAGTATGCATAAAAATTAGTTTTATGTTTGTATTTTTTTTATTTATACTTTGCAAATTGTTTAACAATTTTGCCTTTTTATATCTCTTATTAACATGCATATTTTCAAAATGGGTTTTCTCAAATTTATTTTTTAAATTACTTTTATATATTTTTGTTACATTGGATTTTAAATAAATAATTGTGCTTCACCTTAAAATCTTAACACTCTGTTTTAAATTTAAAAAAATATTTTAAATTTAATTTTTTTTTAAAAAAAATGTTATTTTTATTAAACATTTTAATAATTATCTTCTCTCTATGATAAAGTTTTAATAGGAGTTAATTTAATGTGTATTTTTTAAAATTATCTGTATATACTGTGGATTTGCTGTATAACTATTCAAAAGATTACAGTATGAATTGTTAAATTTGGTCATTATCAAGTATTTACTGAAAAGCTTATTTTTAATTTAATTTAAAGTAATGTTTGTTTTTCATGTTAAATACTCAATTTCGATTCCACACAGATAATTATTTTAATAATTGTAAATTTCTTTGAAAAATGAGTTAAAACAATTTTGTACATTTTTACTTGAAATGATTTAAATTTCAGTAAATGTATTATAATTTTTTTTTATTGCTAGGTTCTGGAAATGTGACATAATAGACACAGGAAATAAAGAAGAAATGGAATATAATTGGGTTGAATGGGAAATGATGCTGAATAAATCTTGCAGTTCTGTTCAAATTCCAGGTACTTGTTTTGCAGTCTTATTATTTATTTAGAGCATTAGTAAAAATATAATTCAGTAATAAATGGAATAATTAATCCCCAAATTTTTTTGATTGCATTAGGAATTAAAATATGTAAGCATGTGTTTTTCCCTCTTACTAATACTGAAGTAATTAATTCAACTATTTGTAATATTGTACCATTATAAAAGTAGTATTACTTCATTGATTATTGTAGTGAATTGCTATATAAAAAGTTAATCAATTCATGTTGTATTGTTATAAGATATAAATAAGAATATGTATATTAGACACACGCACACAAGCGGGTCCATTTCTCTTTGAGTTTACTCTAATGACACATCCTTCGAAAAATCCCGCTAATTGAAAATTGTGTTTAAATAAGGTATAGAATTTATATATATGTAGGGGTGTCTAGGGGTAAGTAATGTTCGGGATCTTGATATTTCAAAGAAATAAGCAGATTAGGATGAAATTACTGTTTAATGAAACATTAGATTATTTACAATTAAAACTTTGAGTTCTTTCACGAAGCATACTCTTAATTGTCGCTAAGCCTACTGACCTCCACGTTGACAAAAAAACGTGGCTTCTCGCCTGTAAAACCGGAGTCTCTTCTCTTGCGTCTGTCTCGTTCCGCATCGTAATCGTTTTTCTCCCTAAAACCAGTCATTCCGGGAGGATACATATATTCGCTGGTAGCGCCATCTATTGGTGAGGTTGTAACCTCACTGATTCTCTATTACTTTAAATCCTACATATATATAATAGAAAAAAAAATTTAAAATTAAACTGTAAACCATATAAATTGACGTAAAGAAATTTTTAAAAGGTCAGTAATATATATATGACAGGCCCCAGGCCTGCTGGTAAAAAGAGGAGGGCATCATCTTCACAATATTCCTTTATTACGCTTTCATCATATATAATCTAACATGGCGGACCTTTTGCCGCACAACCGGGTGTTTCCAAAGACAACATCGCTGCGAGGAGACACCAGCCAAGTCCTTTCTAGTATGCGTTCGCCTTCGTCAGCGCTCGTTGCTCCTTTTAACAGGCTTGTTTACTCATAAATCCTTACGCGATGGTAAAGAGTTCGCTCTATTTTCATTTATTACTTCCTTAATTTTGAACCTAAACTTTTCAAACCTGACAAATTTCCCCCCCTCCGCTGAAGTCTGGCACAGCCAGATTGGCCAATTCTGACTGGCAAGTCCCCAGGGAAAAATATTATATTTCAATTATATCAAATTCCCCAAATGTAATAAAAATCTAGAAGATATAATAATTGTGTAAAAGAGTGGGCTGGTGAATCCTAACATGTACAAAAAAATAGCAATAATGAATAACAAAGTATCAAAAATTTGGTATAAAACTTTGTGTTACATAGAATTGTTTTCTGAAAAATATCACACATCTAATACTTCCACTATGACTATAATAATAATGAGGTTAATAAAAAACAACATAAGATAAAGATAATTCACATTGGACATTCAAAAATATAATAGTACTAAACAACATAACATAAGATCAAGTGAAATTCTCACTAAATGTGCACCAATAGTAAACAATGTTAATAAAGTGATAAATGTTGAAAAGTTACAAGTACTTCAAAATTGTATTGGATGTTGGAATAATGAGTACATAAATACATAGAAGAATAGGTATAGAGTAAATAACAAGATTTTAGGAATAATGGTAAAGTAAATACATAAAAAAGACATACATGGAGTAACTTACAGCAACATGATTTTAGGAATAATGGTAAAGTAAGTACATACAAAGAATAGATATAAAATAAGTAATAGCAAAATGAGTTTAGGAGCTCCCAAAAAAGAAAAGATTACATAACTATAACACAGAAATTTATCAAAATAAACACAACATCAACATTATATCAAAATATCACTAGAAATATAAAATGCAAAGAAAAATAAGGGTATTTCAGATACATCAAGTACAGGTAAAAGTTCAATCAATGTAATGTTTCACAGTCCTGTCTTGGAAAAATCATAGTTCAATGTTCATCATCCAATTATTGTTTATCACACAGTTCTTTTGTTTATTATTAGAATCTACTCAATCAACTGATTTAAAAAAAATACAACCATAATAAAATCTTCATAACATCACATACTATATTTTAACTTTCAGAATATACTTATCACAAATAATCACAATGAAATTATTATAACACAATGTATCGTAAAATGACCTCATCACAATGTTTTCATACAGTCCATAATTCAGTTATTATTTTTTTTTTTAAAATAGTCTTCAATATTGTGTTTATTATGTATAAAGATACAATACAAATTCAATTACATTAAATTTTGATTTTCATAATGTAAACAAGTCTTAACTTCAAATTATAAACACAACTTTTATTATTATTTATTTTTTTTAAATAATGCACTTCTTTTAAAATTACAATGCACTTCTTTCCCCCCAATGTTTGAGAAAACAAACTCTATAACAAATATAAATAAGAATTTAGCATAATTGGAAATTGGATTTTGAATGAAAAGGTTTTAATCTTGTAGAATGAACAATATCTGTTAATTTTCCTGTATATTGATTTGGTTTATCTATTTCATAAGTAACATTTGAGAGTTTCCTGACAACTTTAAAAGGACCATTATAAGGAGATTGAAGTTTACTTGAATTAGGGTATGAGAAATTTTGATATAAGACTAAATCTCCAACTTTAAATTTTGCATCAACATAATGTTTATCATACCTTTGTTTATTTATCTTATGATGCTTAATTGTTCTGTTTACTGCAATTTGTCTAGCTTGTTGTATAGGTGGATAGTTTAATTTTACTTGATTAGGTAATGGCGAATCATATGGCAAAGTTCCAAACATTAAATATGCAGGTGGAAAGCCAGTAACATCATGTGGCGAGTTATTGTATTCATATGTAACTTGTTCTAATAATTTTGTCCAAGGAGGTTTTGTAGTTGAATTGACTTTACATCTTAATTTTGCTACTAATGTCTGATTAACTCTTTCATTCTTTCCATTGCATTGTGGTCTATTTGCTGAAGTTAGTAATTGTCTAATATTATGATGTTTTAAGAATTTCTTAAATTTAGATGAAGTGAATGCAGCATTTCTATCACTTAAAAGTTGTTTTGGGCATTGAATTGAAAAATTTGTTTTAAGCAATTTGTATAAGTTTCAGAAGTGACACTTTTGGATGGAAATGTCCAAGCATATCTGGTAGCATGACCCAGAACAATATGCAGGTATTTCTTTTGTGAATTATGATAATTAAATCCTCCTACAGTGTCTAGTGAAATCATTTCAAATGGTTCTTCTGCTACAGGAACTTCTTGCAATAATCCATACTTTTTTTGTGTAGACTTTTATTCAATTGACATGTTTCACAACATTTAACAAAATCTGAAATGTCTAATATAATGTCTTTCCAGTAGTAAATTGGAGAAATTAATTTTAACATCTTTTTTACACCTGGGTGACCAAATTGTTCATGTGCAGTTGTAATTAATTTTTCTCTCAAAGATAACGGTACTACAATTTTAATTAAATTCTTTTTCTTAACTGTTAATACATCATTAATTTTTATATATTTTGGATCATTAATGTTCTCTGAATTTTGGTATTTAATAATTTCATCAGTATTTAAAAAATGACAAATGGGTGATATATAATGGCATACAGGGTTCCTCGACAACATGTCTGCTTCAACATTTAATTTACCTTTTATATAAACTATCGAATATTCATACTGAGAAAGTTTTAAACTCCACCGAAATAAACGTCCAGTTAAATGTTTTACACTTTTAAGCCATTGCAAAGCAGCATGATCAGTATGTATTGTGAATTTGGATCCATGTAGGTAACAGTGGAATTTATCTAAGGCATCTATAATTGCTAAACACTCTTTTTCTGAAATTGTATAATTTTTTTCATGTTTAAGTAATTGTCTCGAGTGATAAGCTATGGGGTAAAGTGTTCCATCTGGGTGTTGTTGTTTCAAGACTACACCTATTGATTCCTGACTTGCATCACAAAACACATGACATGGAAATTGTGAGTTGTATAATTTAAGTATAGGTTTTGATATTAAACAATTCTTTAACTTTTGATAAGCTTCTTGACATTCATGTGACCAATTCCAAATTGCATCTTTTTTATGTAATTTATTTAATGGTACTCTAAGTTTTGCATAATCTTTAATAAATTTTTGATAAACATTGATGGAACCAAGAAATCTTTGGAGTTCTTTCACATCTTTAGGTGGTGCTAATTTTCTTATTGTTTCAATATTTGGATTACTTGGGGAATAATGACCTTGTGTTATTTCATATCCTAAAAATTTTATTTTTTCCTGTGCAAACTGACATTTTGATTTTTTAAGTTTAATGTTTTCTTTTTTACAAATTTGAAATATTGTATCTAAATGAGTTAAATGCTCTTCCCAAGATTGTGAGAAAATTATTATATCATCAAAATAGTTTAAAGCAAAAGTTAACTGATATTTTTGTAAAATTTGTCTTATAGTTCTTTGAAAA
Organism: Trichonephila clavipes; assembly: GCA_019973935.1. Lineage (NCBI taxonomy): Eukaryota > Metazoa > Arthropoda > Arachnida > Araneae > Nephilidae > Trichonephila > Trichonephila clavipes. The sequence goes on along the minus strand of BMAU01006061.1, from coordinate 538,124 downwards.
ATAGCTGGGGAATTTTTCCAGCCAAATGGAAGTCTTAACCATTCATAGAGTCCAAAATTAGTTGTGAAAGCCAGTTTCTCTGCGTCTTTTTCATGAATTTTAATGTGCCAATAACCACTTGTTAAGTCGAGCGTAGAGAAAAATTTAGCATGAGTTAAATTATCAATTACAAAGTCTATCAGAGGTACAGGGGTGGAATCTTTTCGTGTGATTTCATTTAGTTTTCTATAATCGATACATAATCTTGATCTTTTCCCTTCATCCTTTTTGTATGCTAAAGTTACAGGGGCAGCATATGGGCTATGAGAGGGTCTAATAAAACCTGCTTTTAACAATTCTTCTATCTGTGTTTGTATTTCTTTAGATTCTTGTTGACTGTTTCTATAAGGGCGTAAACTTATAGGAAGGTCTGAGATTAAATGAATTCTTTGTGGCTCTAAATTGATACAACCTACATCATACTTATTTTGTGAAAATATGGTTTGAAATTTGTCAAGAAGTTGGGTTAAATCTCCCCATTGCTCACTAGTTTGTTTTGGTACTGTGTCCTCAACAACCATGGCTGGGTTAAACAATCTTTTCAGATCAGCTTCAGGGCTGTCTGGTATTTGATCTAAACCTTTATTATTCTTAACGTTAATATTATCTTCATTATTTGCATTATAGTAGTTCATATCTTGATCATTATTAAGAGTTTTACAATATGTCCCATGATATGTTCTCAACTCACCAACACACTTATTTACACATTTAATATTACTTAAATTTTTACCACATTGAAAAATACACATGTTACGAATACTAATGTCAAGCTTAAATAAATGTAAATATTCAAGTCCTAAAATAATATAAGGCAATTCAGTATCAATTACAAACAAATCTATTTGCTTAGATATACATCCAATATTCATATAAACTTTAATTATACTTTGGGTTGAATAGTCCCACAAGTTTGATTTATTTTTACATTACTATTTTTTATAATTTTAATGTTTTTTAATTGTTTAGCTAAATTTATTGGAATTAATGACACATTGCTTCCTGTGTCAATTAGAGTACAAAAGTGCTTGGAACATACCATTGACTCAATAATTAGTTGTCATCCTTGCCTCTGGTTATTTTCGTTTCTGGGCGAGTAAAGATTATGTCGATTCTGTTGTCTCCCACTGAATCTCATCATGTGCGATTGATGTGGCTGTCCATGATTTCTTCTTGACTGAAATCGATTCTGTGCATCAGTTCCTCTGTGTACACTACCGTATGCGTGATTCCATCGGGTATAACTTCCAGTATCTACCGGTTTTCGGTCTGCGCTGTCCGGTGTTACTGCGATTAATTGTCGCATGGTTGAGATCCATTCGCAGGGTGTCGAAATCTTCTTGATAACTAGGAACTTTTGAAATTCTAAAGGAATCGATAATGTCATATGCTCCACAATTGAACTGTCATCATAATTTAGTTTCTTCCCCAACGAAAGTTTTTCCGTAAAAAAGGAAATTAATTCTTTAGTATCGTTTAGTTTTAATTTGTGAAATTTTCGAATATCCTCTTGTTTCGTCGCATCGAACACCGTCATTAAAAGTTCTTTACTTTCTTCGTAAGACTTTTCAAATAAATGGTTTTCGTACCAAAATTTAAGATAAACTCCCGTGAGATATCTAGGAATATTTTGCTTCTTCCATTGTTCGTCTTTTTGATATTCCAAACATTGTTGATCAAAACAGCTAAGAAAGCTTTTAAAACTACTAAACTTATTAAGATCAAATTCAGGAAAAAAGAAGGGTTCTTTGGATGTGTTGACTGGTGACTCCTGCCGGAAAGAGTCGTCCTCCATGGTAGTATCGTTTTCAATGCAGTCGCTCGTTCGAAAAAAAAATGGTTGAAGTTAATTCGTTTGGTTTTGTGGCATATTTTTCGGTTCGTTAATTCATCCTGCCGGCTCTTGACAGGCCCTAGGCCTGCTGGTAAAAAGAGGAGGGCATCATCTTCACAATATTCCTTTATTACGCTTTCATCATATATAATCTAACATGGCGGACCTTTTGCCGCGCAACCGGGTGTTTCCAAATACAACATCGCTGCGAGGAGACACCAGCCAAGTCCTTTCTAGTATGCGTTCGCCTTTGTCAGCGCTCGTTGCTCCTTTTAACAGGCTTGTTTACTCATAAATCCTTACGCGATGGTAAAGAGTTCGCTCTATTTTCATTTATTACTTCCTTAATTTTGAACCTAAACTTTTCAAACCTGACATATATATATATATAATAACTAAGAATAATGAGATAAGGATTAAATAAAAAAAAGATGTGAATTTCATTAAAAAAATTCATTAATTTGTGGTCCTATTAATGCTCATTCTTTTGAATTTATTTTTGAAAAGAATTTGGTACCAATCTTTGTTGAAATTACATGTTTTGATTACTTTCTACTGAAAAAGCTTTTATATGAAGTTAATATTGCAATTTCATGTATTTGGCAAAAATATCTAATAACTTAAACATTGAATCTATTTTTGAAATTTTTGAACTCGGTTTTCTCTCCTATTCCATGATTATATGGGTTTTAATAATTTAACTGATTGAATGCATTTTCAAATTCTTTTAGGTCAACCTCTCTTTGTAAGTTGTGCCTACAGTGGACGAATGGCATGTGCATTCAAGCATGGGAAGTCATTTACTCGTCATAATTCAAAAAATCCTGAGAGTAGGTTTGTGAATATTGGTGTTTCTATATTTGAATGTGAATCTACTGGAGGTTCAGAATGGATGTTAGAAGATACCATAAATCTTAGAAATGTGAGCTTACCTATTCCAAAATTAAGCCTTAACTTAGAGAGTCTTGTTGACGCATCACAACGAAATAAAAGAACTGCTGATACTCTTTTACAAAAATTGTCTACTGATGAAACAGCGAATGAAAGACTGCCTTTACAAAGGCTTTTGTCAGTGCCGAGTTATGCCACTTTACAAACTCTCCGTCAAGCTATAATAGAGAAAGGAAATCAAGATTTATTGACTCCAAAATCTATAGTGCAATTAGATTGGGTATCTGCTGAAGATGGTTCTCACATACTTACTGTAGCTATTGGGTCTAAGGTACATATTATTGTTATATATGTGTGTATGTACACAGTATATTCATTTATTTTCTTTAATTTATTTGTATAAAAAATATATTTCATTATGCTATCCATTTTAAATGAAAATGTAGAAAAAAAGTTGAATTATTTTTTTTCTAAGAAAAAGTACATTAGAGAAAAAAAATCTCAGAAGTGTAGTCATATTATCAGTTATATGTTTACCTCATTTTTTATATCTAATCTGGTTTTAATTTTATACATCTAGTTCATTCTCAGTTTATGTATCATTTGTCTTTAATTACTTCAATAATAAGAGTACTCTTCAAAAATATTTGAAATTTAGAACTACAAATCATGTTATTTTAATTTTTCATAATTCTATTTATGATATTTACATCATGATTTGTTTTTTGATATTGTTCTTGCAAACAATTTCTTTTCTGATCATGCTTATTTGTTATGTTGAAGCTGAATTATTATACTGAGAATAAGATTGCATTCTTCATTTTTCTGGGAAATAAAATAAGAAATAAAACTTTATAACCAAGGGACATGAATTGGGCAAAATAGGGTGTTTGATTTTAAAAACCTAATGAAGTACTGGATGAGAATTCCTAACTCCTTATAACTGATTCTGAGTCTATTCAGAACAAGATTGAAGTTACTCAAAATAATGTCCTTAGAATCATCACAGGTGGGGTATTTTCTATTTCTATCCAGGCCAAGCAGTTGCAAACCAGTAGTGAATGAATGAATCAATCATTGAAGGTAAATATGTGCTCTCAAGTTGGTTGAGAGATTGATAAGATGTAGTGACTTTTTTTTCTAGAAGACATACAAGCATATAGATTTAAATTTCAATTTACCTTTGTACATGTGGCAAATGAACTGTTTTGTTTTTGATATCCCCTCATCTAACAGACTGCCCTTACTTGAAGCTGGTGTGTTTCTATGACATTTGAACACTGAAAATTATATTTTAGACTTGGTTTTGTGGGCCAGTAAGAAAATCCTACTCTGAGACAGAATTAAAAATTGCTGCTTTTGGTTGCTATTGGGAAAAATAATTCCTATGATGCTCTGGCTGCATGTATATACCAATGGGTATGCTAGCAGTGCTGTTCATAATGCTGGTGCAGGGGTGTATTCTCAACTCGTATAAGTTTTAACAAGGCTGTTGCAACTGCATCAACTATAGTGCTGAAGTAGTTGATGGCTTTCACTGTAATAACTGTTGTTGCTTATGCCACCTGATTGACAGTAACATCGGATCAAGGTCCACAAAATTCATCGCGTCTAAGGGTTAGATTTTTTACGCCTGTCGTTAGCCTTAGCTTTGAGAACCATGCAGGCAACAGTACAATTTTGCTCAGTTTCCCCGCCCCCCAAATTTTGAGGGAAAACATCCTGGAGTGGTCAGGGGCCTTCCACCTCTCTTCCCTTTCCACCAACTTGACGAGAGGACTTTTGGCTCGACAGCTATTTAGAGTACCCCCCATGCCGTGAAGGCACTATACATTTACAAACATCCATGTGTCTTCTCCGGAATTGGAACCCAGGCTCAAAGGCACAGCAGTCAGCGTCACTAACCATTATACTGGATTGGGGGGGCATACTGTAATAACTGAAAGAGATGATCAAAACATTGTGATATTCATTGATTTGCAGGCCTCTTTTTAAGAAATTTTTCCAGTCCTACTTTCATACAACATACTTAGTTCTCAACTTGTGATTAATTTGGATAGTTGTCATAAAGTAATCCTACAGTGGATTCCCAGCCAATGTAGAATCATAGGTAATGAGTTTGCTGACACACTGACCCTTTCCCAATCTGATCCACATTTTGTTATCATAGTGCTAATAGAATAAGCAATACTAGGTTTTAGGCTCATTTTCTAGAGAAGATCTGGAATGTTGTAAGGGGGGAGTTGAAGCTCCTCAATGGGAAGTCCCATTCCTTTAGACTTGCCTAGACCCATCAGTGTTGGTAACTTTAGAATTAAAACTGGACATGGCTACCTCACGAAACACTTGAACAGATTTAGTTTAGTTTACCTCATCTGTCTTTTACATAATGCTAGAGGCATATGCTGAGGTTATTTGGTCTCTTGTTTTTGACTGGGTGATGCAGCAGCAGCAGCTAATGCTGTTAAAAATCATTGTAGCTTTTATTATTTTCTGAACTGTATTGAGGCTCCCTGTTCATAGACTGTCATGCCTAGGTCTGGTTAGGTTAAAAAGTAAATTCATTCATGCTGAAAATTAAATATTTGTATTAAATTCTAAATTATTTAATGGAGATTTTCTTTCATTAGTGATAATATATGCTTATAATTAAGCTATCAGAATTCAGATATGTTTCTAGTTTAAATATTAGAATTGTTTTTTAATGGTTTATTGAATAATTCAAACAAAATAATATAAAATTAACAGTGACATTAATATTAATATCAAAAGTAAGCTCTGTTTTGTACAGAATTAAAAGCTGCAACAGTAATTTAAAAGTTTTATTTGCTTTGCTGATTAAAAAACTTTAAAAAGAGCACACTTTTTGTTAATAGTTTCATTATAAAAAATTAAACTGTAACTAATAAGTTACTGGAGATAAATAATTAATGTATATTTTTTTATTCTTCACACATGATAATCAGAATCAAATTATTTCATTATATAAATATGTACTTTTAGAAAAATTCATCTGCTTCTGTTGGAAAATAATGTAGAAGATTACTAAAATATTTGGTTTTTCAGTTGATCAATTAAAATAAATGAATTGACAAAATGGAAGAAAATATAAATGGAATAGATACACTATATCTTAGTATCTTTGGGAAAATTCTTAGACCATATTTGACCATAGGTAACTAACAAGGGCTCAAAATGTTACAGGAAAGTAATTCAATCTATCTGTGAATAATTTATTACTGTGAAACTTGAAAACTTATGTTTTGAAATTTTTCAAGTTTTATTATTTGACATATTCCAGGTAATTGAAGAATTTGTTAGTTACATCTAACAGATTTATGTAATTTAAAAATACTTTCATAAAATGGATGGATTTATTATATGTCTTAAATTCTTATGTTCTGTTAATCTCTATACGAAATTTTGATGATTGTATTGAACAATGTTCTAAATTTTTAAAAATACAATGCATTTCCTTTTGTAGTTGCCATTGAAGAGCTTTTTGGAAAAACTCTCACATATAAGAAAAAAAAAAGTGCAAGAAATTTTCTTTTGAATAATATATAAATCAGAAATTTTGTATTATAATAATAATTTTCATGATCAGTATTTTATTTTCAAAATTTAATAAACAATTTGTGCATAGTATTTTAACTTTAGGCAGTTGTTTTTAAAAATATATTGTAGGTACTGTTATTTTCACCTGTGTCAAATGATATTGCTCAAGCTAATGTTCAAGCAATGAAAGCTTCTAAGTCAGCTAGTCGTCCACTTTTAAAGCAAGCTTCATCTATGGTATTGCCTTTATCTTGTAATGATGAAATTCGTTGGATGCGTATACGAAGTACACCCCTGAAAACAGCTGATTCCCTTCCACCAATTCCAATGCAGTTATCTTGGGTGCGTCATGGAATACTTGTAGTTGGAATGGATAGTGAAATGCATATATATTCCCAATGGAGAGTTCCTGCTACTGCTGGTAATTGCTTTAAAATAATTTGTTTCCAGTTAATATTTATAGTTTTTAGTCAATGAAAAAATGATCTAGTATGATTGAAATTCATTGTTTATTCTCTTTATATATAAGTTTTTTTCGTTATTGCTGTAATAAATGTTTGACATAGTTAAGATTAGTTGCAACAGGGGGCACCAGGATATCTTTTAAAATAAATTTATTCTTGGCCACAAATACTATAGAATTACATAACACATGTGTAAATTACAGTTTTACAATTTGAGCTATGAGTATGAACAGTTGTATAAGGGTTGATCCACCATTAGAGTTAAATTTATTTATTATTTATTTTTATTCTGTAAGAACTTTTGATTTTTTTAGTTTCCATTGAGAAAAATTTTGAATTAATTTTTTAGTTTCTGTTTGGGGAAATTTTGGATTAAGTTAAAATATTTAAAATAGAAAATATTAATGAATACTTGTGTGATAAGACTGAAATAATCCTCAATAAAAATATATTTGTGTGGCATTATTTTCATATAAATAAGAATTTTAAAGACAAGAGTTTCAAGTTTGCAAAATGTAAGTGTGTAAGAAATTTATATCTCATCTGGATTCTTTAAGACGAAATATTTTTCTGTAGGTTGGAATTTTGGTTAAAGATAAAAAAAAGCATAATTGTTTTTTAAAAAAAACTTCAGTGTTTATATCAATCCAGATTTTAAAATGTTATAACTTAAGGGGAAATGTAAATTAAATTATTAATTTAATATAAAATAACATGAAAAACAAATTTTTAAAGAGTTAATGCAAGATTAAAATCTTTTTTTGAATGGAAAGGGATATCTATTATTTTTAAATCTTTTGTAATGTAGAAGTGTGAGATTCAAACTTGGTTTTGTATGGAAATAAATTTAAGATCATTATTATTAACAAGTATTGTTTATGAAAGTCAAATAATCATACAAAATAATAAAATAGAATGTTTGGCAAAGATTTTTCAGTTAAAAATATATACTATATTGTTTCAAATTAGTAATAATAAATTTTAAAACTTTTTCGGGGGGTGCGGTAGGGGAATTCTGATGTAACAGTATTATAACAAAATTATTATTTTTTATTTTAATATATAAAGTTTAATAAATTGCAGTGTTTTTTTAAATGATTTTTTTAAAAATTTGATATTAGTGTCCACAATTTATATAAAAATATATAGCCTTGTGTTTTATGAATTATCAGTATATGTTGCATGGTATATATATTACTTTTTAGACCAAGTGCATGTGCCTGATTCTGAAAAGGATGAACCACTTGTTGATGATCGCAAATTGACTGAAGAAGAACTTATTTCAAGAGCTCAAGAATCATCTCAGTTAAGATTACCCACTGCTTCAGGAACTTTGTCTCGCTCTACATCTACTAATGTTCTCACTGCTGCAGCTGAAACTAAAAGGAAAAAGTCTGAAATTGCTAAACCTCAAAGGTAACAATTCTGTTGTTAATACTTTAAAAAAAATAAAAAGAATTCTATTTCAGTTTATTTGTTTTGGATAGAGGTTGTGTCTATGTCTGAACAAGGATTTTGTCAAGTTTCGACAAACTGGAGCTTAAGTTATTGTATCCAAATTGCAATTTTTTAATAATATCTGCAACTTTTTCATATTCCAATAACATAGTCAATTTTTAAAACATAGTATAACTATTATTTTGAAAAATTGATAATCAAAATCTACTAAAAAGTTACACAACAAAAATCTTTGTTCACTTAAAAAAATTTCAACATAGCTTTAAAAATTGTGTTTCTTTCTTAACTTAGTACGATATCTTTTAGCATCCACTGCAACATTTTAAATCAGTTTTTTGTAATTTCTGCATTGATATTCCTCCATTTTTCTGTGATTGTTTTCACTTCACATTTTGTTTTGATATATGTCATGTTTTTTTAATTGAAATTCTTACCAAATATGTTTCACTGGACTTAAATCAGAAATCTGGGCATAATCTTAATCTGGGTGTTTTCAGAATTTGGGGACAGTTATAGAGGTACCAGTGGTGTACGTTGAGAACAGTGTGCTTGGTATTATTATCTCGTTAAAAAAGGAAGTCGCTTCCAATATCCAAATTTTGGGCGGATAATTTCAAATTGTTCTTTAAAATATTTAAAAAGAGCCTGTGATTCACCATACCATAAAAAAATTCTAAATTGCCTAATCCTAAAGTTGACATACATCCCCACACAAGAACACCTCCACCTTCAAGTTTCACTGTTATTAATATGATTCTTGGGATTTAGCTTCAGAAAACTCTTGACAGCAGATTGGTTGGGTTGATAGAAAAGTCAATATTTTTGACTTCAAATGGAGTATAATAGTTTGGAGGGGAAAAAAATGAGGAACTTGAACCCAAGAATTTAGTTGGAATAAGAACACCTCTATCTACATACTTCAGCATGAAGGTAGAGGTGTTCTTGTGTGGTGGTATATGTGGTATAAGACCCCTCAAAACTTCTCAAGTTAGGACTATAATTTTAATTTCAAATATTTATTGTACTATTGGAGAAAATTTCATAAAACTGTGAATTAAGGAGTTTTGACATGAGAAATGCTAATAACTTAAAATTTTGATATATTATAATATACTTTTGTAATTGTATTCAATAATTTGTATCTTTTATCACAAAAGTACTTTTTAGAAATTTAAGTTATTTTTTGAATTGGGCATTGAAAAAATAAGGATATAAAAATAAGTTTTATATTATTAAATATTTAAAATATTCATTTAACATTAGGGGAAACACAATTGCAAAAAAAATAGCCGAATAACTTCTATAACTCATTTTATGAAATTTAGATAAGATGTTAGATTATTCAAGCACACAAAGGCATTCATTATGACTGCAGCTCTTAAATTGCATTCCAAGAACTACTGTGGGTCCCCAGTGCCTTTCAAGTTGGTCCGTGCATATAATATGATAAGTCCGTGCATATATATATTATGATAAAGTTGCATTATAAAGTCAATATTAATGATAAAGTTTATATTTTGAAAATGTAAAATAAATTTAGCATATTTTTACATTTTAGAGAAAGTGTTGCAAGTGTAGGACCTATGCCTGATTTTGGATTATTTGAAGCAAGCAGATTAGCATGTCCCATTCTCCCTCAATACCATCCAAAACAATTGATGGAGTTATTGGGATTTGGTAAGCTTCGGCGGGTGAAAGCAATTTTGAGTCATTTAGTTCGATGTCTTTCTGGTTCGGAAAATATTAAGGTATTTATTTTTCTTGTTTTGTAAAAAGTTGAGATGAAAGAAAACTTTTTATGTATCATTTAACCTTTGCTCTTCAATTTGTGTGATTAGTAATGATAATTTTAAGTCACAATATTCAATAACAGGCTAAACTTACTGTGATGATCAAATCCCCCCTAAGTATCACAATTAAATTTCAGAAATCACTTTATTTTACAATAAACAAAACTAAAATTAGTTAGAATTACAATAGATACATTGTAGTGTATGTACCCCTGTATGAAAATAATTCAAATTTTTTTCTCATAAAAGATGCATCAAGGAATCAAAGAGCAAAACAGAACTCTGTATTGTTATAATTAGCTGCAATATTTTTACATACGGATAAATTTTTTCCTCTACATACAAATACCTTTTATGTAAAACATGAAAGTTTTTATTTAATTATTTTTAAAGAGCTTTATTGTTGTTTGATATACTTTCACAACTTAAAATTCATTTCCTTTTTTAAAAAGTAATGCTATTTTTCATGTATTGGTTTATTCTTTATAAGGCTTATTTTCATATAAAAATATTCGCACATTTTGCAAATGTATGTAAATATTTTTGAAAAAAATTGAAATTTATAGAAATATTACAATTTTAGAAATTTATAGAAACATTTCAATTTTAGAAATTTATAGAAACATTACAATTTTAGAAATTTATAGAAACATTACAATTTTTGAAATTTATAGAAAACATACCTACAAATGCCTGAATCTGGGGGGAATGAAGAAGAAGGAGATGAAACCAATAGAACTTGGTCTCGCACTAGAGCTATGTCCATGGCTGCAAGTACTTCACCATTGCCACACAGTCCAAATGATCAGCGTGGTTCAGTATCTGTATTTCCTGAAGAAGTAACTCTAGATTATGTGGAGATCCAATCAATTCCTCCTCTTCCTCTATTTACTTTGATAGCCTCTGACAAGGAAGTTCATCAACAACTAGTTCAAACTAGTGAAGAGGAGACATTAGATAAAGTAAATGTTGAATTAAAGTTATAATTGTTTCTATAATCTAAGGAAGGTTATTAAAAACCACATTTTTCTTTGATAGGATTATAGTGGTCTTTTTGATATTTCTTCACATATGGAAGATAGTCTTGATGACATTTTACATACTAAATCTTCTGGTGATAGTAAAAGAGAAAGGCCATCATTCAGTGGAAATGAAAGAAAAGTTAATTTGTCAAATTTTAGTCAAAATCAGGTATATTATTTTAGATTTTATGTATGTTTTTTTAACTGTTCAGTTTTGTGTATGTGTTTAAAATATGTTTCTTGTATTTGAAACAAATAAGAAAAAGAATAATTCGCTCCATATTTCGTTTTTATAATGTATCTTTTTTTTTTAAATTGACAATAATTAGATTTTAATAACTATATATTGTGTGCGTTAATTGTAATGTATGATCTCTCTCTTTTAATGGTTAACAATCAGAAAATATTTTTGTGTAAAATTAAAAAAAATTGATAGATTTATAACATATCTACATAAATTTGTCATTTTTTAATTTGACTAATGTTCAAATATTTATTTTAGGCTGCATTATTAACTCATTTCCTAACACATTCTCATTTACCTGGTCTTTCAAGTTTGGATCAGATGCATCTATTAGCTTTAGCTGATACAGTTGCCTCTTTCAATACTGCTCTGGCTGACAGATTTAGTGCAGAGCCAGGTAAATATTGACTTAGTTCGTACTGCATGTGCATTTTCTTGCAGTTATAATTTAAGAAATTATTTTAAACATTTAGGTAAGTAATGTGAGATTCTTTTGGATACACATTACATTGTAATTTATCATAATAATGTAATTGTTTATGAAACATTGTCAATTTACTGAAATCAGTCATCTAATGATATTTAACATATTTATCAAAACTACAAGAAAGCTATTTTAGTCTTTAATTTGTAATATGTACATATTTTTCAAACATTATGTAGTGAATAAATATTTGAATGAAAAAACATTATTAATGGCATGCTATTTAAAAAAAACTTTTGGGAGATTCAGAACAATTTAAAATATAAACTGATTTGAGGATCACTTTTGGTTTTCATATTATATCTCTTTGTAATGTTAAGGAGAGGGCAGAGCAATCCTATTTTGCAAGACTTAATGATTATTATATCCAATGGAATAACTATAAATACCATATTTACTTGAATTAAAGCCACATTGGTTCTAAGTTGCACCCCAAATTCTTAAAATGTTTTTGTGAAAAAATGTAATTGTGATTCTAAGCGACACCCCCAAATCTCTACACGTTTTTGAGAAAAAAGAAAAAAAAATTTGTAAATTCTTCTGTTGTCTTTCATGTTATCCAATGCATTTGTTATGCAACATTTTTTTTATAAGAATGGATTATAGAAGAATGTAAAAAAAATTATTAAAGACTGTTGAATACAGTTACAAGCAAAAATTTGTTTTGTTTTAAGCCATCAACATATTTGTTTCAACCATGTCAAACTTTCAGTGGCTGCTGCTGTTTCTATTTTCTGCATGTAAAATTGCCTTTCATTCTTGCATCATAGTGAACTCACCTTGATACTATTACTGATATCTTTGACATCTGAGTGATTAAAAGAAAGTGTATACAAAAAAATTTCTTAAATATGGGCAGACAATTGTGTTTAGGATAGAGTGAAGACTAGAGATAAGCTGTTGAATAGGATGAGTCATTGATGCAAGTGGTCAGAATGGATGGTTACATTTTTCCTTTTGATACAGGTGGAAACTCAATCCCCCCCACCTAACAAATGTTTTGGCTTCGATTCTAAGTCACACTAAATTTTCAGTAGCATTAACATCAAGAAAAAATAGTGTGGCTTAGATTTGAGTAAATACGGTAATTAAAATGTAAAATTTAATCGAAATTAGTCATTAAGTTATGTACATCAGTAATACCGTCTCCCCCCCATATACCATACCTGAGAATATAATTCACTTCTCTAAATATGTAGTTCTTAATTTCATTGCTTCCCAAATTGAGATTAAGTTATGATTCCCAAGCAATTGCTTCCTTTTATGCAGCTGAAAATGCTTGTATTAAATGAAATATCATCAAATTAAAGTTGGTTTTATTACAGAAATTTAACAAATGTAATCTTTACAAAAAAAATTTTAAATTACACCAGTGATTGCAATTTTTTCTCCTTTAAATACTTTAAAACCTGTATTTAACTATGTTAAAGGATAGAATTCAAACTTTGAGTACTTTTTAAGGTTGAAAATGTGCTCAAGCATTTTTTTTAATCTGTTTGTTATACCACATCTGTTTTGCTTAGAAACTTTAATAAAAAAATAATAGAATTTTTTATTTTAATATTTGAATTTCATAATCCATTATAGATTAAAATTTGGGAGTTTAAAAGGAGAGGGGGAGGGGAAATAGTCCATGGACAATGGATTGAAAACAGAAATTATCAATACAATAAAATATTCTATTTTCTGTTATTGTATTTGTAAAATATGAAACTATGGATAAAATTGAAATGTTTGAAATTATCTGAAGAGATATTCTGGATTTGAATCTTATATTTTAAACAGTTGAAGAGGTAAACATTGCTGTAATATTTAGGATTTTTATTTTTGTTTTATTTGAGCTAATAAAGTATTATTCTCAGAATTTAAATTGTTTGAAAAAAGTTCAGTCTAATTTAGCAAGAAATTATTTTATAAATCATTTTACTTTACTTGCTTGTTTACATTAAAACTTCAAACTTTTACTTCAAATTATCGAAAACTAAGGACTTTTCATCTGATCTCTTTTTAGTGGTTTCTAAAGATACTAATAAAACTAATATTGAAGGACTCAATGTGACTGTTACTACAGGTAATTAATTTTTTTGTTAATACTTTTAAATGACCATTCTATATATGAACATTTTAAGATATTTTAATCAGAATATATTAATATGATTACAGAAATGAAGCATAAAATTAATATTCATAAGGTTGTATTTAAACCAAGTGTTTATTTTATGATATTGAAACTTATCTAATTTCCTATAGAATTTACACAACTAGATTTCAGATTTCTATCTGGACTCTCCTGCCCAGTAGTTCTCCCTCAATATATGGGTGGGACCAAGCCATTTTGCATTGTCATTAAGAAAGTTTATGATTTCAAGCAATTTGAGAACAGGAAGTAATCCTTAAGGAATGGAAAATGAGTATAACTAGTGTGATACATAAAAAAGGAGATATACTTGAGTGCTTATATTATAGAGGAATCAGTCTTCTCTCTGTACAAGTTATAAGGTATTCTCAAATATTCTATTTAACAGACTTTCTCCACCAGTGGAAAATACAGTTGGAGACTACCAAAATGGATTTCGGAAAGGAAGATCCACTGCAGAGCTGATATTCAATATTCCTCAGGTTTTGGAGAAAACAAGGGAATTTGGAATTGACATGCATCACCTTTTTATTGATTTTAAAACCGCTTATGATAGCATCAACAGAAAGGCTCTTATTGCAGCCATGAAAGAGTTTAGAATCCCTGACATTAAGCGAGACAAAGATCATGGTCAAGGGGCAGAATGATCTTTCGGACCCATTGGAAATAAAAATGTTCGACAGGGAGATGCACTGGCGTGTCTTTTATTTAATCTTGCACTAGAAAAAGTGGTAAGAGATTCCAATATCAATACCAGAGGAAATATTTTTAATAAATCGATACAGTTGTTGGCTTTTGCTGATGACATTTATATCATCACTACCGCACCACACTAAGACAGGCCTTCTTATTTTTAGAGAAAGAAGCCCTCGGGTTGGGACTGAAAATCAATGAGAATAAGACCAAGTACATGCCTTGCACTAAATCATGTTTTAACAGTTCCCATTTTAATATTGAGTGTAGTTTTGAAGTTGTTGACAGCTTCACTTATTTAGGTTCAGAAATTAACAATAGAAACGATTGTACTTTTGAAATCCAAAAGAGAATTGCTATGGCTAATAGATGTCTTAATGGAATACGAAAATATACGAAATCAAATTTAATCAAAAGAAAAACAAAGGTTCTATTTTATAAAAGTTTTTTAAGATCAGTATTAATTTATGCATGTGAAACTTGTCCATGTCTCGAACAGATAAGAACATAATAAGTATCAACGAATGGAAGATTTTAAAATTTTCTTTGGAGGAATTCAGGAAAATGGAATCTGGTGAAGATCAAATTTAGAGCTCTATCGATCATATAAAGAATCTGACATCGTTAACTTCATCAAAATACAACGAATTAAATGGGCAGGTCAGAATGAACAAAGACCGCACCATTAAAAAAAGTCTTCAATGCTCACCAATTGGCGCACGAAGAAAAGGCAGGCCAAATATCAGATGGATTGATGCCCTAGAAAAAAATCTCCTAGTATTAAGAACTAAGAATTGGAGAACACTGGCAGGAAGAAGGTTGGATTGGAAAAGGCTTCTTGATTAGGCCAAGGCCTACCCTGTGCTGTTGTGCCACTGAGGAAGAAAGGAATTAAGTTAAATATAGATATGTAATTTGTAAAAATGTTTAATTGCACATGTCTTAAATTATTTTATATATCTGAATGGTATTCAAATGCTAATGTAGAAGCAAACTGAAAATTCTATATTATTTCTAAAGGTAAATTATATCTGAATTGATAAAAGCTTGAAAATTTATTTCGGAAAATCTCACAAAAATACTATTCATAATGAAAGTAATAAAGTTATTTTAGAAATTGGAAATTGGGGAAGTATTTTTAAAATGGTAAAGATTTCTGACATAGTTAAATAATGTAATCTTTTTCTGAAGTTCTCCATTTTGAGTATGCTTTAATATTTTGAAGTTTGCTTTTTTTTTACAGAAGGATAAAAGGGAGGAAAAAATAAATGGATGCTTTCTGTAAATTAGGCGATTGATATCTTTGTTTAATGTTAATATTTGTTTTATTATGTGTGTTCAAATCTCATTAATTTTTGTTTTAACAAATCATTAATATAAAATTTTAGTATATCTTTATAAAATATTATAGTACACTTATGTTGCTGGGAATTGTTTTAATAAAATCAATATTTCTGCTTGTTTCTCATATGTTTAGCTTATACAAATTAAAATAACTTTTATTTTTCAGATTTAATAAAAAAGTTAACAGGTAATAAATAAGTTGTTCTTTTTTTAAGTATATTAAATTCTTTTCAGTGCTATTTTTGAGGGGGAAAAGAGAGAATTTACACAACATTCATGTATTTAATTTTCATATATAATTAAATGTGTTAACTTTGTGTAATGAATTTTTATTTTTTGTTAAATATATTGAGTACAATAACTAAAAGGAATTATGTGATATAGAATGCAATATGATTTCTTTTCTTGGTATATCATCAAAAATTACTAGCTTTAAATTTAAATGTCTATTTTTTTTGAATTATTGATATAGCATTCAATGCTTCAAGAAAAGCAATGAAAATTTTTGTTGATTTCTGAAATGCTGGAAAGAGGGAAGTCAAATGATCAGATGTAGACATACTTAGCTCTGAATACATGAATATTTTGATTTTGATTCATTGCCAAATTTTGATTTGCCTTTGAAGAAAATCCTCCAATACTGTATATATGTATACAAGAATCATCCAGAAAATAAAGATCATTTACTTATGCAAGAAGGAAAAACTCAATTATTTGAAAATATTATTTGTGTTTTTAATCAAAAGTGTTCTTCGCCTCCTGTTTTGGATGGTTAACCATAATCTTCTCAGAGTCTTACAATAATGATTTGCATTGAACACCTGGCTTAATCCACTGATAGCAGAAGAGTAGAGAGAGAGAGAGAGAGAGAGAGAGAGAGAGAGAGCATGGGAATTCTGAAACTCATGAAACAATAGACAAAAGTTCAAATGTAGGAGATGATTATGTAGTGAAATGAAAGAAGTTTCAACAATTGTATTTCCTTTGATAAATACTATGTTTTTTGTTTTGTATAACTACACAATCATTATTTTCTGGATGACCCTTGCATGTATGTATTATATTGCTATTCTATCTTTTAAAATTTTATTTCTAATTGCAAGATTTCTTTTTCTAGATTCTTTGGATGATTGTGGCTTAAGATTCCTATTAGCAGTGAGACACTATGTTTACTTAACACTGTGCTTGCCCCTTTCACAGCGAGCACAGTTACAAAATCAAGGCTTAGGAAGTCACAGTTTAGTATGGGCTTTCCATTCAGAAACCCAAGAAGAATTATTACAGCTTGTGCCTTGTGTTCAGAAAGGAAATGTTAAATGGAGTGAACTCAGAGAGCTTGGTGTTGGATGGTGGGTTAGAAGTAATACAGTTTTGAGGCGAATAATGGAAAAGGTAAGAAGAAGTAATTTTTTTCTTTGCCTATCCTTTTGAAGATCTTTTTTTTTTAATTTGAAAATCCAATTGACATTTTAGGTTGCCAAAGCTGCGTTTCAAACCAAAAATGATCCTATGGATGCAGCTCTGTATTATTTAGCAATGAAAAAGAAAACATTATTATGGGGTTTATTTAGGTAAGATTTTATGAAGTTAACATATAAATGAATATTTACATGTTAAATTAATTTTATATGAAAAGCAATATGACTAAGAGCTTGTATAACTTTCTTTTATATGATTAATTTTTATGAGAAACTGGATATATTTGAATGAGTATTTTTATTAAAATTGTTAAAAATGCAAATTAATAATTACTTCTTAAAGTTCAGTAACTACCCTCTTCCTTTTTGCTATCTAATATTATTGCTGGAAAATATTTAATTAAGCCTGTAATTGAATGTAACTAATTATCCAGTCCTTTTGCCACAGATTTTAATGTAATACTTTCTATTTAGATCTGTTAGTGACACTAAAATGACAGCTTTTTTCCAAAATAATTTTACTCAAGACAAATGGAAAAAGTCTGCAATGAAAAATGCTTATGTTCTTATGGGTAAACAAAGATTCAAACATGCTGCAGCTTTCTTTCTTCTTGGTGGTGATTTAAAGGTAGCTGTTGAAGTAAGTAAAGTGCTTTTTAGTGTAAGGTAGAATGAAAGATGGCTGTTGATAATTATAAAAATGTCTTCTAAAGTATTATTATAATCAATATAAAACTAGACCTGTATTATTGCATGGTAATACTGAGATGCTTTAATTACCAAAGATTAAAATATGTCTTTTAATAATATTTATGTGTCATATATTATTAATCACATTCTGTTATTTTAATTACATGATTTTAATAATATTATATTATTGAAAGCAATTGTGTTTTAGAAAAGTTAACAATTGGTTTTTTCTAATAGTTTTAATTAATTACTTAGAGAAAATTAAAAACTAATTTCTTTTTCTTCAGAGCATAAGTTATTTTTGAGCCTAAATATTTGAAGTTGCTTTGAAAGAAAAGTGTTCCAAAAATAATTTTCATCAGCATACAATTCGATGTTTTGAAAACTAATGAGTGTATATTATGTACTATTTCATAGTGTATATGATGCGCAATTATTTGAAGTGTGAAAATTTGATATGGCTTGAAATTCATGCCTTTTCTCTTTATTTAGATAATTTTAAATCACTTGAATGATTTGCAATTAGCTATGGTAGTCATTCGTTTGTATGAAGGTGAAATGGAAACTGTGACTCCTTCCTTGCGAAAATTACTGTTTGTTGAAGTTTTGGGTTGTGAACCAGATGGTTCTAACTACATACCATCAAAAGCATACCCAGATCCATTCATTCGTTGCATGGCTCGATGGATACTTCAAGATTATTGTGGATCTTTGACTACTTTATTACAAACTGATGTTGGATATTCTCATCCGAAAGCATCAGAAATGGAAAATTCCCAAGATCGCATGTCAGGTAAATTCTTCAAATAGTTTTAATGAATGTTTTCTAGGTTTTTTATAATGAAAAATCAAGCATGAATATAATATAATGTATTCGTGTCAGTAGATTGGAAGATAGATAGCACCTTCATTTTAGAAACAGTGAAAGTAGGAAATTAGTTTTAATTGTAATGGAAATCAATTTTTTAAAAAATTAGAAGAAAATAATTAATCCCAGTATAAGATGAATATGTTAAACCATTATTTGATACTGTTACAATTATTAAGTTGTAATATTTCTAATTATCTTTGAGTTCTGGCTGTTTTTAAAATTGCCCACCCAAAGTGTATTTATGAGAATTCAGATATACTAATATCATATAGTGAAGGATTGCAATATATTTAGTGATTTTATTTGATAATTTTTATTGGAATTATTATGTTGCTGTCTTAATGTTAACTAAGACATTCTTTTTAATGAGCTGCATTAATGTTTTCAGACAACATGTTGCAGTGTTAAGAAAGCATCAAATTATTGACACATTTAGCTACTATGTTAAAAAAATATTTAAAATTTATTACACATGATTATTCAAATTTTTACTAATTTTTCAAGATAAGTGGGAACTAATGACTTAAAGGAAAAAATATAATTTATAAACATTCCAAAGTAACTGCAATAAAACTTTAAAAAAAATCTCTCAGGCATTCAAATTCCAGTTTTTAAAAATATTCTGACCTGTTTTTTTTTTTTTTTTTTTTTGGCATATTGACAGAGGACTTTAAGTGTAATAAAATGTCAAAGTAAAATAGTGAAACTTTTCAGATATTCTCTCTTTTTGTCTCGGATGCCCTAGTGTTTAATATAATTGATCTACCAATCGTTGGTTTTGAGTTCTTCCTGCAGTTGTTTTTCCTTTAATTGTCTGCATATTCATTTATTAGGTTATTTTATTTACTATACAATTCATCTATCATGTGAAATACTTCAATTATTTATTAAATTTTTTAGATAGAAATTTTTTTTAATCATTATATATTTTTGTACGTATTTTATAGGGTGGTATGGATTGCAAAAATATTCCATGAATTATTTTAAAGTGTAAAGTTTTAAATGATAATGATGTAAAGTTTTAAATGATAAGTAACAAGTGATTTAAAAAGTAAATATATATATGTAGGTTTGTTTATTTAATTATAGGATATTCATATTTGTATTTAGTATATTCCTATGATATATATCATCTAATATAAAGTTTATGTAAAAGAAATTTAAAAAAATGCTAATTAAAATTTTTTTTAGTTTAATTAATATTGTACTTGAAACAGAAATATTTGGATAATGATATATTCTCCAATATATGAAATTATGATCAGAAGTGAAAACACTGGTAACAATCAACTAATTGTTTATTTAGTTAAAATAAGGTTTAAAAACCAGTACATTACATTTAGGCAGCTCATCTATTATTAACTTGCAGCTTGTAAAGGAAATGGGTTTCTTCCTGTGGTTTGGGTTTTATCTTTCTTTTATTCAGCATCTACAATTATGATTGATAAGTCCATCTAAGGAATCTGTTTATCTTGGTTGGAGATGCCACATGACTCCTCCCTCAGTCCTCCAGATGATTAGCTTTGAAACCTATCTCCGGGTCTCAACTGGTGGCTAGATATGGTTGTTACTCCTGGATGGGAACTGGAATGCTGTCCCTCTGCATGGAATCTCAGGCAAGATGAATGCCAGCTTCAACCTGACAATAGAAACAGTGTCTTTGGCTCTTCTTATTTCTGACTGCATTTGAGAACCTTGTAAGGACCTCTGTATGGTGGTACCAGTGTAGGACGGACAGCATCCTGATGCACAAAAACATAACCTGAGGAGTTCAGTATATATAAATGATTTGTGAACAGCATGGCTAGTGGCGGGAACAGGACGCAGATTCCTCATATGTTCCCGGAAACTTCGCAACCAATCCAAAGAAAAAATTTTGGGACTTTCTACCTGAGAAAAATTCACCTGGTAGCTGTAAAAGTGAACTGTATACCCAGTCTACTGGACTAACCTCCAAATCTTTCTTAAGGAATTAATTTGGACCATTTAAATGAATTGTGACACTGCAATGCTGTTTTAATTTGGTGATGGAACTGTTCCATCATTCCTTTTGCTTCTTTAAAAATTCACATGCATCAGTTCTTGCAACCTGAGACTACCAGATTAAAATTGCTTTTGCGAGATTTCTGCTTAGAGGATAGGAAGCCGTTCCAACTCCTTATTGAGATGCAGAATTTACCCATGGTAAAATGGAAGATGAGGTGATTCATACTCTTTGGTTACAATGTTTACCTGTTAATTTTCGACAGGTTCTCAGCATTTGCAGTGATTCTCTTGGCAACTTAGCTGGGATGGCTGACAAAGTCAATGACTTTTCTATTTGCTCAACTGGTGCATCTCTTTTTGCTGATTATGTAAGTAATTGAGAAATACAGTGCCCTCCTGTATAGTTGGCAAAGCTAACGAAACTGGTCAGTAGATTAACCCATCAGTGCAGTGGTTTTCAAACCCAATCCTCACAATCAAAATTTTTGCTGGTGCAACTTTAGATTTGCAGAAAAAGCTACAAAATGTGCTCAGCCATGTGTGTAGTCGTTAACCTCTGAGGTAAGTCTGTAATGGCAGTAGACACTTGCCATCAGCAAAGCTGTTTATTTATTTTTGATGGGGATCAGACTATAGGTTTTTAGTTGACAATAGTGCTGCAATTAAGTGGTTTCCATGGCATCTCACATCACTTTTAGAACCTACTGGTGTACCTCTTACAGTTGCAAATGGTACAATTATTCAAACATATTATGTGAGACATTTCTCTATTGATATAGGATTGATACGTGTTTTTGTAGTTGCAAATGTTGCTCATCCTATTCCAGGTGACGATTTCTTAGAAATGCATTCAAGAAGTTTGCATATCTTGGTTGGAAATGTTACAAGTGTTTTATGAATGCAAGATTATAAAATGAGTAATTTAATAATTGAATAATGTGCAGAAAATTGCTGATAAATTACATATTGTTTGATCTGATAAAAATTTTTTTGCTTTAAATATAAAAAATATTAATGTTTTTAAAATTAAAATATTGCAAAACAAAAATTCCATATCTAGGTAGTTAAAAACCAATAAAGAGTTATGGGATTTAAAATCAATTTTTTTGTGAATGCTTGGAAACATTGCATCATTTTTACTATACCTATGTTCTCTATCATTTTAACAGTTTTTTAAAAAAATTTCTGACCTGAATTTCTAAACTTTTTATTAGTACTGTGACTTACACACATTAAATGATACAAACTATGCTGAATTGCTGTTTGTGTTGAGAGATCTTTCACTGCATAAATCCTTCAAGCAATTATCCTTCCTGCATAAATCTATGAATTACTGTGGAATAACTAAAACTTCTGGATTTTCTTATTTTACATATTAGCCATATATCTGTTGAAAAAATGTTCAACCTCTGTTAATAAAGTCTGAATTCAACTGTAACAAATAAATTGATCAGCATATTATGTTATGTAAGATGACCATATCGTCTATGTACAGATTTTCATGATTAAGATGCCATATTTTTAGAATAATAATGCTGGTCCATTTAGCTCAAAATGCAAAGGTTTTTCTGAAAGAATTTAAATTAAATTGTTGAAAATCCTCATTGTTAAGAAGCTAGAAATGCAAATGAGGATGTGTTAGAAATAAGCTTATTTGTTTTGCTAGAAAAGAAACAACCACAAGGAAATATAATTAAGTGTAAAATTTGGATAAAATAGGGTTGAGGTGCTTTCTTGTTGAATATCTACTGCTGAAATACATTAAAAGGAAGTGGTAAAATACAGTTATACATTCCATTGAGAAAGTTGTATTTTAGTAAAAATGCATTTGTCGAATTTACTCCCCCCCCCCCCATGGGCCCCTTTAAGAGAAATTTTTGATCTTTAAATGTAATTTAGGGTTAAGACATCTTGTGTACTTTCTGCTATTTTTTTAATTTTAATTTTTTTACTTTTGAAGCAAAGAACATACTTTATTTACTCGAGAATATTTTTTTTTAGATTTATTTATAAATAGAAAAATATTTTTAAATTGATGTTGATTCAGTAAACATAATATTTCATTTCAAAATTTGAATTTAATTCATTTTCTTTTTTAATTTTAGCAAGAATAGTATATTTAGGGAAGAAAATGTCTAAAAAACATAAAATTTTATGGAGGGGGGATTTAATGTGATTAAAAAATAGTTTGAAAGTTGTGTGTAATATTCTTTTGTAAATTTATCTTTAATTCACATTGACTTTAAAAGGTATGCAATTAAATATTCATTTTTGTATTTTAAATTCAGGAACATCAATATATATATATATCCAAAGCTGTATGAGACTTTATTTTTGTATTTTTAGCTAATCCAAGTGTATTTAACTTCTACTTATTTCTGCGCACACATCCTTTGGTTGTTCGCAGACAAAGAGCTCAAAATTTATCGGAGTTGAAAAAGTCTAAAGCAGCTGGGAAACAAAATTTTCGTAGTGAAAGTCTCGATTTTGATGATGTAAGTTTTCATTTGTTAAGAACTAAATTTTTGAGTTAAATATATTGATCTAGGTGTCATTTCTCAGAAATCTTATCCCTGAAATTTAAAAAAATATACTTTTTTAATGTTATAAAATATAACTTGTAGTAATTATAAATTGCTTTTATTTTGTAATAATAAGCCTCCAAACAGCGGCAATATTGCCTGTATAATTGAAATAACAATTATTTTAAAATTTATTCAAGATAACATTTTTTTATGAAAGTTGTATGTTTTAGTATTGACTTCTGAAGTATATATTATCTTGCAAATATTTAAATTTTTTTGTAGTTTTAGTTTTATTTTTGTTAGTATTGTATTTAGGCAAAATTACTAAAGGTCTTGATTCTCATATCTTTTAAAAACTTCTCATGTAGTTTTTTTATGCATTGCATGGTACATTGTGTGAACAATTATATTTGATTTTATTAAATTTTCAAATTAAAAAATGTTGAATGTAATATTCTTATTTATTCTTAACTTACTAATATACTGAAGGATTGAAGAGAGGTGGGGTGGAGGGTTCATAAAATAAATATTGTTCAGGTCTATGGTATTTACATATTAAATAGGTAGAATTTAAAAAAAAAACTCCCATTCCACAATGAAAAGAGGAAAATTTATCTAATATGGTAGTCTACTAAATATTTGATTTAAGATCTCTAAAATAAAAATAACTATATAAGAAATACCCCATTTAATATATATTGAGAAAATGAGATTATTTATGTTTATACCCCTGGGGTACACATACTCCACTAAGGAAATCACTGGTTTAGTAGATCGATAGTTTTGATTATTTCGAAAATAAATTAAGAAATTGCATACAATGTTACAATACAACGATAAGTTGTTAATAAAGGTTTTAAGGTATTGCTTTTTAATGTAATGATACATTAACTTTTTAAATGTTTGCAGGCACCTTTTGAAGATACAATTACACCTCTGGAAAGAAGATTATTTTTTACTACAGCCCATGCCCATTTTCGTGCTGGTTGTCCTGCACTTGCCTTAGAAGTGCTATCTCGTTTGCCAAATAGGGTTTTAACAGATGGTCCTATGTCTCCTGATGATGCAGTGTTTGATTTTGCAAATGTTTTGAATGAAGGGGATGATGTTATTGCTACTGGAACATTTACAAATGAAGATGTAGTTACTAGTACATCCAAGAATAAAAGTATGGATTGGAGTCAACCTGTTGCATCTGCTGGTGGAGGTTCAGCAGCTGATTTTGATTGGAGCCAACCAGTTCAACCTGCCAAAACAGAATCATCTTTAGACCTTGATTGGGGAGCTCCTGTTTCACAGCCAAAAGAAATTGAATTAGAATTGGATTTTGGTCTGGATAACAGTGAAAATGAAGACTCGGAAGATGGTATTGAGATAAAAGTGTCTGAGGAACCAGTTAAAGGTATATATGCATAATTAAAAACTGTAGTGTTGGAAAGTATTGTTATGTTAAAAAAATTAAACTGCAAGGTATGAACTTTTTAATATTAACATTCTTTGAATAGCATAATCACAATGTCATACACAGTCCTTTCTTTCATAGGGGAAGAAGGGGGAGGGGTAAGATTACACAATTTAAAAAATTGGTTGACCTGGAAGAGGGGGATGTTGAACCCTTCCTTGTGTATGCTAGTGCATAAATGTAATAATTTTCCTGAATGACCATCTGTTATAAAGAACTTATTTGCTGTAATGTCTGTTTAAAGTTTCAAAACATGGCATAATTTCAAAAAGTCAAGTAATAAAGAAAATAGCAAATGAAGCATTGAACTTTGTTTTATTAAATGTTACGTTATTTGAAGCATTTATTATATAAATATTAGTAGAAGATACACAAAATCAATTCAATTCAAACTTTCATAATTTGAAATTCTGTAAAATTTGAGTATATTTTGTCCCCCCCCAGGAATTCTGCATTATGGCATTGGAAAGTAATTGCAATTAGTTCAAGTTTTATTTAGATTAATCTGAATTTTTTGTGCTATTTCTCTGAGATCATTATGGTAAAAATTATTCATGAGGCTTTTCCGATGATGTAAATTATTATTTTAATGGTTTTTCTTAGATTAATGGATGTGAGAACTGTCAATTTCCCTTTTTGGAGGTTGCAGGATTGAGGCAAGGCTTAAGTTTTGTTTTTTTAAATGGCTTTGCTTTAAGTTACTCATGTCACATGCTGGCCTTCCTTTGTTAAAATACATTAATGAACACTAGAGGAGGTGTGTTTTGAATTTTTTTTTTAATGGGAAAAAATTTGTGTATGTTTTTCAAATAGTGCTGTGGATTGGTATTTTGCCATTGTACACCTGGGGTACATTCCACTGGAGCTGATATCACTTTTTAGTGCAGCCTCATATAGGTGTTTGCTAATTGCCACTAGTAATTTTGATTCCCAGTTTCCTCCTCAGAGGAAGACTCCTGAGCTGTGATGATTGCAACCTGTACTGGAAATTTTAATTTTGCCTGGACCACCTAAGTCAAACATACTCAAGGAATCATTTACATGTCATATAATTATATGACATGGACACGGTTGATTTTCTGCATCATGAAAATCCACTGACTTTTGAGCCGGGGTTGAACCTGCAACCTTAGATGTACAAGGCCAGCACCAAACCAACTACACCACCCAGCCGGCATGGAAAAATTGATTTTTTTATTGAAACATATTTACATAATCTATATGGAATATCATGAAAATAAATACAAAATGTTAAATTCAAATTGATAAACTTACAAAAATAAATGGAACTTTTCAACCCATCCAAATAAAGGACAAAAGGGAAACACTGTGTGGACCCCCTGGGTTCCTCCCTGGACACCAAGATGAATTTGAGGCAAAGAATCACTAAGAGCCATTTTGTATAGTAATGACTTGTACTTATTATAACACTTCAAATATCAGAGACTCTAATAACATATAATATTTCTATGTTACGTCAAACAAAAGGGATTTACCTTTAATATTAAATTAAATTACGAATTATGAAATTAATCAATAATTATGCTCAACATCTCTCTCTCTCAAATAAGGTCTACCGAAATAGGAGGTCCAAGAAATACACGTTACTCGAATTATTAGCTTTCATTAACTTTAACTAATTTTATTAAAGTAACGCTTATTTTAAGCATAAATAAATTATAGTTACCGCTTGGTATATCAGCATTCTAGTTCTTCCATAGAATAACAGCAATAAGGCTTCATTAACGTAATCCAATGGAATCCTCTGAATTTGAGGCTACTGCTGCTGGCTCAATAGCCTTCATACTTGCTAGCTTACAACGCTCTACTTAAATACCCTATCTACTTTGCATATCCCGTTCACTTTTTGGAGATGGTTGGAAATATACGCGAATTTATAATCTCCAAATGATGCCTAAGAATATTAGTGGAATGGTTCCGTACAGATTCGTCACAACACAATTATTAAAATATCAGAATAAAGTGTTCTCCATACTTTATGGTAAATCCTCTATTTTTGGTAACAGCTTTTAAACAAATATAGCTTGGAATTCATCAATTTTTCTGCTATTTGAGATGAATTGGCCTACATTTAGTACAGTGTGTTTTTGTACTTTATTGTCAAATTCCTTCTTTAAATGTTTAGTAGGATTTATTTCAGGCAATTGAGTTGGATATTGGAGCATGTGGGGCATATGATAGAGCAACCGTAGATGGACATTGTGTGTGATCATTGTGCGCTTTATATGGGCTTTCAAACTTATGGTACTTTGTTAAAGATTATATTTAAGGTTGTTCAAGTAAATATATACGTTTCATTGTGCCTTCAGTGAACTCAAGATTGCTAATATTTATACCTGATTTGCAGCTCCATACCATCACTGTAGCCCTTATGTTTTACTTTTACTTGAATATTTTTTCTTGTAGATTAGGTCAATTAGATTTTTTCCATTGCAGCAAATTGAGTTGAATAAATTTGAATTGGGAAAATAGTACATTTTCAACCAAAATACACATTCTTTATTCAGATTATTCCTCGTAAAAAAAAAAGCTTCTGTTTTCATTCTTTTTGAGTACTCTAAATTTGTACCAGCCCAATGAAAAATTCTATGGATAATTTTTGGATGAATTACTATGTTAAGGAATTCTTTGAGTGTTGTAGCAATAGTACTTGAAGAAAGTTTTGGATTTATTTAAACAATATTGATAACTTTTCTTTCTTCTCTTTGAATCAGCTTTTTTAGGTGGCCACATGTAGGTGCATTTATCATACTACCAGACGATTAGATTTTTTATTAGTGTATCTTTTATTTACTATTTTACTTTAATTTTGTGATTTACTCTGATTTTATAAACAGTTGATTATTTTTCTTTTTTCTATTGTAACTTTCTCACAATTATTGGTTAAAGTTTTAATAAACTAAGTAGAAATATAGTCAAGAGTTTTCAGCACTACTTCAAATAAGTTAAACTATAACCTGTTTATCACACTCATTGATATGCTCTGAATGAAGTGGTATATTTTATTTTGCATAAAACTCAAGTTTGTGTTTTCACTTTTGTCCTTTATTATTCTAAAGGATTGAAAAAAGTTCAATTTATTTTTACCGGCATATTAATTTGAATTTAAAATTTTGTCATTATCTTTATAATATTATAAGAATTATATAACTAAAATCTATTCTTATAAAAAATATTGAATTGCAAAATCCCCACCTACCATTTTTTTGAGAAAGTTTAGTGTGCTTTTACTTATGTCCATCACTATACGTAGTAAAACTTTCATTTAATTGAAATACATAAATCTGTGTATATATTGTAGATGTTCATATATTTTAGAGTAAGTGTATATATTAAATTTTTGATCTTGGAGATAAATTTTTTTAAAAAAAATTATCTTCTGTTTAGGAAAACATATGTAATTCGAATTTTTCATGATTTGAATCTTTTTCCGATTCCTTCCTCTTTGAATCCAACTTTTACTATTTAAATAATATTTTTTCTTATAAAAACATGTTTTTTTATTTAAATGTGTAATTTGTTGGTCAGTTTATTTTTGTTGCTTATGTAATTTAATGTGTACAAGTAATTTATTGATAACTGTCAATTGATTTTTTTTGTCGGTTAATTTTTTTGCTTGCAAGAAATTTTCAAAAATGGTACTTTTTAAAATATTTTATTTATGTATTATGAAAAAAAGAGATTTTTTTTCTATAATTCTTAACAGTAAAAAAATTTATTACAGAAGAAATTAAAAATGGCCCCAAACAACCAGTTACCATTGATATAATGGCTCAACAGCTGAAGTTTATTGCATGTTTAAAGGTAAGATTTACTTTTCATTTAGAAAATGTTATACTTTAGCTACATTGTTATATTTTACATAACATAAATTAGTTACCTGAAAGGCAAATGTATATGCATCATATAGTTATACTAAATAAAAAAAAAGAAGTACAGATAGTTTCCTTTATATCATAAATATTTTAAATTATGATTTTAGTATCAAATTATTTGTGTCAAAGGGAATAATAATTGATTTTTTAAATTAATATAAAAAGCAATAATATTTTATCTATATTTTAAATAAAAAAAATTCCAAGTAAATCTCAGTAATTTTATCCTTTCCCATGATGTTTGACTTTGATAAACATGGTTTTCATGACCTGGGATATCCTAGGGATCTTTTTCTATTTTCAAGTTTTCTTTTTGTCATTAAATTTTTATCTTTTCTTTCTTTTCCTGTCTAGATCACAGGCAGAAATTAATAAATCTTTTTGTTAGAATATTTATTAATTATATACTTCCATGTATAAGCTAAGAAACTTTTGAACTTTTTTTAAAGTGTAAGTATTGGGTTCAGTTTATCCTTTAATCTTGGAGAAACACAGTTCTTGGTAATTTTGTTATATAATTTACTTATGTTTTATTAACTCTATTGACTTGTCAACTCGCATATTAGCTGTGAGCAGCATCCTGTAAGGAGGAAGATGGTATCCTTGGGGTACCTTTGCATTCTCATAGGTCTATGCTTTGCTGTAGATGTGGGGCAGGAGTGAACCTGCTTCTATCAATATGTTGGTAATAAGTCTGCTAGGTTTCTTTGGAATTCCTAAAGAGATATTGCTGTAAGGCTTGCACTGCAGAGAAGTAGTCCCTTGGGTTTTCCTGTCCCATCCTTTGCCTGATGCTGTTACTATATTCTGGGTGATCTCTAGGTAATTACCGAAGCCTGGCTATTTCTAGTTGCTGGCACATTGCAGCCTTTGTTTGATTCTATGGTAGATGGAGGCATGCCCATGATGAATATTATCTTTCTTCTTATGGATCCATAACTTTTGTTCCAGGTTAAGGGCTTCATTTTACAGAAATTAAACCTTAATTGTAAAAATTTTTTAAAAAAGTTTTTCATTATCAAACCATGAAATGTCTAAAAAGTCACCATTTGCTATGCATAAAATTCTTATTGGAATAGGTGGTGAACTGAAATCCGCCAAAAAGTTGTGATCTAGTGTTGCACCTTTTGAAACTGTCTGCTTTATAAATCAAAACTTTTATCAAAACCTTTGTAGGTTCTCCTGTTTTAAGAAGTCTTCATACATATTGCTAAATTCCCATTGAGGTATCTTCTTTGAACCTGAACTGTTGTGTGCTTCTGAAGCAGAAAACCTCAGATTTTCTGACCAGGGCATAATTCAGGTCGGATGAATGTTAATCAAAAAAGTCGCTACAAGTATTCTGATGAAACCTGTAATTTTATTTTTTGGTTCTCCTACTCCTCAATTACTTTTCAAAGCAGGCTATTAAAACTGTAAAATGTCTTATTTGTTCTAAATTCTGTGCCTTATTTCAAGTGTCAGAGGTTTGTACATTCACAAACTTCATGTTGCTGATGATTAACATGCTTCAGATGTGCATCTGTTGGCCATCTGCAGCTCTACCAACTACAGTCGTAGAGCAGAAATGCATTAATTGTTCACAGAATCTGATTCAAAGTAATTTCCCAAACGAAAAACAGAAAAACAAATCCAAGAAATCAACATTAAAAATAATTCTTAATTAGAAGCCCAAAAAGTTGATTGTCTCACAGATGTTGCAAACATATGGCCAAGCTACCAAGTCCTCAACTGTAACAACACATATAGATGAAATTATGAACATGTCTGCGTCTGAAAAGTCTTAAATCACATTGCAATCTCCATCTGTTACAATGTCAAATATGGCTTCTTTGGTATCTGCAGTTTCCTCATTGTCTTTAGCAACTGATGCACACCTTTTGCCTTTTCCATATCATCCATAATACTTACCCTAATTCTGAATCTCAACCATTTATTTCAATATACGCATTCAATAATCAGCATTCTTCTGATGCATTGTCTGTGTCAGCTGAAGTATTTTTTGCTTCAACATGTTCAAAATTCATTGTCCTGTTGACAAAAACTCAGCCCTGTTTCTATATTTAATACTATCACATCTACATTAAACAATTTATCTTCATCTGTTGCATCTATTACATTTCAAGCTTTAAAATGCACTAAAAAATCGAAAAAGGGCATACTTAAAATAATTTCTTGCACTGCAGTAGGAAAACTGAAATAAAAAGGGCACTTCACAAACCTAGAAAAAGTACACTTGTACAAGACACATCAGATGAAGAGAACATGATCTTTTATGATGTGGATGAGTCCATACAGAAGTGCTATGCTGAGGCTGATTTCATGCATTATTTGACACCCACTGAAAGTAATAATTTAATTTTATCTCTCTCTCTCATTATCACGCTTTGTATAATTTATTTAATTTTGTCTTTATATTTTTTCTGATGAGAGTCATTATTTTAATGCTTATACAATAATTTGTTTTATTGAATTGTACATTTTAAATACATCTGAATTTATCACATTGTTTTAAGATTTCTTTTTAATTCGGTTTTAAAAGTTGTACTATATTTTTCACCTATGTTTCGTGCAATGCAGCTAAATTTGGCTCTTGTGCTGTAAGCCTTAACAATCATTCTGACACCCATGTAAATAAATGCCTGTTATATTAATTTTTAGAAAGTATTATGTTTATATTTACAGTCGAACCTTCATATTACAAACCTCTGTATTACGAACTTTTCCTGGAACTGAGAACATTTCACGATTTTCTTCATAAAATAACCTCCCAATAGTGAAGTGCATTTTCTATGTAACAAACTTTTTTCATGCGATTCAATTTTTTTACTCTATTTTGAAAGTATTTCTGGATATTTCAAGTTATTTTCTCTTTTAACACATTTTATAGTGGTCATAAATCTTAAACTGGTTTTATTAGGTACCTACCTTACCTAGGGCAATAAAATTCTTGGCATTTCATCTAAGAAGTGCAATCTATAAACCCCCATTGTACAGTTCACTAGAAACACTTTCAATATTCTCTTTCACTCACAGTGGAGTAGTCTCATGTCCCTGTGTCCTTGAACTAGTCTCCGTTCATTTGTTTCTCGTAACTCAAAAATGTCAAAACGTAAGTGCTTGAGCATCAAAGAAAAATAATTAATTTTTCAAGTAGTGGATAAAGGCATCAAGAAACTTTCCTTGCAGTTTTTCTTTTCTTTTTTTATGGGTAAGATATATAAAATAATTATGTATTAATTTACAAAAAGGTGTGAATAAGTACTTTTTTTAATTATGTAGTGTTTATGATTTAAAAATTTGTTTTATGTGGTTTATAAAGAAAATTGAAAGATTAACCTCTATATAACGAATTTTCCATCTAATGAACTTTTCTTCATGAGCAACTTCGTTATATAGAGGTCCGACTGTATATTTATGTCAATTTACTTTAGATCAGTGGTCTTCAGACTGTGTTCTACTGAAGCCCAGGGTTTCACAAGGCATACCTAGGGGTTCCATGAGTCATAATAAAAAAATTTAGAAGAAATAAATACATATGCAAAATGGTTTCACTTTCTCTATGAAGTTTATAAGTTACTGAAAATAATTTATATATAACTATTTTGCAACACTTTTATTATAATATAATAAAAAAAATATTAAAATGCATGTTTTGTTTTGATAGATAGATATATACTTCCTACTAGATTGTGAATATTCTATTATTTACTATCTTTTGGGTTTCACAAGATAATTTTATACTCGTTAGTCAGCACAATGTCTTGCAAAACTAAACAGTTTTCTAATGGAAATTGCACCTTTTTACATTTGTGGAGAACAACACATATAATGAAGGAAGAGGAACAAGATATCAACAGAATTGAGGTTAAAATCTAAATTTAAGCAAGAACAACTTCTTAATTTTAGGTTGCAAATTCTCTTTCATGCAAAATACATGGGATTTCTCACGCTGCTATAAACATTTTAATGCCGTTCAGAATGTAGTGTTTAAGTTAAATAAAAATATATTGTAACGCAAATGACTACAAAAACAAAGTATAAAAACAAATTAAACTCAGAAAATGTATGTTTTTAAGTTCAATAGACCTAGACTTCTACAGTTTGTGTGAAAAAAAAGCTATCTCATATATCCCAGTTACAAAATAGAATGCATGGATAGGTGACACTTGAATCACAAATTAATATTATTCAGTAAATTATATTTTAAAAATTAGATTAGAATTTTTTAATAATAAATGCAATACTTTTTTGAAATTGCCTTTACGTAAAGTGCCTATAACATGTTGATCTACTTTAACACTAGAAAGACTGAAACTTATATATATAGTATGTACCTATATTGCCCAAAAGCAGTCAAAATGACTGCATTGTGAAAGAATGATTAATGTGCAAATAAATTTGTTTAAAATGAATTTTTAATATTTTTTATATTATTTACAGTCACATAACAAGTTATTAGTAAATATTAACCATAAAAAAAAATGTACTTCACTTGGAAAAAAAATATATTCTAAAAAATTCTAAGAAATTGTCCATTATATATGTAATTTTTTTCCAATTGAAATTAAAAAGCAGTCAAAATGACTTCCTTTGGACAATCTTGTGTTAAATATTATTTTGAGTTATATTCTAGAAGTATGGGATTCCACGGAAATACTTTCTAGTTCTAGGGGCTCTACAAAAGAACCTCCAAGTTCTAGGGGTTCCATGAGCTGAAAAAGTTTGAAGATCATTGCTTTAGGCAAATGAATGACTACTGAGTTTTCTTTATTATTATGTAACTCGCATATTTTTATGTTTTTAAAAGCTGCATCGTATAGCAATGAACTATTATTCTACTTTTTATGATTTTGCTGGGAAAGCTATCTTTTAATTAGGGAATGATTTTTCCCTTCAAAATTTCAAGTTAATGGAATATGAAGTACATAGTTAATGTACCAATAATTGTTTTAGTGCAATAATAGTAATTTAAATTTGTTAATGGCATTAGTTTTTTTGTAAAAAAATTATTGGAAATTATGGAAACAGTTGTCCTTTTTATTTCCAGAATAACACACTACAAGGTATGTTTTATCTTACATTTCTTATAAAACGTAAAATTTCGTGCATTGAAAATAAATTAGTAATAACATAACAGGAATTTTTTTTTACTGATACTGTTATATTTCAATGTGAGAATATCATAAAATTTTGAAATAAGGTGTGTCAAAAATGTGACAAGATAT
Source organism: Trichonephila clavipes (assembly GCA_019973935.1). Lineage (NCBI taxonomy): Eukaryota > Metazoa > Arthropoda > Arachnida > Araneae > Nephilidae > Trichonephila > Trichonephila clavipes. Next base: position 504,090 of record BMAU01006061.1, on the reverse strand, counting down.
GTCAAATCTTATATTCACAAAATATAATACTAGTTCTTAAGTTAAAAAAATACAAATTTTAAATCAGACTATTCTGCTCCTAAAAAATTATAAGTAAACTATGTTTGAAGTAATTGAAAAGTTATAATTATGAGAAATATTAATTCTTTTACTAAACTTTATTAGTATTTATTTTTGCTTAGTTTATTTTTTGAAAATCTGAAACTTGCCTTTTTAAAATGTTTCAATCCACTTCAGAATCTTCAAATGTAACAAATTTGTTAAAATTTGCTTTTATCAACTGTTCATACCAAATGTACTTCCATTTCTTGTAGTGTTTCTCGCTTAATGTGTAAGACTTGCAAATGAAATCATATAAAAGTATGCACTTTTCCCTTTTTTCTGAGTTAGAATGAACATTGCATGCTTTTAATGTATGTGTATGAATGTGTTTTCTATTTTTCTTTAGATCATGATGGAAGAATTAAGTACTTTAGCTACTGGTTATGAAGTTGATGGAGGCCAGTTAAGATATCAGCTATACATCTGGCTTGAAAAGAGTGTATCAGCTCTAAAAGATTTGTGTCTTTATGGATGTGCTTCTTCATCAGATTATGATGATGAAGGTATTTGACTGAAATTAAATTTCTTGGAACTTTCTGCATACTAAGAATCTTATGTATAATATACTATGCTCCTAATGTTATGTGTGATATTAGCTATTGTCTTTTGAAATTATGAATTCTATTTTAATTTTTGCTTTAGTTTAAAAAAATTGAAACTTTAAAATTTTCAAATTAATTTTGAAATTTAGTAAATTGAAAAAAATTAAATTTAATAAGTTGTGTAATTTGTATAAAAAGAATTTTTTTGTTAAGTTTCAGAAGTCAAATATAATTTACAGGTAACATTTTACTATTTAAATATAACTTCAAAAAGTCGTTTTTAATACAATCAAATATAATAATCTGAATACTTTTCAGATCAATGCATATTTTTGCAATATATACTCCCTTTCCCCTATAAAAAATGTTTGTATATCACTGAATAGAAATAACTTTTCCTATAAAATACTATACTGAAGTAGTGCTTCCCCCTCACCCATTACAGTTACATTTTCTTCTAATAGTAATTTAGATATCTTTTCTAAGGAATCTATTAACAACGCATTATGATTCAAAATGTTTGTAATTTGTAAGCTTTTAATTTTTTAAAAAACCTTAAGTTGAAAAAAGTCAATGTTTAAAATAATTAAAGGAAAACATATTTGTTTAGTTACGTTGCTGAAGATGTTTTAAAAATAATTTCAAATTATTGTGCATGACATAGGAAAGCCTGAAGCATGAGAAATCTATAGAGTTTTTGATTTTTAATTAAATGAGTTATGTAAACTCATTAAATCCTTTTAATGCATTTTTGAATAAAGTTTTGTATTAAATGAGTTACGCAAACTAAATAAATCCTTTTTATCCTTTTAATGCATTTATGAATGATGTTCTGTATTATTTGTTAATCGAAAAAAATATGTAATATAATTATCATCTTCATATTAACAATTAGAAATATTTTATTCATAGCTAATGAAGAATCAATGGCAATGGATGGTAGTGCTCACAGCAATGTTAATTGTGACAGTGCTGTTGATTTTTCAAATCAAAGAGCATCTTTGCATGAAATATTACTCGCTGACAAGATGGACTTTGAAGCAAAGCTGCAACGTTCGAGTCGTCGTAAGCAATGGCTAAAAGCAAATGAGGCACTCTTAAGAACATTATTGAGTTACTGCAGTCTTCATGGTGCTCATGGAGGTGGATTAGCTGCAGTTAGAATGGAATTAATTCTCTTGCTTCATGAACTACAACAAGAGCGTTCAAGACAGCAACTTCTTTCACCGTTACCATTCCCCACCACATTACCCCTTTTAGCTGCAAGTGTTGCTTGTCAAAAAACTGTTGTTGCTGATCCTATACGACATTTACAAGTAAGTATTTTTAATATCCACTTATTTGTTCCATTATTTTTATTTAATATTTTTAAATTCTTTTATAAAATTTTTTTTGAAAAAGCTGCTTTTCAATTTTTCAAGTTTTCATTAAATTGATAAAACTGTATTTTTGTTAAATATTGTAATTTTTTAATTTTTAATAATTTGTTAAATATTTACATTTCAGATAAAATAGATTTTTTTAGCAATTCTAAGAGTTCCATTTGCTATGTTTTTGTGTAGAATATATTCATTGAATACATAACCTTTTTTTTTGAAAATTTACCTAATTTTTAAAAAACATCCTAAGTGTCTGATGTCTTTGAACTATTCATTGTTTTTTTGCAAAGGAATTTTTAAAATTGTAGTTGTAAAAAAATATAATTACTGTTTTTTTTAAAAAAACTTTTGTTACAGTATTTGTATATTCTAGGGGGAAAAAACCTAAAAAATTAATTTTTTGAATTTATATGTTTGTTTTTAGTCATTGGCCCATGATATTTTGTTGACTATAATTGACATGACTGATCCACCTACTGTTTCAAATGCTTCTTATTCTCATTTGATTGTACTTCGAGACTTGAGTACCTCTCTCTCAGCCTGTATCTACGAATCTCTCTGTGATAGTGACACTTTTGTTGTGAAGCAAGGTGGGGCAAGAGGACTTAGTATGGAAGAGCTCATTAGGTATTTTCTTTAAAAAAAAACCAGAATTATTGTCTTAAAAAATCATGTGTATCTTAACTAGGTGTTTTTAGTTGTCTCCTCCAATCTAAAATGTTTTATGAAGGTATGATGATAAATTAAAGTAATCTGACTAAAAGTTCCACTTACATTTAAAAATAAATAAGTATTGTCAAACATCTGTATTTCAAAAATCTCTAGATGTATCAAACTTTTTTGGGAACCTTGAATTTTTGCTACCAACAGTTTCTGTATATCAAAAAAATTTATATTTATTGAACAAAAGTTTTTACATAAATGTCTACTACAGTAGAAAGTGCCCATGGATTTGTTCATAAGAAAGGATATAAATTACATAAGGGGAAAAATTATTTGATTCTTAAAGTAATGGAAGTTTATGGAAAGCCCAGAAGATACTAATCCACTATAATACATGCCAAAGAGTAATGAGTGCTGATTAAGGATAAAGTAACTAGATATAATACAAGCTTGAGAATTTAAAATTCCAAGATAGAGTCTGAATGGTTCAATAAATTCAAAAAGGATAATATTGGTTGAAGGGACATATGTATTTTTCAGACTCAAGCTCTTCTCAACGAAAAAAATATTTTTCAAAAAACAATTTTAAAAGAAAAGACTTGTACAATGTATTAAGCATGTAGGAAACTGGTGTTTTTTTTCTTAAGTCTAACAAAATTATTATTTTCAAAGACAATAAATTGTTCTGAAGTAAAGTATAGTAACGACCAAATTATAGCTATTGTTTGTGCAGACATGACAAGTAAGAATAAATTAAAATTCTTTGATAATAAAAAGTGAGCACTTACTTTTTGTCAAAGGCATGAAACCACATGAAGTTGACTACCATGTAATAGAAAAAATAAATTAACTTATCTTTTTATTTTATATTTTAGTTTGTTTTGCTGTACAAATAATGCAATTTTTTTAGTTCTTGGGGGGATTAATGGGATCACAATGTAGCATGGAACATTAATATAAATAACTTGACAGGTAGCTCAATGCTTATGTTATTGATATAAAAATGTGTATAAATTATACATTTAAATTTGAACCTTCAATTATATATAATTGCATTATTTGTTATAGAAGTAGAGTTTTACAATTTAAATGTTCATTATTTATAAAATCTTATTCATGCAGTTTATTTGAAAAATAGTTCCAGAATGAATTACTATATTGTAGTTGGTGGCCACCTAAACTGAAAGTCTAAGCACCATTCCTCTGAGTCAAGACATTTAAAAAACAATACTTTTTTTTTGCAGATGAAATGTAAATTGTTCTGAACAACCACTGTTAATGGACAGTCAAAAAGCATGATTATTTTTCTGTGTTTTAAAAATTGTGTAAGCTGTCTTTTTTTCAGAGATGTGATCTTTTATAAATGTATGCAAAAACGGAAATAATTTGATTATCAATTAAATACTCTTAAAAGCAATTATAATATAAAATTTTCTTAGTTCTGTTAAGATAGTAAAAAATCAAAATATTTGCTAAATAATTTTTGAAAAAAAATAGTTATGATTCTCTTACAAGACTAATTCTCAGTTGATGCACTGTATTCTTTTAAGCTAAAAATTTTGCAAAGGCATCATAAATGTTCAACATTAACCAATTTTGGAAAACTGCCTTCTAATTTAATACTTCTTATTATGTAATCAGTTTTATGCTTTAAAAAATTATTTTTAAGTCGAATACTGCAATATCTGATTCATACCTTATTTTTAAGTATTCCAATAAATTCTTTTATGTGCCAACAAATATTACTACAAAAAATTCTTAGAAAAATGATGGCTAATCAACTGTTAAAATGTGTTAGCTGTGCAAATATGTGAAGATGTTAAATTATAAAAAATAATTTCAATACTAATTATGAGTTGATAACATTCTTTATGATTTTAAGCATTCTTTATTTTGTATTACATTATGGTGATTTTTTTATATAATTCTAATAATGTTTTGAGTATATTTTATGAATTATTCTGATAAAAGAATATCTTAAATTTTTTTGTTTTAACAATGGATGTTTAATAAAGTTCAATATTAAAAAAAATACTGTGATAATTCAACAATTAAGAGTTTCACTTGCTATATTATAACTACATTATAAGTTTGACCTTAACATTTAAAAAAATATCAGTTTTGGATGAATATTTTGACTTTTTTGTATTCATAATAATTTTTTGCTGTGAAAACTAATATACTGAAATTAATTTTTATCATAATTTAATAAATTATATCACAAAAGAACAAGATATTGAAGATTATTTGTCTTAAAGTTATGTTAATCATTTTATTTTAAAATATTGTATTAAAACCATTTTAATGTGTTTTTATTTGTTATATTACTTCTTGCGCTAATACTTGATAACTATGTAATATGAATAAATGTTTGTGTTTTCAGTAATCTGAGAATAGCATTATATTAAATGCGTATTAGTCCCTCGTTACTTTACTTCCATCATAAAACTTCCATGCATAAAACTTTATCCCAAATAATATATAAGATCTCTTAATACAAGTATTGCTTAGTGATAATTGTCACTAAATCAAAATTTTCTTTGTACTAAATGTCACATAATGTTACTTTTATGAATTAGCTCTTTATTAAAAATAAGTTTGCATTACTTGATAATTTTTTTTTCTACAGTTCTGGTGTAGTGTATCAGAACAGCCATTTGTTAGCTGGTCACATGAATAGGATTAGACATTGTAGTGCAGATGAAGATGTGAAAGTGACTACATTGCCCCATAAATGGCCTGGTATGCTAATTAATATGTGTAGTTTTTAAATAATATCTTATTTGTATAATATAATTTCTTAATAAATTTCGGAATTTCATTTTTAAAACATCTTTATTAACTATTAATTACATTATCTTAGTGTAACAAATTCTGGGCTTATTAATTTGCTTATCAGATAATTTCTCATTGAATAAATTTTTTATCTAAGCATTTCAATGTGGGAAAACAAGTTGTCCGACAATGTTTAAGCTAGTTACATATGGAAATGTTAATTTTTGTTGCATTTTCTCCTTTTATTATCCATGTGACTTCTAGTTTTGTATCTATTCTTTTATCCTAGTGTTTCTATTTTTTTTCATAGCTTACACTCATATGAGTAACTACACTCAGTGGTGTAACAGCCCAAGGCCTACTGTGTCCATTTCAGTTTTCATGATTTTGGCCCTGAGGTGCATAAGCATATGTTCCAGTTAGGTGGTCATTCTGGCACGAAACCCCCTGTGTTTAGTTCCCAAGCAAGCTTGGCACTCATTTATCAACCCACTGAAGGGATAAATGGCTGAGTCGACCTTTCCCAGCTCAGGGTTTGAACCTGGACCTGTGGTGTGGAAGTACAATATGCTACCATTCAGCCACTTATGAATATAAATTAAAGGATTAAATACTTAGTTTATAATAATTCAAAAAAAATATTCAGTTTAGAATAAATGCCATCATCTCAATTTAGTCACCAGTTAAACAGTTCTACTTTTAAGACTGTAACAAGGGATAGCATAGTTAGTTTGGCACTGACCTTATATGCCTATGTTTGTGGGTTCAACCTTGCCCCAAGTTGTTGGATTTTCATGATGCAGAAAATCACTAGCATCCATTTTGTATGATTATACAGCATGTTAAAGATCCCTAGAGTGCCTGTTTGGCTTGGTTGTTCTAAGCAAAACTAAATTCCTAGTACAATTTTACATTGTCAGAGCTCAAGTGCCTCCATCTGAGGAAGAAACTGGGCATCAAAATTATATTTCAATAATTAGTATCCATCTATATGGTGCCATACTAAAAAGTAATACCAGCTCCCGGCGAATGTACTAGATTTGCAATGGTAAAATACCAGTCTGCAGTCCCATTTGAAAAAAAAGGGAGAGGGGAATTATTTAATCCTTTTTTTTTCTTTAGATTATCAGAATTCTTCTATAAAATTGTGCTCCAAATATTTTTATTTGTAAATAGTTACTCTAAAAAATGATTTAAATACAAACTATATAAATTGATGTTTATGATAATATGAATATTCCACTCTGTCATTTAAAAAGGAAAAATTTTATCCTGTATTATAATCAGATTATAAGTTTTGACAAATTTAGGTAACAAAAAATTCTTTTTTTCATCTTTTACTTTTCTGAATTTTTTATTAATCTCATCTTTTGTTTTACTGTTTTAGGTGTAGCTTCATTGCGTGCTCTTTTGGCCCAAGATAAAGATGAAGATTCTCCTAAACTTCATACATTATTATGTGAAGCATTTGTTAGTGTATACCTGAGTCAATTGATTTATTCCCTATCTACTTGTGATTGTCATGTTTTGTTCCGATTAGTGGGTCAAAATTTTACAAAGGAATCTTGGGCACTTTTATTTGGAGGAGGAGCGAAGATTCTGTTTAATATATCTACTGCTGGATCATTAGAAACAACTGGATCACCTGCATCTTTAGAAAGTAATTATGCTGTTTTCAATGAAATGTGAACTATAGTTATAGCATGTTGCTTTTGATTCACATTTAACTGTGTTCTTTTCTATAAATTTAAAATAACTGTTTAATTTAGAAATAAAAATAAAAGAATTATTATGTGGAGCCACTAAAAGTACTTGTAGTAAATATGACTATTTCTTAATTATTTTCAGTATGAATTAATCTTTTCTGTAGTAAAAAAATATGTTAACTGATTTTTGAGTGATACTGCATATAGACTAACTGTTGAAAAGTAAAATCATTTTTTAAATGTATTTTTAAGAACTCTATGTATTTTAAAAATATCTTTGATTTAAGTTATGTTGAAATTTTGTTCTAAATTTTTATATTTCTGCAAATATAAAAGCTATATTCTTATGTCTTATTAATGCAAAAATTAAATATTGAAGATGTTGTTTCAATTGTTTTTAATTTTAGAATATTTTTATTGGTAATTATTGGGTGGGTAGGACTACTACAATTAGTAAGTTCCTATCTTTAAATATTTGCTTTATTTTGTTACAGAAGAAAGTAGTAGTGAAACTGGCTCTGGAATATTAGATTCTCTATCGCGGCAAAGAATTAAATTACATATGAAGTTGCTTGGCCAGTCAGGTCAGCAAACAACCCAACCTGCAACAAAAGATGACAAACCACCTCAGCGAGAACAGTTTGTTCCTCCAAAGATGTCAATGGTATCATTGTTTATGTCAAAGGTGTGTTTTTTTAAAAAAATTTTTCTTTAGTATCTTGAAGAACTCATATTAAATTTATCAAATATATTCCTGTATGATATATAAATTTAATGTGAAACAATTTTGCAAAACTGGTTTTATTAATTCATATTGATGTAATATTTCAAAAGCCAAAACTTGTTACTGAATGGGAAGCTCTTGATTATGATTCCAATGCTTCACTACCAAGTGATGAAGAGGAAATTGAAGAAGAAGGTGAAATGGATGATGTTTTTGGAGGAGGAACTGCAGAAGAAAGTAGTCAAACTACTACTGGAAGAAAGAAAATTACATCAGATTCTGGGTTAGAACAATTAGATCCATCTTCATATACATGGGGAATTTTGCGTTATGCTGTTGTGAAACTTGCACGAAAACATATTGGATCTTTTCTCAATGTTGCTGGTTTTGAAATGCAAGGTGAGAGAGTTTTTTTATTCATGTTTACAGCATAGGAATCTATTTTAAATTCTGTTTAAAGGAAGATTGATCAATTTTTTATAGTAAGAATATTTTTTAAAATATGAATTGAAGTAATTAAAGTGTAAAATATATTTAAATTGTTTACTAAATCATTAAAAACTACACATCTCAATTGAAATTTTGAATTTTTTCTATTATTATTTGTGATATATCTTGAATGTTTTCTTGCTACTTTTAAGTTTGGAATTGAAGAGTTTAATCACATTTACTCAGAAAGATTGCATCATACAAAAGTATTATTTAAGCTTTGTCTTTAAAAATAAAAATATGTTGTTAGATTTTGAGTGACAAAAAGGTTACATTAAGAATTTTGATTTAAGAATCAAATGCTTTTAAGAGGAATTAGTTTATTACTAGGAATGAAATTTAATTGAGTCATAATTAATATATAGTGCTTCTTATTTTATAAACTCAGAAAATGGACGTCACGAGTAAGAAGCATGAGTTTGCCTCCACCTGAAGCTCTGTCACTTCAGATATTATATCCTTTAGCATTCAGAAGTATCTGCTTGCTGCACAATTTAGTTTCTTGAAGGAACTATAATATCCACGTGTAGTCAATCAGCTATTTCCAAAATTTGGACTAACTTAATTCTTGAAATTCCAGTATTTAACCCATTAATATTGCATTGCAGCAATATTAATGGATTAATATTAAGGATTTCTTTACCTGTCCCTGCTTCTGCTCATCTTCTGGACTGCTGGGGCATTTCCCTGAGGCAGTTGTTTGGAGATCAAGACCTGGTTTGTGACATTCTTATGCAGAAAGTTCAAATGTGTAGACTTTTCTGCTCCAAGAGGATTTGAAACAACATATTATAAACTCATTTTATCATTGAATAAAAAACAAAATTATATGAGCTACTAATTTAGTTTGACCAGACCAGTACAATCTTTATAAATTGAATTTTTGTGAATTTTATTTTATACTTAATTTTTTGTAAATGTTAATTGCTGAAAAATACATTAATATTTTTTTTCCAGATTTACCAGTAGTTAGCCCTTTAATTCAAGCCGTTTTGAGATGTATGGACTTTTGGATGAAAGATTTAAAGCAATATATGGATGCTTTTGAAGGACCTCCTCCAAATTATATTCCTGGTTGTGTAACTTCTGGTACACAAATGGGCCCTGCCATGTTAAAATATTCAGCTCTACTTGAATTGCATAATACGCCTTTCAAGTAAATTCTCATTTTTAAATAAACAATTTTTCATAATTTCTAAGCAAATTTTAATTATTTTTTAACTAAGTTTATTTTAATAATATTTGATAATTTTCTTAAATATAACATTTTCTCAAGTGTTTTTTTAGAAAATTTTATTACATAAAGTAGATTTATCCAATAAACTTTTATGTTTTTTCATTATTTTTTTTATTTTTTTTGCATTTACTAAAAATTCCCAAAATATGCAGTCTTTTCTACATATAAAGAAACTCTTGAATTTAATAATTGACTATGTGTGTGTGACAATAGAAGTTAAAGCAAATTTGATATTAAAACTATTCCCATAAATAACATACTATTTTCTGAAAATGAAATATAAATATGTGTAAGAAACCCTTAAAATAAAAACAAATTTACCTTTGGAAGCTTTCTTGTGTTGAACAAATAAGTAGATTAAAACCTAATAAAAAGTACATTTTAAGGTAAATAATACGAGGGTAAAAACATCTAGTTAAAGTATAAGTGTATTAGTAATGTAATTATAAGTAAACAAATGAAAAAAACCACCGATATTCTTTAAACGATTGCTTGAATTGCATCAGATGCATTTTCTCCCATTAACAAATAATTTACATATATATCATGAAATACTAAGATGTGAAAATTTAAAAGGCATTGTCTTAGTAAAAAATTATTTAAACTATTCTTCTTATGTTAAGTTCCATATGAGTTACGTAAAATTTCACTAATTTCCTTGTTTGTTACATGTTTAATATGCCAAATTTTAGAGCCTTATTATTTTTGCATTTTGTTTTGTTGGATTGATTTTTTCTGTAAATCTTTTTTATATTCAAACTATCATCAAATAAAATGTGTTGTTATGCTATTAAGGTAATGAACTTAAGAAATAGATTTTTGTTCTAAGTGATATTTTAAAACTCAAACACACAACTTTGATGTTATAGTTTAGATTATAGATAATAAAATAAAACATTTCTGTTTTAAAGATCAAATCATCGAGCTGTTTTACCTGTGAAGAGGTTATGGAATTATTTAGTTCGACAAGAGGATGTGCAAGATGTATTTATTCGCTACATTTACCAATTGAAACGTTTAGCCAAGGTATTTAATAAAAATTTAATTTTGAGTAAATAAATATCATTAATATGTAAAATAAAATAAAGTATAAATTTTTGTAGGTTGATGACTTTGGGGCTGAAACAACAGAAGGAAGCCCTTCTAATCTTGACAGTGTTCGAGTAATTCATAAGGATCAAGATACAATAAATACATTTTGTATTAACCGAGTAAGAAAATTTAGAATGTGTTATATTTTCTATTTCACAAATATAAGGGATATAGATGTGTTTAGAATAAGCTGATATTATAAGCTAATTTTCTGTATTAAAATTAATATTAGTTTTTTTAACTATGATTTTTATATTATGTAATTGAATCGCATTTTTTGTAGATTGTTATGTAGCTTTCAAAATTTTAAATTGAAAATATATGAATACAATTCTTTGATGGATCTGATTTTTAATATGAAGAATTAAAAAATATTTATTATTTGTGTATAATTTTAATAATCAAACTGTACTTAAGCTTACAATTATAGTTGTAGTTTGGGCACTTCTCGTTGAATAATGTTTACATTATTTTATTTGCATGAATAAATTTCATTGTTCATTTACAAAAATTCTTGTATATGGATAATTGTAACAAATTGATGTGTATAAACTATAAATTAATGTATAAGATTTATCTGGGAGTGTTTATTTTTTATAATAAAAAAAGTTTTTTGAATTATTTATGTGTTATTACTATACCCAGGGAATCTTTGATTTCATTTTATTATTTAGAGCTTGAAGCATTCTCTTTGTCTCAAAGGAATTCTTTATTTAAAAATCCTTTATAATCAAGAGTTTTGGAATAATAATAACATCGTAAATTGAAATTTTTTTCATTATAAAGGGTGTTTTTTAGAGGTATAGAACTTTAAATTGCAATAAAACAACGATGTATTATTCGATTGACATGAATTTTTTTTTATTCAAAAGATAATCTTGTGGCATTACATTTTAAATATGATCAAGCAAGGCGTAGATTCGTCGAATGGGCCCAAAACGAGATTGCCGTTGTTCCTGATTTTCATAAGCGAATTTTGTTTAGCGATGAAGCGCACTTCTGGTTGAATGGCTACGTCAACAAACAAAACTGCCGCATTTGGAGTGAAGCTGATCCACAAGTGTATGTCAAAACACCGTTACATCCAGAAAAACTGACTGTTTGGTGCGCTTTATGGGCTGGTGGAATCTTTGGTCCGTACTTCTTCAAAAACGATGAAGGCCACAATGTTACAGTCAATGGTGATCGGTATAGAGTCATGATTACTAACTTTTTCATTCCTGAATTGAACAATCATGATGTCCAGGAGCTGTGGTTCCAACAAGACAGCGTAACATGTCACACAGCTCGTGCCACAATCGATTTATTGAAAGACACGTTTGGTGACCGCCTAATTTCACGTTTTGGACCTGTGAATTGGCCTCCAAGATCTTGTGATTTAACGCCGACTAGACTATTTTCTGTGGGGCTATGTAAAGTCATTGGTCTATGCGGATAAGCCACAAATGCTTGACCTTTTGGAAGACAACATTCGCCGTGTTATTGCCGATATATGGCCACAAATGTTGGAAAAAGTCATCGAAAATTGGACGTCCAGATTGGACTACATCCGAGCCAGCCATGGCAGTCATATGCCAGAAATCATATTTAAAATGTAATGCCACAAGATTATCTTTCGAATAAAAAAAAATTCATGTCAATCGAATAATACATCGTTGTTTTATTGCAATTTAAAGTTCTATACCTCTAAAAAAAACACCCTTTATGTAGACCATTTATAACTATTTGTGTTCCATAAATTTTTAATAATTGTAATTATTCAAGAGTTAAATTAATTTTATTTTCTTGATATGAATCAGAAAGATATCTGTATAGGCCTATCGGAATCTACCTGGACTGTCCTGATTTTTTAGTGTTATCCAGAGTAATGACCTGGGTTGTAAAAATGTCCAAGGTTTTGAGAGTTTTATGAATGATGAGGATTTTTTTTAAAAAAATATTTTAGACTAATGTGTTGGACTGCACATTTTTAAACATCTCTTATGGAAATGCCCTCAACCTATCTTTGGAGAAATCATTTCATTGCCTTTGACAGAAATGGGGCTTCCAGTTTTGCAAAAACTATTAACATAGTATTTTCTCAATACAAAATGGGTGATGTGTTTGTTGTTTTCGTGTGAGGTAATGCATCTACACATTTTGGGTCATTTTACTTTTATTTCATTTTTTTCTCTTATCATTTAGCATTGGCCAAATGAAAATGTGTAATGTGTAACTTGCAATAGGAATACAAAAATTTTGAAGTCATGTGATGACAATAAGAATGAATGTGAAGAACTGTCTATTGCATATAATGGAAAGGATGATATTGAAAACCACATGGAAACAGCTAAGCATAGGAGTATTATTAATGCTACTGCATTAGCAAACATAAGAATTTTTTTTAAGCGAAAGACAAGAATAATAATAGGAGTGATTAGATGTGTGTTGCTAAAGAAGCCAAGTGTTAATACTACACTGCTTGACACAAATACGGTTTCAAAGCATCAGGATGCATATTGCAGCTGGTTAAAAAGTTATACAACTCCAAATTTTATCTGTTTGAACCAAAACTGAGGCTATCATTTTTAGCGTTAAGTTGCCGTTTCTATTTGATAATGTATTGCATTATTTGGAAAAGATTAATTATGTAACAGTAACAATAAATTACTCAAACAGAAGTGAAGTAAAGCTTGTTTCATTTGGGGAAACTCAATTTATACTTTTAAATTTCTATGAAGTGACAGATAGAGAGAACTGCTCAAATTTTGATTCAGTAGCTTTTGTAGTGTGGGAAAAACTACGAGCAAGAAGAAAAGTTTGTTATGCTGCTGATAACATTAATAGTAATTTGGGTGATGTGAAACTTATTTTAGGAATTGGTTGTTTAGACCACATTGTATACAATTCAGTACTAACTACATGTGGTTCTCTACACTTGAACGTAGAAGTATTTATAAAAACTGATAGATATTTTCACATATGTACAGTAAGAGCAATGAAAAGATTTTGCGAATTTGTGGAAATAGATTACAGAAAAGTATTTCATAACTGTACAAGGTTTCTTAATTTCTTACCTGCATTAGAAAGCAATTTTTCTTTTCTCCTTTTGATAATCTAAAATTATTTTTCTTATTTTGTAAAAAATAGCCAAAATTATTATTTAATTTGTTTTAAAAATCTAAAAAATGACTTGTTTTTTATTTTGTTGTATTTAGTACTTTGTTTTTTAATAATGTAGAGTTCTGAATTGGAAACTAATTCTATCACAGCTACAGAAGTAGCTCAGATGTATTCTGAATTAGTTTATCAATTTTAGGGAAGAAAAGTCTGTAAATGTGTACACAATCTTCTAATAAAGAATTACTATGCATTTTTTTACAACAAAACAAACATTGAATTGCTATACATTTTTCTGCAACAAAACAAACTTTGAATTGTTATGCATTTTCTACAACATTGAACCAAAAGTTTTCATCAGCATAGACAATTTTTATAATTCTTGTACCATTACTTAGAGTTGTTGAGAACCAGATATAATAAAGTTAGTAAGTTTCCAATTACTTTAAAAATACCAGATACTATTTATTCTCAATGGGTACAGAGAGGCTTGGTGTCAAATAATCAAGAAGCCAAGTTGCTGGCATTGGATAAATAAATAATAATTTAAGAGAAGTAGAAAGCCATTTTTAAGGTGTATCAATGGGCTGATATTTCATGTTGCAACATTTCTAAAATAGTTAAGTTTGTGATGTCTACCAGTTACATCTGCTCCAGTTGAGAGTTTTTTCAATTAAGGCGAAAACTTGGTCTGCAGAAAGGCATAAGCTTTCCATATTAACTATTAAATATCCACTAAATGCTAAGATTAATTCAAAACTTTCTTGTTGCAAATTTTATGATGTAATTAAAACAAACAATTTCTGAAAAAGTCATGCCTTTCAGAAAAGGTCATAGTGAAAAAATACTATTGAATAAAGTTAAATGCTTCAATGAACTTAAGATTTTTTAATAACTCCAAAAATATTTGTCCTGAGTTGGATCCAAAAAATATGGTAAGCCTATATATGTATCTGTATTTGCATAAAGCCATAGGAATGAAGCTGGTAAGCCTTTTCTGGTTTTGTCTATTAGGGTTTTCTGTTAATTGTATAAATATCTAGTTAAAAGAGTGATATGAGGTAGATAGATATGTGAGGCATGTGCCCGTGGATGCGCCATCTCTACATTATTTACGTGACCTGTATCTGTAGGAAAGAACGAAGAACTAGACGTTTTAGTCATCTTAATATCTTTATTAAGGTCTTAACTTAATCACTATACACAATGATGATAATAATTATAGAAAGTGGATCTGGAGTGAAGAGACACATTTCATATTACCAAATAATTGAGGAATTGATCACTATATCTTTTACAGATTATTGTTAATCTTCTTAATACAGGTAATTCCTTATATCTTAATTGAAGACGCTTACTGCTAAATCCTAGATAACAGCTACTCTCTTGGTTGCACTGACATGGCTTTAATCCTTGTGGAATGGTATCCACTTTTATCTCGAATACACAAGTACGGGTGGGTTAATCCTTGAACTAGTAATTTCTTCTAACTTTAACAATTGCATTTAAACGTAAATATAGATCTCATATAGCAACTTCACATAGCCACCCCGCAAACGCTAAACTTCTACTATTTATAAGATTCCTAATTGGCATTCTCACATTCTTCTTCTGGAGTTGGTTGGAAAGAATTACCATTCTGGCCCCAAAGAACCCCAAGAGGACATTAATGGAAATCGCGATGAAAGCCCATCACAGATTTTATATTTTATTCTATCCTGATGGTTTGTGCTTAGGTTTTGAATATACATTAAAAAATGTTTTTGTATTTAGGTTAAATCTGGTATAATTGCGTTGGCGACTCCTAAAGAAATTCAAGAAATAGATGTGTCAGTTCTTCTTCAACCTGTTCCTTGGCTTAAAGAAGAAGCTGAATTTGAAGCTGTTAATTTGTTAAGGTAAATATTAAAAAATTTGTTAGGAAAAGAAAATTTTTTTTTTTTTTAATTATATATTACTCAATGTTGCTAATAGAATTATATGTTATGTGTAATAAGTTTATTAATTTATTGTACTGATTTTTTTCATTCAAACTGTACCAGTTTTCAAGCAAACATAATAATAAATTTTATTTGAAGAAAAATCACTTTAGAAAAAAGAAATTTTTAAATTTCATTCTCACATATTAGTAAATTCAACCATTTTGAATTATAAAAATGCGGAGTACTTTTTGATATTTCTGTGTTCTATTTACATCGAAATTTTTATAAACAATTTTTTTTAAAAAATGTTTCTACATAAACATGTTTTGTTTTTTAACAGCATTTCAATATAGAGTATTAAAAACTTTTATTTTAGTATTTAATACTAATATATTTTACAGTTTCTTATAATGTCATTGATTATATTTTTTTTATCGAAACTTTTTTGCTACAGAGCACCTGATACATTGCCATCCACTGATTATCTTGTTATTCAACATCCTATGGATTCTGTGTCAACAAACATGTCATCAACTGGGTCTACTCCAACTGGTACTGTTCCCTCTTCATCTGCTGGATCATCCAAAAATGTAAATTTTTTTTCAAATATATTTAATAAATATCTTATTTTTTGCCTGTTATTCATAAAATATTAGAAAAGATAAAGTTATTAGTAACAGAGATATATATTATTTTTTTCTTCTAAATTATTATCTTTCCTGGTGAACTGAAGTATGATATTACAATACTGTACTTTAAAAGATGGTGAGTAATATTTATAAAAAAGGTTTGTCCATAGATGAAATACTATAATCCATGTTTTAGATATAATATTCTAAAAATCATTACTGAAATATCAAGTTGGATATATTTTCTCGTCAGCAAAATTCAGTTCTACTTCTAGTTACATAAATTTTAATGCCCATATTGATTCTATATGTGTAATTTTTGTGTAATCCAAACATATGTGTAACTTTTAAACAATCAATGCTACTTTGAATAAAAATTTCTCCCAAGTTTGGTATGCATGGTGTGTATTAATTGTGTATTTTAACTATGGGTTTAATTATGATAATATTAAACATGATTTTTTTCTTTAGCTGTATAATGTTTGAGTCTCTGCATTGAAATTGTTCCTTTCATTGACTTAAGGAATTATTTGCAAGTTTTAATACTATTTTCAGAAACATCCTTCTAACATAAAAGTTTTTGATTTTTAACTTTTTTTTTTGAGGAAACTCCTTTTTGTGAACATGCACATAATTGACTACTAGCAAAGAAAGAGGTATCATTCATGTACATTCGTGCAATATTTGCTGATGTCTATGTGCATGTTTTATATCAATGCTGATTATATGCAGCTTTTTATTATTTTGATTCATAACCTTAATATTTTGATGTCTTAATTAATTATTTTTACAGTGGCTCTATTTGGTACTTACTCATAAATGTTTTTATACTAATTTATTTGTTTTTTCCCCTAAAATGCAGCCTGCTGTGTCATTTTCTGATGCATGAAATATTCTATGTGTTAAAATCAGTTGACATTCCTTTTTAATTTTCCTTGCTGCTTAAAACTTTTTTCATTTCTTCTTTTTCTTTCTCTGCTATGGTTGCTTCTCTGCTGCTAACTGAAACTTCTATCTCCCTGTGTGTTTGTTATTCCTTTCTCTGTATGCTCAGATGAAAGGCCTCAACTTTCCAGGCTGCACTAATCCACAGTTCTGTCAATTAGTTCTTCAGAGAAGTCGGTACATGTTGAAGCCGGTAAGTATAGTAATGCTTACTTTAATATGGGCTTGTAGCATTACTTAGCTTTGGAAATTTCGGGAACTTTAAATTATTAATTTTTTCAATATTATTAAGCCTTGTACTTTTTTTAGGCTAAAGAGAACTAATTCTAAAAGAATCACATTATCCTTGATGTACAAATATGTGTAATATACGACTTGTAAAATTTTGCAATACAATATGATCTTTAAGTTTTTCTGTACTGAAAGTCCAGAAGAAATTGGGTTAAGCTATAGAACTAAACCTGTTGTCATGATTTTTTGTACTTTATTCGAATGAAGCATTTAATGTTTCATTCAAAATCGGATTGAGTACTATTTCTTCATAATCCTTCTCTTTTAAAAAGGAAAATATAAATGTTTGTATATGTTTGTGTATAAGATGTTTGTTTTTTTATGCTAATTATGAAGATAAGTGAATTAGTCTCAGTTATGGCTGTACTTCTGACATATATGGAATTTTTTTCCATAAAATTCTTTTAACTGGTTTCAGATCCATGAAATACTAACCAAATTAAAAATTTTCTCTGAGATAGTTTTTCATCTTTTTAAAAATATTGTTATATGTTTTTACAAAATGTGTGATGTGTCCAAAATTCAGACAAATCCTTCTTATTGTAAAAATCTACAATTCATCACAAACAATTGAGTGTGTGAAAGCAAAATGTAAAAAGAGGGGTTTTTTTGTTGTTTTTTTTGTAGAAGAAAGATATAGCTAAGGATTAATGATCATGAAAAATGTTAAAATTCTTTTAATGTGTTCTAAAGTTTGAGTCATGAAGATTTAAAGAATGAATCCCCTGATTTTAAATGAAATCACAAAATTTTAATATACACAATTAGAGATTAATTTTAATTAATTTTAGATCTCCTATAGATATTTAGGATTTTCTTTTGAGAGCACAAGCAACTCCCTCTCTCCCTTCAAGAATTATTCAATCTGAAAAGAGCTATTCTGGAAGAGAAGGTGGGATTGACTGCCATAAAGATTCAGAAACAATTCTTTTTGCCAACATGAATTCATGTTGTGATGGTCATTTAACTTAACTCGAGGAAGGGAGACATGCTCTCTATTAACCCATTTTTTGTTCCACCATTTTATTTTTTTTTACTACCATACACACAATCATGCATGTGTACCACAACTGTTGTGTGGTATTTTTTTCTATCATCCTGTATACATACTTAATTTCATTAATATCAATCCAGTACTTCTGGAGATGTTAAATCAAAACTATCTTAATTTTGAAACACTGGTGCACTTACTTATCTTTATGAACCTTTGATCCACTTATCACACAGCATTTGAAAATGGAAAATATTACAAACAGTGTATTTTGTTTTCAAACGAACTACTTTGTTTCTTGAATGATACATGTTGTATTAAATATAAAGAATAATAATATATAAACTTGAAATATTAATTTATGGTATGTATAAAGTAAGATTCTTAAGTCTTTTGATTTTTGATGTTTTATTTATTTTAGGATTAATTAAAGTATTCAAGAGACATAGGATTATATAATTGTACTTTAATACATATTTTTTATAAAAATACTTATGAAAGTGATTTGTTCAGAATTCTATGCTGTTGATTTAAAATTACATGAAAAGTAAAAGAAGCTCATTGTTTTTGCTTCATCAAAAATTGAAAATTGCTCTGCTATTTGGGTGTAATTTTTTGTTTGTGAAATTCTGCATTTAAGTGTTAATGTAACAATTATCAAATAATATGCTCTATTTTCACAGAAGGTTTAAAAATATTTATTTTAAAATTAAACTTTATTTCTTTGAGGATTTAAATTAATAAAGGGTAATTTTTTAATCTTTTATTTGTGACTCTATATATTTCGATGGATTCTTATACAAAACCTATGTTGTATGCATATTGTTATTGTATATTTCAGTTGTACTAATGCTCTCTTATTAAATTGAAATTACATTGTATTACTTTAAAAAGAAAATTTCTATCTTCAAATTTTCTTCAACTATTATCATATTGTGTATTTTTCTTTTCATTTTCAAGTTGAATAGTTTGTTTTGTGAATGTTTCAAACTAAATTTTAATCTTTTTGGATAAATTTAAATTTCACAGCCAAAAGGACACTTTTATCACATATAATTTTTACAAATTAAATCTCTCTATAACAGATTAGAACTCATAAATATCATAGGTTCATAGATAGTGGAAATTTTAATGTTTTTTATTCTTAATAAAAATATCAAGAATACTCCTATGTATGGAGTGATTTGCTTAAACAAACCTTTATAAAATAGAAATATTACTTACCTTTAAGTGAAGTCTCAATGCTGTTATCTTGAAACACTTACTACCATCTTCAAGTTGGTTTACATAGGATTTTTTTTCAAGTCAATTTTTTTGCTAGATTATGAATAACTTTTATTTATATTGCCTTACTGACATCTACTGACATTTTGTAATTTGAAGTAATCTCCATCCTTTTTTTAAATCAGTTTAATTAGTAATGTCTATATGCATATGTAACGATTCCTTCACAAGGCGAGGTTTTCATACTAAACAATTTCATTAAGAAGACATGCATGGGATATTGCCACAAATTTTATTCACAAGTTAAAGTATTGGAAGGAGAATTAAAAAAATTATATATATATATAATACCATTAGACTTGGAATGTTGTATCATTTATGCTTAAAGTTTTCAGTGTATTTTAAATATGTTTCGAATAGGTCTTTAATGAAATGTAGATAAATGATGCAAAATTTTCAGTTCCTTAAAAAATTTTTTAATAAGGAAAATAATTGTGGTAATTGATTAATTTTATCACTCATTAAAATCTTCTAAGCAATAAAGGATGTGAATGAATTTTCATTACTAAATATCTATAAAGTCTTTCTAAATCATGCATATATGCATTTTGCAATCTCATGTGTAGTTTAACTGTGTTTGCACTATAGTTTCTGCAAAAATATATGCATAATTGTGTATATGTTTTAATGTATTAATTTTTATCCTTTATATTCTTTTAGTGTAAATCTTCTTTGTATTTCTGACTTTTTAGTGTAGTGTTATAATGTTCTATTGCACTATTGTATTTTAATTTTGGATCTCTCTGGGACATAAGGATATTTGTCTCTTTATTGCCAGCTGCATGAGAGGTTTCTAAAT
This sequence comes from Trichonephila clavipes, assembly GCA_019973935.1. NCBI lineage: Eukaryota > Metazoa > Arthropoda > Arachnida > Araneae > Nephilidae > Trichonephila > Trichonephila clavipes. The sequence continues at coordinate 483,421 of BMAU01006061.1, read as the reverse complement.
AATACTTTTATTAGTTATATTATATGATTGATGACATTTTAAGTTGGGACAAAACGAGTTATTTTCTTATTCAGGCAACTGACATACTATCATAATCACACTTGCATTGTTTTTGTGTTTGCATTTCTTCCTAGTATGTTAACATCTGTGATTTTCAGATTTTAATACCAATATTTGAAGTATGTTCTGATAAAAGTTGGTTTCATGTATTACATTTTAAAATGTATATTTGTTTGTAAAAGTTTGATTTTTAGTATTTCCTTGATCAAATTCTTTTAATGTTACATATCTTTGATTATTAGTTTTGTTTTAATGTTTTTTCAGCTGTTTAAAATAGTGCAAATTAATTGTTCAAGATAAAGGAATTAAAAATACCCCTTAATTGTATGAAAGAAATTTGGATTCAGTATTATTTCTATATACCTTTTCATTTCTGTATTGTTTTCAATGAGAAAGACCTTCAAAATTTCATTTCAATTTCATGCTATAGCAGCAGTTGTAATGTAATTCACTTAGCAGCTTTTCAGTTATCGAATAATGTAATTCATTAGTTATTAAAAGCAATTTGATAGAAAATTTATCTATACTAAGAGAATTAGGATACTTTTTTTCTTATTCATATTTAATAATCATATTAAGGGGCAAGCAAGTTGATGTTGATTTTCTGGGGGTTTGTATATCACCAGAAAATGTCATGCATTAGAGATTTATCCTAATTTCTTTCAGTAATTAATGGAACTTGCATACTTTTTATTATATTCTCTTAAAGGTATAATTTCATGGTTTTTTAATTGTAGGTAAAATAAAATTATTTAAATAATTATAATATATGTTAGTTACCACAGTAAATATTTAAATTTTAGAACAAAAATTTGTGTAGTATTAAAAAAGGACTTTTTTTCCCAATGTTATTTTTAAATTTTTTTTCCCTGTTTGCATACATTTTATTGCTCACTTTTTAATTATATGTTTCTTCTGTTTAATTTTTTGGTTTCTTGCATTTCAGCTTAAAAAACATAAGATAGACGGAGTTCGAAAACTTACTTCTCATCCATTAATGCCAGTTTGTGAGTATTTTTCTCTGTAAAATATGTGACATGATTTTATTTGAATGAGTTATCATGATATTTTTTGTGCAAATATGTTTTGTCATTGTTTTTTGGATTTTAATGCTATTATTTGTTAAATGAATTCATTATTTATGAAAGGAAAATTATTTATGGTTACATTAGAAATCTAATATTGCTTGGTTGCAGAAATATACTAATATGAAATTCAATTAATTTAATTTTCTTTTATAAATTTACAATTAATGTTGATAATATGGCCTCATTTAGATAATTATATATGTTTGTTGTGTTAATATTGTTATTTAACTACTGAAATATTTTTTTACAGAATTTTTACATGTTTTAAAATATATAAAAATATTCTGTTTCATTTAACAAATAGAATCTTTGAATGAATTGATAAATCAAAATTTAAATTTGACTTCATAAATAGAAAAAATTGCTATTGAATTGTCTTAAATGAGGCATATGAATGTGTATTTTTCAAATAATATGTTTTAGGTTTTTGAAAATCTAGAGTGTTTATGTGATAATTATTTAATTTTACTCTTCATTCCGGTTTAGATTTGTCAGGATCACAAGATGGATCAGTAAGCCTGTGGGAATGGAATCATACTCAGCCAATTTCGTCTCCTCGTCAAGGTGGAACTTTTGCCAAAGTCACTAGAATTTTATTTAATCTCCAAGGTAACAAGGTATGTCTTTTTTTCTTTATCTTTCAATAGTTTCTTCACTTTCATATTCAATAGTCTCTTAAAAATATAGTTTTTGAAATTAATTGTGATAATCTGTCAAATTTCCATCAGTTTATTTTGCTTACAATAGATAGTTTAAACTTTTTTGATTAATTGATATAAATTTTATATGTAATTATATATATATATATATATATATATATATATATATATATATTTCCAGTTTGGTGTCACTGATGGAGATGGCATTATTAGTTTATGGCAAGTGGGACTTCAGTCTGTGAGCAATAGGCCTTTCTTTGTGAGTTGTTTTACACTATTTTATTTTAAAAAAACATAATTTGGAGGAATTTTTTTTTGAATTACATATATATTGTTGGATTATAATTACTGTGTTGAGGGTATTTTAAGAATAAAAACATGTGATTGATTGTTAACAAAACATAATTTGCTGTAATTATGTATATGGTATAAGCCAAGAGTTTTTGGAACTTTTTTTAAAGCTTAAGTACAGAGTGTGTGACTTATACCTTCACTAACTTCAAAAAGAGTTTAGTTTATAGATCATTTTATAAAATATTTTCTGTTAGAAAAAAGTCTTATAAATTCTTCAAATTTGGTGTCAAAATTTGAGTTTCCAAATAGTTCATGAAATTCACATTCACTCATTGGGATGTGTGAATGCGTATGATCAGTTATACCACTTGTTGTCTTCTTTCAATTCCTACTATTAGCCTACTCTCTCTCTATATATATTTATTTATCATGTTCAAATTTTAAATCGTTAATAAAATACTTTCTATTCACCCAATCAAGTTCAAATAATTTTTTTTAACTTGTAGTGGATGACACTTAATATTAATACATTTTTTTCAAATATTAACTCATGAATTAAATTAAATTTAATTTAATTAATTACCGCTTTTTCTTGTCAACTTAGATTCGTCTCTATTGTTGTAACAATGTAACTGTTGAAACAAAAAAAAGTTGGCATCTAAAACCTGTTTTTCAGCCAAACTAGCCAAACCAGATGTGCATTGTTACAACATTGCAGACAAATCATGCTCTTTTTTCAAATTCTTACTATTCACTCTCTCCTAAAATATATATTTATATTTTTGTAGGTAGAGAGAAAATTTGAATTAGATAATTTTGAGGACTTAATTTGAATGATTGAAAATTTGAATAAGATATATGTATATGTATATATATCTTATTCAAATTTTCAATCGTTAATAAAATACTTTCTATTCATCCATTCAAAGTAGGAATAGACTTAAAATTTTTTTTTATATTACTTGTTTATCTTGGCATTTTCCCTAAATCAGGATACTTTCCTCCAGTTTTTAAACTTGTTTCCCACTTAGGAAGAAATATCAAATAACTATACTACTAGACTCTTGCAAACATGATCACTTTAAGTTTGAAATAATCCAGATATGAATTTCTCTTCCCTTTAACTTCTCAAAGAACATCTTTTTTGCATTCTTATATTACACAATTCATTTTATTCATATTTATTTAAGTAATTAGATTAACAGAGAGAAAGAGAAATCTATTTATCATAACCATAAACCTATATCATCAATTCACATTGAAAATTTTTTGGTACTTACATATTATTATATATCTTTTATCAAAAATCAAAAAACATTGCCAAATACAGCAATAATAGCAGCATTTGGCAAACTTTTTAAAAAAAATTGGCAATGTCTTTTTGTTTGAAGGTGGGTGATAATGTAATATATAAGTACCTTTTTTTTGTAAATAAATTCTTACATATACTGATAACTTATTGTAAATTTAATTTTTAACTAACTTTCTTTATATCTAGTCTACTCAATGTCATTCAAAGCAAGCAAATGATTTCACATTTTTAAGTTCATCCAGTCTTATTGCAACTGCTGGTCAATCTACTGATAACAGAAATGTTTGTTTATGGGATACTCTTCTACCCCAAGGAAAATCCCTGATAGCAAGTATGTATTCAGAATTTTTTTTTATTTTTTAAACATTTTTATATGTAAAAATGTAATAACTGGATGTCTTGAATGATGAGTATATGATAGAAAATGTATGATATGAAATGTTTCAATTGAATTAAGCAAATTTTCTCTAATATAATTAATAAAAATAATTAATCAGTATGAATTAGAATTTTTATGCAATAGCATGTCCCTCTTCTTAAATAGCTTTACAATAGTTGTACAGTAATAAAGGAGTAAAATGATGTTACATGTTATTATTTTTGAAAATAATAATTATATTGCCAATTTTTAAATAACAATTATTTTACCCTTTACCAATTATACCCTTTTGCAGTGACTGTCACAAATATGTGCCATCATGAAACACAGTTCCTGAACGGCACTTACGTGTGACAAAGCTCTTCTCCTTCAAGGGCTGAGCAACACAAATACTTGATACTAGCTGGAAATGTTTGGGAAGCTCAATTTTTTTGGCAATAGATGGCATTACATGTCCATAAGATTTGAGATACATGTAGATCTGACCTTCTACTCAAAATGAGAGAAATATTACTCACATTCAGGTGGATTTTTATTTATAAACATAAGGGGAATTGAATGCTTTATGACTGCTCTTGAAATAAGCAGATGGGTTTTGTTTATAGTTAGGATGAGAGTTTTTTTTTTGTTAGAGCTTTTGATTTTTGGGAAAACAAAGCCATTACGAAAACAAAGTATCTGAAAGTTTCCTATTAAGAGATCATCTGCAGAATTTGGAGGATGAGGTTACTAGAAGATTTCAGGATTATAAGAAAATTGAATCTAAATCAAATTTGCTCTGTTAGCCCATTATTGCCAGATGTGGATTAAGGTAGTTGGAGGCCCACGGGCTAAAGATTTGAAAAACGAAAATAGTGAAAAGATTCGCCGACCTTAAATTCTCAAAATAAAATGTATTGCTAGTAATAAAACTCAATTGTTAAAGTAAAAAATGTATTTAAAAAATTAAAAACCTTACTAAAGAGCATATCTTCATAGAAAAATGTTCTTAAACGTTTTGAAACAAGAATTCGTGATGAATCATAATTTTGTAACTTACCTTGATTTTTCATATTAGTTGATCAGTTGTTCTGAGGAATACCAAATTTTAAAGCGATATCCTTTTTCTTGACGCTTTTATACACTTCCTGAGGAATTAAATTTTTTCTGTTTGATGCTCAAGCACTTACGTTTTAACATTTTCGAGCTATAAGAAACGAAGTTAACAGAAAACTGATCAACACTACAAATGAATGGAGACTAGTTCAAGGACAAGGGGATGTGAAATAACTCCACTGAAGGAGAAAGGGGATATCAAAGGGGATATGTTTCTAGTGAACTGGACACTGGGTGTTAAAGGTTGCACTTCTTGGTGGAAACACCCAGAATTCTACTGCTCTTGCTGAGTTAAGCACCTAATAAAACCAGTTAAAGATTTATGACCACCATAAAATGTGTTAAAAGAGAGAATAACTTGAAATGTCCAGAAATACTTTAAAAATAGGGAGGAAAAAATTGAATCACAAGAAAAAAAGTTTGTTAGATATAGAAAATGCACTTCACTATTGGGAGGTTATTTTACAAAGAAAATCGTGAAATGTTCTTGGTTCCAGGAAAAAGTTCGCTTTATAGAAAAATGCGCAATATAAGGGTTCGTAATTTGGAGGTTCGACTGTATATATGGTTGTTGGTATGTGTAGTATTTACATCTTTATCAATTTAAAAAGTTTTTTTTCTTTTTGTTTAAGGTTTCCAGTGTCATGATGGTGGATGTTCATCAATTTTATATGCATCTCAAAATCATACTTTAATATCTGCAGGAAAAAAGGGTGATATATGTATCCTTTATTTTAAATATCTTAATATTTCTCTTAAGGTTTATTCTCTATATTAGGTAGTTTATTTTGTGAATATTTTTGAAAATAAATTAATGTTTAGAATTAGGTAATACTTAATATTATATTATAATTATTATTGTAGTTTTCTATCTTTACATTCTAATGTATTTGGATATTGATAATTTATGAGTTATAAATATGTTACAATTGTGCTTTGAAAAAGCAAAGGAAACTTTTTCTTTATGAAAATTATTTGTTTTTTATGAAAAAAATAAAAGGAAAGGGGAAGAGAAAGATAAAAGATTTACATAATGTTACGAATTTAGTCTTATTCTAATTGTTTCTACTCATTTGTGTTCATTTTTACAGTTTAATTTGTCGTATCTAATGTGATTTCAACCCTGTTTACCTGTAATATCATTTCCACTGCATTGCACGGCCCCCATGCTTTAACATTGGTTTAAATGGTAAACTCGCCAAATATTGCAGCTAGCGCCAAGTTGGCGACGGATTTGGCGACTTAATTTTGGCGCCAAATTTGGCGATATATCGCCAAATGTGGGCGATAAGCTTGGCGACCATGGCAACCCTGCTCCTAATAACCCTGTCTGGCAACCCTATCGCGGTATTGTAACACTATTGTATTGAATGTATTACTGTATTGAGCTTTTCTCGTACGCTCCGGATTTTGCTAGATCTTTCTATTTCTCGATTATTCTGGCAAGAGCAAGAGGTTTCTGACCGAAAGGTATAAAAGGGCCCGAGCCGGCTAGTCAGTTAGTCAGATCTCAGCTTTCAAGCAAGTGATACCTCTCTGTGTTTTAAAAGAGAGAGACGATTGCATAGTGAGTGTGTTATTGCTTTTATTGAGTTATTATTTTTGTGCTGAGTGTTTACTATTGCTTTTGTTAGTGTATTACATCTGTGTTATCAGTATTTTCATCGATTGTACGTGACTTTCTCGAACTGTTCTACAATTTGTGGAGGACTGTTTTGGCAAAGAATAAAATTGTTTTGGATCCCGCTCTTCGGCTTCAATCATTTCGAACCCCCGAAAACGCAACAATATATATTAAAAGCTTCAAAATTTTCATTTTGTTTTGAAAAAAAATTTTTTTTTTGTTAATCTTGTTTTTTTCATGGTGTTAGAGGAATAATTTTTAGATTCATTATATTAATCTTAAAAGAAATTAAGCAAATCTATGTAAAAAAAAGTTAATAACATTTCCCTGTGAATAAATTTTATTTCTTCTTTTTTTTTATTTACAAATTGTAAATTAAAACATACTTTTTTATTTTTATGAAGTAGTTCAAAATAGCAATTTTAAAAGAAATTTCTAAGACAGAAAAATGAGCTTAATTTTATTTTTTGTAAATGAATTTAAATCTTTTCTTTATATACAATAAGTACCTATTGGCTAATTTGTATTCCTTTAATGACATTTTTAATAAGGTTAGAATTAATATAAAAGAAGTTACAATGAGAGAAATATCCTATGCATATGCTTAAAATATGCTACAATGTTCTCATGAGTGATAAAATAAATATCTGTATGTACAAATATTTTCAGCTCATGATTTTCTGCTTTTTGTTGAAATTGTTGCACATATACTGCTTGATTTTGTGCTCCTGTAATAATTCTTTTTTGACCATACTCTTTACTTTATTATGTAAATAATTACAAAATACTTTTCCATAGAGTATTTTGACAATGTAGTATAATTATATTCATTATAATATTAGTTTTTATATTAATATTTTACAGTGTATAATTTTTAAAGAAAAATAATGCTTACATATACTTTCACTTAAAATTCAATTAAATCAATATTGTCTAAATGAAGAGAGAAAGTCAGACCGAGTTTGCAAAGTTTTACAATTCCTTCTAATAAGCAATTTATATATGATGTTATTTAATATAAAAGTAAATGTACACAGAATGTAAATTTTATTTGTTCAAAATTCAATATTTCAATTAGATGTATTATATTTAAACTCCTTAATAAATATCAAAGGTATTTTTGATGTAAGACAAAGGCAGTTAAAACATAAATTCCAAGCACATGAATCCCCTATCAAATGCTTAGCACTGGATCCAGCGGAAGAGTTTTTTGCTACTGGATCAGCTGATGGTGATATCAAGGTATGTATGGTGATTATTATAAATGTATAATTACTACTTGTGAGAGAAATACCTAAAATTTTACTTTTCTATATATTAAATCCAATAGCTGTTGATTGTGTATTAATTTAATATTTCTCTTAGATGTTCTCCTAACTTATTCTAGTATATTAAGTGGAGTTAGACATTAAGTATAATTTTTTTTTCTTTCCTTTCTATGTTAAAACAAAAATACTAAAATATTTCTTTGTTATACATATAATATAAAAATTTCATGGTTTGGGGGCTTAGAACTTATTTCCCATTCTAAATAAATATATTACAATTGCTTGATATTTTGTGCTTCTTAAAATCTATTACTGATGAAATTTTATATTTTATTGTGTTGATTTGAAAAATTTATACAAAAAAAAGCAATGTTTGAAATCATAAGATTAAAAAAAAAATCAGAGTATTCTTAAGTGCTGGAGAAAAATGTTGTAAATATATACATTGTGTATATAGAACCCCTAAAGTATATCTCTTTTCTTATATGTACTCCCTTTATTTTAATGGAATAAAAATTTGTCTCAATATAACGTATTTACTTAAATCTAAGCCACACTTTTTCCACCCAATATTAAAGCTACTGAAAATCGGGTGCAACTTAGAATCGAATTTAAAAAAATTGCGTTGGATGGGGCAATTATAGGTTCTAAACTATTTATTATCATTATCTGCAAAACTTGTTGAGAATTTGGGGTGCTGCTTAGATTCGAGTAAATATGGTATGAGGATTACTTAAACTGAGATATAAAATTTTAATTTATGTATATATACACACATTATGACTTAAACCTCCATAATTTGAATTCTCATATCATTTCTTCATTATAAGGTATGGGATTTTTACATAAAACTTCAATGTAGTTATATTTTACTAAAAGAAAATATATTATGAATCTATATATAAAGGAGAAAAGCGACTCACTCACTCACTGACTAATCATGATATCTCCGGAACTATTAAACCTACAGACTTGAAATTTGGTAGGTAGGTTCCCTTCATGGAGTAGAAGTCAGCTAAGAACGCATTTTGCAAAGTTCGAACCCCAAGAGGCGTTACGGGGGTTTAAGGGGTGTTATAGATAATTATTTCCATTACTAAACTATTAGATGTACAGTCGTGAAACTTGGTACACAGATTTCTTTCATAAAGTAGAGATTCCCTACATAATGATTTTTACGAAAATCGACCTCCAAGGGGCGTTATACATAATTATTTCCATTTTTAAACTATTAGACGTACAGTCTTGAAATTTGGTAAGCGGATTCCTTTCATAGTGTACAGATCCCCTACAGAATGGGTTTTGTGAAAATCGACTCCCAAGTGGCGTTGTAGAGAATTAAGTGGCGTTATAGGCAATTAGCTCCTTTTTTAAACTATTAGACGTAAAATCTCGAAATTTAGTAAGCTGATTCCATTCATTAAGTTGAGATCCGCTATAAGATGGGTTTGGGGAAAATCGTTTCCTAAGTGGCGCTGCGGGGGCTTAAGAGGCGTTATACATAATTATTTCCATTTTTAAACTATTAGACGTAGTCTTGAAATTTGATAAGCGGATCCCTTTCATAAAGTACAGATCCCCTATAGAATGGATTTTGTGAAAATCGACCCCAAGTGGCGTTGTGGAGAATTAAGGGGCGTTATAGGCACTTAACTCCTTTTTTAAACTATTAGACCTAAAATCTCGAAATTTAGTAAGCTGATTCCATTCATTAAGTAGAGATCCGCTATAAGATGGGTTTGGGGAAAATCGTTTCCTAAGTGGCGCTGCGGGGGCTTAAGAGGCATTATACATAATTATTTCCATTTTTAAACTATTAGACGTAGTCTTGAAATTTGATAAGCGGATCCCTTTCATAAAGTACAGATCCCCTACAGAATGGGTTTTGTGAAAATCGACCCCAAGTGGCGTTGTGGAGAATTAAGGGGCTTTATAGGCAATTAACTCCTTTTTTAAACTATTAGACGTAAAATCTTGAAATTGAGTTAGCAGATTCCATTCACTGAGTAGTGATCTGTCATAAGATGGGTTTTGTGTAAATCGTTTCCTAAGTGGCGTTGCGGGGACTTAAGGGGTGTTATAGATAATTATTTCCATTTTTAAACTATTAGACGTACAGTCTTAAAATTTGGTAAGCGAATTTCTTTCATGGTGTAGAGATCCGCTACAAAATAGTTTTGGGGAAAATTGATCCCCAAGGGTCACTTAGGGTGATTAAGGGGCGTAATAGATAAATATTTCCGCGTTTCAACTAATAGAACCACCTGCTTGAAAATTAGAAGGTATGTTCCTTTCATGAAATAAAGTTCGTTTACAAAGATTTTTGCGAAAACGGACCCCCAAAGGAGTGAGTTTGCGAGGGATTAAGGCATGTTGTAGAAAAATTCCTGTTTTTGAATTTAACTCACTTACTTGAAATTTGTTGAGCACTTTTTTCTTTAGTTGAATAGAGTTCCACTAAGAATGGATTTTACGGAAATCAACTCCATGGGAAGCGGGTGAGTTATTGGGGCGTATTGATAGACAAAATTCCCGTTTTTGAACTGCTAAGACTATAATAATAAAATTTGGTTTGCATGTCTCTTTTGTTGAATTGGAATCCGCTAAGAATGCTGTCAACGAGGTATTGATGATAAAAATTCCGTTTTTGCTCTGTTAGATTTAGACTTGAAATTCAGCATGCATGTTTATTTTATGGAGTAGAGATCCACTGAAAGTTGCTTTGGTGGAAATCCACTTGATTATTAGGTTAAGTGAGCGAAAAAAATCTTTCTACTTCGATTTTAGATATAAATAGAAATTAGATATTATAATATGTTCTTTTTATATCAAGGGGTGAGAGTGTAACAGCTATAAATATATTTTTCAATACAATCGAATTCTTAATGCTAGATATCAATAATTAATATATATGTAAACAGTATACATATATGCAACATCGTGAAATACCCAGTGAAGCGGGTGGGTTACGGCTAGTTATATATATATAGGCTTTAAAATTTTTTTTCTCCAGCTTGAATTATTCAAATTTCTTAAGATTACTGGACACATGTACTAGAAAAAATGAATTCAAAATAATTTTAAGAAATCTGAAAAATTTTTGAATACATTTTAGTTTATTTTAAAAATTCAAATTGTGTTAGATTAACACACATACAATATAATTACAGCTATTCACTCTTAAAAAAAGAAGAAAGTAATATAGTTAGAATTAAGAGAGATCTTTCCATTTGAAATTAAGAGTACTGGCTTTAACTCTATTTTTCTCTTTAGAGGGAAAGATTATACATTAAGAAAATAATATTTACTGTTTTGGAATAATGCTTACATTTAATTGGGTTGATTTTTTCAAAAATATTTTTCTTATATTTCCTGAGGCTCTGCCGCTAAGCAAAGGTTACATATGAATTAATATAGTAAATATACCTAACCTGTTTATGGTTAATCTTTTAGATAATAAATTTATAAAGATTCTATTTTATGTAAAATCTTGAGATACATACATTTAATATTCTTAATTTTTAAATTTATATAACCCATATACATGTTTAATTCATTTTTTCCCTTTGAAGGTGTGGGGTCTCAGTGTCCATGTGAAACTATGTTCATTTAATGGAGAGCACACCAAGAGTTCTTTATTCAGGAGCATCAATAATGGTGTTTCTCAAATGGAAATTGACGAGATGGGTCGTTTGTTTTCTTGTGGCGCGGATGGTTCTTTGAAATTTAGAACTCTACCTGATAATGACATAGTTAATTCCATGATATAAACCAATTTAAGATATTGTGTGTAATGCAACGAAGTCTCTTAGAATGAGAAATATCTGTGATTTATTGGATCTCTTTTTGATGGATATCTGCTGTTTTGGAGTAAAAGTAGTTGCTTTTCTCAGGTTGTGCAAGTTTCTTGTGTAATATTATATGTTAATTGGTGCTGTAAATGCTCTTGCAATTATCATGTCATCCAGTGTTTGATCTTTTTAAAGTGATACAATAAACTAAAAAATTGTGTATTATTTGTAGATTATATATATAAAATACAATTTTTCTTCGTGTTTAAAAATATGCTTTAAGTGTATGCTTCCAAATTTGATAGACTATATTATTTATTTTGTGATTTAAAAAAATATTTGTTTAATCTAGGTTATTTATCTAAATGAAACCTAATGGTTTGCAAACTAATTATTTTGAAATGTTGTGAGCAATTGCTGAACTATATATACTTACATATATATCTGTGTGTTTATCTATTGTTAACATGAAGTGTAAATTTTTAAATCATAAAGATAGAAAACTATGCAGAATGTATCAGTAATTAAGTTTATGTATTCACAGAATTTAATCAAAGAAATCAAACATATTGTGTGTGTATGTATGTTTGTGTGTGTGAAATTAAATATCATATTTGGAATATTGTTGTTTTAATTTGTTTAAAACCAAAAATAGAAATGTTTTTATTTTTATTTGAACATAAATTTAAAATTATAAAATTTTAATAGGTGTAAAGTATGTTTTTATAGATATTTCTATGTATTTAACACATTCCACTTTTTAAAGGAAGACATTTTTTGATTATGTATCTTAATTTTATTGAACTATGTCACTCATAACGCTTCCTGATAACCAAAGCATGAATGTTATGTATAATAATGCATGAACTGTTTTCATTCTTTCTCCTAAGGAAATATTTATCAATAGTCTGATTTTCTTCTTTTTGCTCAATATAACTGTCAACATTTTATGTGTTTCTAAAAACTAGTCTCAGTGAAACTCTGATAATCTTCAGAATAACTTTTCCTCTTATTCTATGTGATTGTATCAATGTTTATGGAAATAATTAATGGCATTTATTACACTCAAGATGGATTGTGTGTCAAAAAAAAAAATGGACAAAACAGTATTTTCTCATCTTTTCTTAGGATTTGTTTATTTAGATTCCATTTGTATATTTATTCAAGTTTATGAAAAGAAAGTGATATTACTTAATTCATTTTAAGTTTGTAAAGAAAATGTAAATTATATAAATTTATATTATTGTTTGTTGAATATTGTAGTTGGTGTTTGTATAGTGTATTGAGAGATAACTTATAAAAAATAATAAAACTGACTGAATGCATTGTGCTATTCTATTCTGATTGCTTTAATTATATCAGATTAATTCCATATGATGATATCTTTAAATTTTGTTGGATTTCTATTTTAAAAAGTACAATTTTTCAGTTTGATAAATAGTAAATAGAATTTGTTTTCTGAAATATAATAATATTCTAGATTGATTAAAAATTTTATTTTCTAGTTGAATACTTGCAAGTATTTAAAAATTATAGTCACCTTACTAAATTATTTTAACTTTTTAAAATGGGAACTGCATAGCCTAAATATATAAATTTGGCTAATGACAACTTTTTGAAAGGCAATTTCTTCAATAAATTAAATATGTTTAATAATTTGTATCATCATGAGCTGTTTGGGAAAGAGTTAAATTAAATATAATTATATAAAGCTGATATTGAATAAATTTCTACTTATAAGAATATTAAAAATGTGATTTTAAAAAAATCGGAGGAATTGAATCAATTGCATTGGTAATGCACATGAAAATAAAAGATTATGATTTAGTTATTCACAAAAAAAGCTACCTAAATTAAACTAATGAAATCAACATACCCCCCAAAAAATGTATGCATATGTGGGCAATGATATTTTGTCAAATATTGTACTTAAAAATAATATAGTTAGAAATAAATATCTGAGCTCGCAAAAGATACTTATATCATTATATATCCTTATTAAACATTTAAGAGGTAAAGTTAACAGAGATACTAATGTGTAAAAAAAACGCCATGAAAGGTGCTTTTTTAAGTATGCAAAACAATTAAGGGTCCTTACATGTTAAACATTGTCAGTCAATAGCAAGTGATACACTTTTTCTACAGGCCACTGTATATTAACAGACAATATAAAAATTGCATTCTGCTAGTATTTAAATACAAACAAAAATGAAACAAATAAAAATGGTTGTCCTTTGCAAGTTTTGTAACCTGATTAGCCATCTTTCTAGCAGTTTTTCTTCCAAACAGTGCTCCATTGTTAGCAATATCTTAGCCCTTTAGACATCGTTTTTTTCCAGCACAACAATTTATAAGATATACAACTAATTTATACCACACATTTTTCAGGCCAAATGGTAAGTAAGAAAATAACTCTGATACTTAATGTGTCATATCACTGTTAGATTAAACAGCTTACAATTTTTTTACAAACCTCATTTGATGCCAATGTGTCTTGTGAAGCAATCTAAATTGAATAAATGTAATATTTTTACAGGATTCATATTTCAAACAAATAAATTAAAGCTAAAGCATTAGATTGTTCTATAATTTGCTGCAATAGATATAGGCAACTTCTTAATGTTCCGACTGTTACAGAGCATTACCAACCACCCCTACAATATGAATTGGAAAAGTCCACACACTGTAAGGACACTGGAAATATTTAAAAAAGGCCAAGAAGAATACTTCTTGATTCCTATAACCCTCCCTTAATTATTAAACTATCTTGCAATATTTTTATAGCATATCTAATCACAATTTTAAAATCTTTTCTCAATATCTTTCATTTTGGCTTTCTCGACTGAACAAGTCCCCCCACTAAATTTTAAGATCCCTTGGGCAGCCAATGAGAGCAGTCTTTAAGCTTTTCTGAATGATTGGCTCAACCAATCAGAATGCAGAACAATCCAGTATACATCTACTTCATCCCCATACATGGGATTGGGGGTCGCAAGCGACCCATATGCCCAAAAGCAAGACTGGAAGCATTTAAGGACATGATGGTGCAACGCAACATGCGAATTGTGATTCAGCACGATTTCTGGCATGAACATTCGGCCACTGTAACAGCTGCCAATGGCAGCAAAGCATAGGTTGCAGGCACGACAAGTGAGCAGACAGTCCATAGATTATTTGTCAAGCTTTGCAGCGGTGATATGGAGATTGACTATATATCTGGAGCCAGCTGTCCAGTGCCTTGTAATGTGGACCATTTACAGTAGAAAGTTGAGGCCTGATCAACAGTATGTACAACAGCAAAGATTCAAAGGCTATGTAGCATTCAATTCGAATAGCTATGTAGCACCACAGACAATCTCCTGACATTTGGTGGCAATAGGCTTGGTGAAAGAGCTCTAAACATGGGTACCTCATGTCCTAACGGAGAAGCAACGTTTATGGCACCTAGAGAGCTGTGAATCTACAAAAGGGAACCTAACCTGCAAAACAGATTCTCAAACCAAATCTCCATCTGCAAAAAATTCTCATCACCGTTTGGTGGACCAACAAGAGCGTGGCTTGTTATGAATTCCTACCGAGAGATCAGACCATCAATATGGACGTGTACCATTGTCAATTGAATGAATGCCTCAGGAAACTTAGCATCAAACAATCAGCACTGGTCAAGTTCCATATTCTTACATGGAGTTTGACTCAGTTGCAAGCCAGCAAAAGATTCAGGGGTTGGGGTATGAGTTTCTGCAGCACCCATCTTATTCCCCAGAACTGTCTCCAACTGATTATCACATGTTTCCCAAGTTCGACAGGTGTGTGAGAGAAACAATTCCCGAAACAGGATGTTTTAATTTAGGGAACTCGTGATGTCTTTGACCAATGTGACACTGACTTCTGCCACCATGGCATTATTTCGCTCAAAACTTGTTGGGCAAAGTGTATTTATGCTGATCGAGGTTACTTTGCTGAATAACATCCATTTCTTTTTCAGCTAATAATTATGAAACAACCTGATATATTAATACATTAAAAGTAATTATTCTTAAGTTTTTCTTGCAATTAAGTGATAAAAGTTATTTAAAATAAACCATAGTATACATGCACTTTTCAGTTTATTTGTATTTTTAATAAATAAAATTTTACTCTTATTTTTTAATCCTTGATTTATTTACATGCAGATATTTTGAATTTAAGGAATAAATTGAAATATAAAACCCATAAATAAAGACTTTAAAATCAAACATGTTATTGAATTTTCTTTCTTTCAGAACACTTTTTCATTCTTTAATATATTCTTTACATAAAGATCTCAATTCATCCTTACTGTCATCAGAAAATATATAATTTATACTGTTATAAGATAAATTGAACATATCTTCTTTAGTAAGTGAATAATGATTTGATGCTAAACAATATTCTTTTGATAAAGTAGTGTTGAAAATTCCTTTGTCATCTGTCTGCAAGAGAAAAAAATAAAAGATTAGGAATTATTTTCTTTATTTCAATAAAAGATTCCCTAGACTTCTTAAAATTTTGTGAAATTTTTACTTACACATAAAACACAGGGATAGTTTATTTCATTAAAAAGTTTAAAGTGATGCTCTTCATATGATGGAACAGTTTTACTAATTACATTTGAAGTAAGACAAATTTCTGAAAAAAAAAAATGTAATAAACCCTAAGTTTTAGTTCTTATTTAAAATTGTTAAAATAATTGAGAAAAAGAGTGCAACCGATA
The DNA here is from genome assembly GCA_019973935.1 of Trichonephila clavipes. NCBI lineage: Eukaryota > Metazoa > Arthropoda > Arachnida > Araneae > Nephilidae > Trichonephila > Trichonephila clavipes. The sequence continues at coordinate 467,119 of BMAU01006061.1, read as the reverse complement.
TTTTAAAAAAAATTGATTAAACTATTTTCTTTACTTTTTCCATGAATACATGATTTGCCGCATTACATTTATAAAAAATGTAATGGGCTTTATTCATGTCAGTTACATGTTAAAGGCAATCGCGTGTTTACGATTTAATTTGAAACTAACTTATGCTTGTTATTCTATTTCCAAGATTTAGATAAAATTTCGGAATTGAGTAAAGATGCTCAAATATAATGAAAAAAAATTATCAAAAAAATTTTTAAATGAAAAAAAACTTTTATTTTTGTGTACTTTTAAATTAAGTATATTTTGCTTATACTGCGGTGTGACTATTGTTGACAAATATGTGCATTTTAAAAGAAAGTTTCTGCAAAGAGGAAAAATTGGTAACAGTGAAACACATGAATTTATGAACTCATTGGGTAGAAGTCATTGTAATGTGACTATGACTCACATGAAATTAGTCCATTGGTAAAATATTGATTCATTTGAAACTTTCATTCAGTATTCAGAAAATGAAAAAGTTTACATAAATTAGCAATAACAAAAGTTGAAGCAAAGGATTTTTTAATAAAAAAAATTGATTGCCATTTAATTAAAAAAAAACCCATTTAATGCAAATATTTATGAACACTCATAAAAATTAATAAGCTTTATATTGTTACGAATTTTGTGTAAAATAGTGTAAATAATTTGTATTTGGATGTTTAATGCTTTTATCTTACTCTAATTTAGATTAATTTGCGTTAAAATTGTAATATTCACAAGCAATACCGTCCCTTACATTAGAATGGTGATTCAATGGGAATTTAGCTAAATCTTGGTGATAAAGCCAAGTTGGCATCATTTTTGGCAAGTTCGGGATCTTCTGGATTCTTCTAGGAATCAGTAGAGAAATACACTAATTTCAAGACCTATGATGCAAGCAGGTCTTTCTCGAATTATCCGCGAGGGATATAAATAGAGAGATGTTCACCAAAAGTCAGTCAGTCTGTTTTTGACTAGCGATCAGTTAGTTTGCTCTGATTGTTGAAGCGATAAGTGATTACTTCGGCTGTGAAAAGAGCGATTGCTTGTGAATAATCTTTTATATACATAAATTTTAGACATCGATAATTGTGTCTGAGTACTGTTGAAGGTGTAAAGACCTGAGATTCATTCTGTGAATATTGCTGTTGAATCCTGTATTTCAAAGATTGAATTTTTGACAATAAATTCTCATCGCTTTTAAAGAACTGTCTTGTCCTTTGCAACTGATTTGCATAAAATCCTTGAGCCCCTGATCTATGTAACAATATAAAGTATATAAATTGCTTTTTAACTATACAGACTATCATGTATCTTTTGCAATATGTAATAGAAAACTCCTCATTAAATTTATTAAAATTATACTTACCAATTCCAATTTTTGCTAATTTAAGGAATTTTTTCAATTTAATTATAAGAAATATTTTAATGATATCAACAAAATTTACAGGCAGTTATGAAAAATATAATACCAAGAGGAATTTTAAGCTCCTTGAGAAGTTCAAAATTCTTGAGAGATCCACCTTTCTGTGGATGTAGATAAGTTCCATGACCTAATCGATCAGGCTGTAATTTCAAAAGTTGTTCAACTTCCTTAAAATTATTGGGTACCTAAAATCAATAAAACTGCTTATTTCTACAAGTATGGTTCAAATAAAAATGTTTTGAATTTTTTTTTTTTTTTTTTTTACTGTATGAAATATACATATATCTGATAATCTTGAATATTTTAGCATCTAAATACAAAACTTCTACCACAACATTTTAGTTTGACTATTGCTTGCATGAAAACATCAAGTGCAATAACAACATATTGAAATAAATTAGTGTTTTTTTTTATTGTATACAATTCATAAGACAAGCAAGTTGAATACTAGTTTTACATACATTGCTGAATTTTTCGAGAATTTAAACACTTGTCTAGGTATAAGAAAAATATTTAATAGTGGAACAATGCTCCTATATTTTTCCACATCTCCTACAGAAACAACTATTAAATTTTGAACACCAAAATATCTTAAAAGTTAAATTAACTGAAAACATGTAATTAACTTACAAGAGGAATTATTTGTTGATACAACAAAGGAATTCATAAATTATGACAAGACTATATAATTATTTTATGATGAAAATTCTTTTCTAAAATAACTAAGAGATCGTTACCTTTTTTTATAATTCATAAAATCAAATATGCGGATTGAAACTTATAACAATTTTAAAATAAAATACTCTTTAGCTTTATGGAATCTTAGGTTATGGATATGGAAACAAATATAACAAATAGACCCAATTCAAGTTGATAAATTAAATATTGATGTTCTGATGTTATTGTATTACATTTGGGTGCATGTAAAATGAGTATAAAACAGCAACAACAAAAAATGACCAAGGGAGACAATAGTAATGTTTATGTGTGAATTCTTTCCTGCCTGCAGAAGCTGTTGAACTGTCGAAGAATGAAGAAGTGTAAGAGCTGTTGAATTTTTGTTTTTGAAGGGGAAAAAAAAGGACCAAACACTTGAACAACCCTTATTGCATTGAATTTTTTGTAAAGCCTGGCAATTTCTGAGTGGAAGTGAATTGCAAAATTCAGTAGGTCTTTGGGAATCCAGCAACATGTGTGATGCTTGCAGAAGACATCATGCACACTGCAATGGACAGCTATACAACAAGCCTTTCAGTATTTTTTCTGACAGTGGCAGAATTGTAGCGAAAAAAATGTTTGTTTATAGAAGGGGAATAATATTTGAAGGAGATTAGTGCATTTTAGTACTTATATTTATGAATAAAATTCAGATGTTTTTGGAACATACCTCACATTATTTTATAAATGTATATTTTTGATGAATTAAAGTACCGTATTTTCCTGTATATAATCCGCAGCGGCGTATTATCCGCAAAGCCTTTTTTCGAGTAAAAGTCTCTGTCTCTTTTAAAATCCTTTTATTTATTTCTTCCTCTAATTCTGGCCAGTGAGGTTTACCAAAATGATCGGCACTTTAACGTTAATCACAATTTTCGAAGTTTGTTCTCCACAAACGAATATTCAATTCGTCAACGTTGAAAAACCTTGCAGCTTCCCGATTTTGGTAGCCTTTTAAGTTTGTAGTGTAACTTAACACTTTCGCTTCAACTTGATGAAATCTTTCGAATGACTTAATAGCTCTAGTCAAGAGAGAAAATTGGAAATGGCGCCAGCGACTAATAACTATTTTTTCGTTCCGAGGAATCGAATTCGTTTTTGAATGTAATTGAACAAAAACTAGTTATAGCTGAAATACGTCGTCCGAGTCATGAAAGCGCCATCTGTTATTTATTTTATAAAACATAAACGGAATTTCTTCCAAAATTTTATTGTTCGCTTTTCTGATGGAGAATGTTTTTTCTCAGATAATCCGCGGCTGCGTATAATACGCACAACGAAATTTGAAACTTTTTTAACACATAATCCGCGGATTATATACAGGAAAATACGGTATATTGAAATGAAAATATATTTTATATTTTCATATTAATAATAAAAATAAACACCAATTTTATAAATTTGACATACAAAAATTAAATAAAAATAAGTGCATACAATTTATATTTTGATGCATATGGTCTTTAATATGTTCATAAAAATGAGCTTTGATAATTATTGAATTATACTAAATTAATGAATTCATTTGGTAATCTACAAAAGGATTAAATATTTTAAATTACTGACTTATTAATTTTTTAATATATTAAAATATTTCATATTCACACAGACTTAAATTGATACTTACTTCTGATATATGTATTGCCAGTTTTAAACCAATTTTCTTAGCACGATCTAAATAAGGAAGGAAACATCCTATATCACCACTCTAAAAAAATAATTTATGTTATTAAAAAGAATAAATTAGTTTTCATTCATTTTTTTATGTAAACTTAAAAATTATAATTCAACTTTAAAACAAAACATTTTGACATTATAAAAGTGTTATGTTTTATAAAATATTTAAAAATCAATATTATAAGACACACACACAACCATAAGAAAATACTGCAGTAATACATATTTTAAAATTTTAACTAATAAAACATAAGTTTTAAAAAAATTTACCATTGGATTTCCACTTAAATCAATGCCAACCACACGAGATGACATTGAAAAGTAAAATTCAGCAATTTTTAATGTTTCTTCAGCATACCTTGGGGTTCTTTTTCTATCAATAGATAAAAGCAATTTCACAATCATTCCTTTGCATTTTTGGGAACAAGTATCTTCAATTGCTTTCATTACAGTTTCAATATACATTTCTTGGGAAAAAAATGGGTCGGATACCTTTGGTGTTGTTCTCAATTCTAGGTAATGAACACCATCTTTATAGAAATCTTCGATTACATCACATGCAGCCTAAAAGTATCAGAACAGCTCAAAACATAATATATATTAATATTAAGGCAGTGCTTCTCAAACTTTCAATACTGGCGCCCCCCTTTTCAATCACAATTTTTATCACGCCCCCCTTATACATTAATAATGTACTGAATGCAATAATAATGCACTTTGACGTTAAAGCTACAATACGCGATCTTAATTATAAACCATACAAATTAATAACATAAGTATTAAATTTTGTACACATTACTTTAAAGCAAAAAAAAATTAAGTAATAGGATAATTATTATGTATTTTTCCTTTCTCTAATTTTTAAATTGAACATATTGCAAAATACAGTTGCTGCTTAGAAGACAAAATATACATATCAGCTAAATATAGAAAAGAACTTAAAGGGTCAATTTCTAATCATAAGCATTCCTTATAAAAACTTTGCTTTGCAAGACAAGCCCATGGAAGTCGTTAATATTTATTAAACTTATTCTTAATTTAATATTAATTAATTAGTTATAAAATACTCTGTGCAGCATTGATACATTAAAAGTATACCGGCTGAAGTGCCCGCTCTTTGCATGAGTTCATTTATAAGAAAATAAAACATTATTGATATAATAGCTGAAATGTAAGGAGAGTAATGTAAGTGCATGACAATGTTTACAAAAACGAAAAATGAATGTTCAAATTTTCATTAGTTTTAAGTGAATTGTAATTATAAGCCTCACAGAATTAGCATTTATAATTGATGTTAAAGAATGAACAATATAAAATTCCGATGAAGAATAATTGTATTATTTTTAACATTTAAAGTGAAAAGACTTCAACATGTTTTAACCCGGGAGCAGGCGTGGGGTTATTGAGTCACCCCAATTCTGTTTTCCTTTGTAATTATTTTATTGTACACGATACAAATCGCGATTTCAGCAAATAATTTAATTAAGAGAAAATAAACTTACCTACTTTCAAGGACTTTTCAATTTTTCTTCGGTAACAAATAAACAGTTTTGTCAGGATTAACAATATCGTGTTCTGTGTGTCCCGCGTGACCACTTCCGGGTAAAAAGTGTATTCATTATGATAATATGCATGTTGCTGCTAAAAACAATTGTGTAAAACGTTTTTCGTTATGCTTTATATGTTTGAGATACGTTTATATGTATCATAAAACTCCTTTACATGGGAAAAAGCACAACAGAGAAAATACATTACTTACAACTTCCCTAAATGATAAACAAACATAAGAGAGGGGTTATAACTAACTCTACCAATAACTTAGGTCAAACAGGTTATCAGCAAAAACAGATTACAGCTATAATGTGCAGTATTTCAAAAATAATTACAGTGATGAATTTTTTATGTTCCTAAATTTTTTCGATTCTGGTTCTGGGATTTGTTTTTTCTCTAAAAGAACAGTATGTTAGGATTAAAAAGAAAACGTAATAAAAAATCTCGCATCACAGGATTACAGTAAATCAAATAAAAGTTTTTTAATTGGTTATAGGATCAAAGATAGCTAATTAGGTATTGAATACGTTTTTATTTTTGATGACTTAATATCGCGTGCCTATAAATTATATCAGTAAAAGCGTATATTTTTATTATGTCTGAAAGTATTTTGTTTTAATTCATTCCAGTAAATTAATTATTTTTTTAAATCTTTTATTTTCGATATATGTTCGCACCCCCCCTTGTAAGGTTATAGCGCCCCACAGTTTGAGAAACACTGTATTAAGGAATAAATTAAAGATTACTTAATTAAAACATGTAATTTTAAGGATTTTTAGATGCATAACAGACAAAATTACTTATTACCAACATATTAATTTTATTTACAAATACTGTTTCAGTTTTTGTTAATAAAGTTACTCAATAAATAAAAGCCAACAGAAAACATGCAAAAACTTTTTTTTAAAGTTTCTATTTTAGCAGATTTGTAATTGCTAATTATACTTAGCAGTTCCAAATGTATTAAATATTTTTGGGTGCGCATACTCTGCACCATAACAATATTGAATACTAGGTGTTGCCCTATCAGGCAAGAGCTTTGGGATATTATAAGAAGTGTGTTGGTCAAATAACAGGTACTGATATTGGAAAGCAATGCTATGGTTTTAAATTAAGATGTTAGCATATAAATGATTAAAATGGCTTGAATATAACTTCTCTGTGGTATTCTCCATTTTCAAAGGAGCATGTAGGAATTGTGTGGTGAGCAGGAACCTATACATTAACCAACATTAGGCTTTATAAAAAATCTCAATCTTTTAAAAAATCAGTTTTTGAATTTGGACTTTTTCATGAAACTGGTTCTGATTTTTTACAGGTAAAGGACAATGTATATTTAAAACTTACAATAAAATCTTTTATTTTTTAAATATATTTTTAAAAATATAAAAAAGGAAAACCTAAGGTATGTAACATAATGTCAACAAAATAATACACTTAAAGATCATAGAAATTAATAAATGCTTTATATTTATGTAGGTTAATTGTTTTACTTTTTTTTTCTCAGTTTAATAAAATTTGAATTCAAAAAGCAAAATAACACCAATGGATTTACTGCTTAGTCCTGTCCTTTTAATAGGCACAAAACTAACACAAATAGATCTAACTTGTTACTGAACTTTCAGTTTTTGTAACTAATGGAAGAAACTCACAAGAAGATTTTGTAAATAGAGAAGTGTTACTAATCTCTGTAATCTCTTTTCTTCAATTCGTGTCTTTATAGTGTGTGTGCAATTATTTACAGCTAATTTAAATTCACAAATATTTTAATCCACCCAGCCAAAAATTCAAATACCCACTTATTAAAAATGCATGCCTAGTTTGTCTAAAAAGCCTTTGTTGCTAATCTTATTGGTCCTTAAACTTTAGGAAAATCTATAATTTTGCAATATTCCTCATTTTCTTTCCATATGTGAGAGGCCTTAAGGTCATTCGGAGTTAAGATAACACATTCTTATAAGTGTACAAATCTTTTTAATATGACCTCTATAAAGTATTTCTTCCTGTTTTGCAGATTTAATTCTTTTCTGTACTTTTGTTTTACATAAATCTGGAAAGTGCTATTTGTGAAAGAGGATTTTCTAAAATATTTTAAAATTTTTCTTATTTGCAAAATAAGAGTTTTGTAACAATCTAATAATAATAAAGGAATAGGTAATGTATACTCATTCCTCTCAACATGATCTTCCTCATAGTTATTCCTAAATTCGTTATTTCAGAGTCCTCCCTTGTAACATTTACATCTGTTTTGACAGAATTAAAATTTTTATATAATACCTCAGTAACTGATATGTGTATGGCATGTGAATAGCACAGATGATTAATTTCTGGATAGATCTTTATTTGACAATGCAACTATGTCTAAATTCCTATAAAAATTGTTTAGCTTCTCAGAGACCAATTTTAAAATTGTCTTAGCATTAAAAGAATTGGTTGTCAGAGCTAACTATAATTCTTTTCCCGACAGTGTACATTGATATAAAATATCTGAGTTTTCTTTAGTTAAATCTCTTCATTTAGAGAAAAAAATTTTTTTTCATCATTCTTTATACAATCTCATCTTTTACAGTTTCATAAAAAGAAGCAAATGAAATGAATTACTCGAGAGTTTAGTGGTAAAAAATATTGTTGTCATGACTTGTTTGAATTAGCTTTTATAATTCTGTCAATGGATAATGCAACCAAGGCAGCATATGATGTTTTGTAATAATTTTTTCGTGAACTGTTTTTAAATGATGGGGGCAGGATGCTCACGGATGATTCTTTGCAAGTTAACATTTTATTATGGTATAACAATGTCTCATATATTTTTCAACATTTTGAAATAATTCTAAGCATCTGACATTTCTTCAAGTCAGATAAATAATGGCCCATTGAGTATACTCATCAGACAGTATATGAAACATTTCAAGTACAATCAGCATATACATGTTCTAATGCAGACATTTTCCATTCTGGCAACTTACCAGACCTTTCTCAGTTCTATACAACATGCTTACATTAAAATCGTTACAGTACATTAATATATAAGCATTATGTATAAATTGAAAACAGGTGCTATTTTTTTATTTAAAAAAAAATGGTTTTCAAATTGGACAATTTTTTTTAAAAAATGACAAGCCTTAATCTATACTTCTATGCACTAGAGGCTGGAAAACTTTAAATGATTTTAATATTTAATGCAAAAAGTGACAAACATTAAATAAAATCTAATGTAATTATAAAATTATATACAAATAAAATAAAATTATTATAAAATCATAATTTGATATACAAACCACATATATAGCTTCTAGAGAATCTGTGATTTTATGTACAAGATCAAACACTTTAAAACACCTTTAAGAAAAGAAAAAAAGTGTTATACATGATGTAAATAAAATTCATTCTAAGTCTACAACAATTTTTACTATTAAAAAGATAAATAAATAATATAAATGAATGAAAGGATACAATTATATATAAAAAAGATAGTGACAAATGTTTCAAATCTTTAGGTACTTATCTTTAATCAAGCTTTCATAATGCTATGAAAAATAAAGAAAACCTTTGATTTCTAAAAAAAATATACATGTATATCTATTGAGTGACCAAAAAATTAGACACCCTCTAATAATGAATTGGCCAATCTTTAGCTTTGATAACAAGTGATATTTTTCTTGGAATGGACTCAATAAAATGCCGATGATTAGCGATTCATGCTGAAAAATGGCAAATCTAAATTAGGTCAGATGGATGGTGGCATTTAAAAGCTTTGAAGTGATATTTCAACTTCCATCTTGCAAATGCTCATCAAGACTGAGCAGGCCATAGGAGCAAGTTAAAGTCTGATGTTCCCAAAGCAACTTCAAACCAAGGAAGCAGGGTAGCACAGTGCATTGCCCTGCTAAAAGTGACCATCTCCGTAAATCAACATTATAGCTCAAAATGGATGCAAGTGATTAAAAACAATGTTGAGCAAGTGGTGCTGTTTAAATTCCTCCAAAGATTTCAAGGCACTCAATTTACTCTAGAAAAAAACTCTTCATGCTATAATTCCACCCTCTTCAGCTTAAGGATTTGCATTTGGCAATTCCATGAATTTATGCTCTTAGTGTCATATTCTGATCCTATGATCTGCATGATAAAGCAGAAAATGAAATTCATTGAACCATACTACTTTCCTCCAGTCCTCAAATGTCAAATTGCATAGTTCCTAAGCTCACAACAGGTATTTTTTCCTGTAATATCGAATGCAATCTCAATGGTTGTGCTGCTTAAGCTAATATCTTTTCCAAAGTTCAATTAAAATATAGAACAGGTGGGTCCTTAGTGGCCAGAATCAGTCACCAAACAATTTATATGTAGCTGTGGGTTTTCCCAAGAGTAATGAAGTGAAGCCCCACCTATTCTACACTTTAACCGAAAGTTCATATTGTTGAGCATTCGGATATGTTTCTGTGATACACTAACAGAATTCAGCTATATTGTGAGATGTTGTTGCAAACTATGCATGGTACCTTTCTTTCACTTCTTTTGCTCACCAGCAATTTCTTACCAGAATAGTCCTTTTCATTTGAAATTTTTTTGCTCAATAGCCACTTTGTTAACACCCAAGATACTGTTAGGAAATTCCAAGAAAAATCATTATTTGAAGGATTCTGGCACCAGCAATTCTCACTCATTCTCCCTTAAATATTTTACCTATTTTGATATTAACTTACATGGTAATTACAATGTTTGAAATTGAGCATTCCTTAAATAAGCAACTCTGCTTTGGCATGTCACTCTGTGTTATTGATGAATTTACTTTCAAATAAGAAGAGTCCCTAATTTTTTGGCCACTCAGCGAATGTATGTATGCATGCGCGAGTGTGTCAATGTCTGTATTCAGATATATAAGTTATATCACAACAAATATACTATTTTGTATTGGAATATTTATTGAATAAAATTAAAAAATTTCAATGAATAATACATATAAAGAGAAGTATATTTACAACAAATATTATTCAACAAAGTAAGAAAAATAAAAATTTTGGCATTATCAGTAAAAATTTCATAATAATTTAAAATAAACTTATTAAAAAAATGAAACTGTTATTAAAAAAATTATGATTAGCAATAAATTTACTCAGACAAATCATTAGATGTCAAACATGGTATCTTCAAATCACATTCTGCACTCATACCACTTTTTGTTTTCTTACGATCAATCAGTTTTTGAAGAGTTCTGTGACTTAAAGACCCATTTAGATGTGCATGAAGCTCCTACAAAATATATAAGAAACCTTTTAATGAAAATGAACTGTATATGGTCTTAGTAATCAAAGAAAAAATTTTATTCTATCATTAAAAAAAATTTAAGTATCATTAATTTTTAAATCTGTTATTTCAGTAAAAGGCTGTCAGATAAAGTAATCATTAATCAATCCATAGCTTTTAATTAATGAATAAATAAACAAATACTTAATAACTGAGTGGTAATTTTAATACTATAACTTGATTTAAAAATGCATTCTAAAATTCAAAACCAAGTAAAATAAATACTTATCTCGCAAAGTAATGGCTGATGATTACATAATTTTTAAAAGAAATTAAAATTAATTTTAATATAATTATTCTTCTCTATCGTTTCCAAGAAAGAAATGCTTAAATCATGAGCATCTAGACAGTGATAAACTTACAATTTTGGGCATTTTAATAAATGTTTGCAATTGCATTTCTTCAACATTTAATTCCATCCTTGGTTGTAAAAGGTGTAGTGGAATGGCAAGTTATAAGATCTTAGAAAATGATTTCTTGTTTAGAAATACAGCCTTTTATTTGCGAGTTACAAATGCCTTAGATAACAATTAATATTCTTTTTCATTTGAAATACTCAATAGTACAATAAATTATTTTAAGATTTGATAGTGAAAAAGTTCTTAAGCGCGATTCAATTCTTTTCAACACCGATAATAGTTAACTTTTTGTGACTGATTAAATAGTAAGAAATATTAAAAAAAAAAAAAAATTACTCCCCAACCCCTTTAAAAGTATTCTGTTGATTGATTGATTGAAAGGTTGAAGGGGATATAGAGCAACACAGGCTATGATCCCCAAGTATTTTGTTGGTTTATTAATAAAAAGAAAATTTCCTCTTTGCAATAAATAAGTGTGCGCTAAGCGATTGATTGATTGTGTTGTATGGGCAATGGAACTACAAAGGCTCAGAATATTCTCTTTTCTCCCTCCCCCCGATATATTTACAATGATGAAACTATGTTTAATAAACGAAATTTGGTAGCTGTACTTATACATCTGAAAGATAACTCTGATTCAAGCGCATAAGTGTGACGCCAGTAGCGCCACTGTCAGCATGCAAATCAGTTGTACTTTAAATACCTGCTGTAAAATTCATGAACATAATTTAACGTTCAGATTTGAATTACTGAGTTGATGTTAGTCAAGAAGGCATTTAAGGAGACGAAGAGACCATTATCAACGGCTCACTAAGTTTAAACGAGGTCGTATCAGAGGACTAAAAAAAGATGGACCCCCCATGATATTGCAAAGAGACTTGATAGAAATGTTTCCATTGTGCAGGGTTGTTGGAAGCAGTGGTCCATGAAAGGCATTATCTTAAGAAAGCCAGGGTCTGACCAAGTGAGTGAGTGAATATTAACGTCGCACTGTTCAGCTACACGAGGGCTTTTGGCGATGAACCTCGTAATTTTGAAACATGGTCAAGTAACAAGGACGACACCTGAGCTGGAACCACTTCTTCTAACTACCATACCACACCAATGGGAAGACGTTAGAGTTCTCAAGAGATTTAACGTGCATCGCTCCCCTACATAGGGGTACTGGACTCCAACTCACAAAATGCCTGCCATGATCCGATACCTTGACCACTGAGCTACCACAGCCCTAGGGGTCTAACCAAACACGGCTCGACAATGATAGTGAAGACAGCTGTATTCACTGCATGACTGTGGAACATCGTAGTGTGTCTGTAGCAGAAATTATAGCCTTTTGCGGTACCAGTGAGACACGGTAAACTGTAATAAATCAATTGTTTGGGGGAATAGATCCGAGCCAGACACCATATAATGTTCATACCATTAGCTCCAAATCACTTACATCTGCGAATTCAATGATGTCACGCTAGAACATAATGGAGGGCGAAGTGGTGATATGTTGTGTTCTCCCATGAGAGCTGTTTGTCTTGGTGCTTGTGATGGTCGTATATTGATTAGAAGATCAGGTCAGCTCCTGCAAACTACTTTTCTGTGGCCTAGACACAAAGGACCTGCGCATGGAGTTATGGTTTGGGAAGCCATTTTTTATGATAGCAGGAACACTCTTGTAGTTATTCCGAGCATGCTGACTGAAAACTTGTTCATCAGTCTGGTGATTCAAACTGTTGAGTTGCCACGTATGAGTATTACTCAAGGGAGTGTATTCCAACAGGATAACGTGCACCGTCATCCCGCTGTTGTAACTCAACATGCTCTATAGCAGGGGGTCGGCAACCTATGGCACGCAATGTAATTCTCAGTGGTACTCTGCTCTACTCTACAAATTTGTGAATTTTTGAGTGGATGGAAGTTGATAAATTTCAAATGAACCTTAATTGACAAATATCTTTAGAATTATGGACATTTACGGAACTACGAAAATATCTGTAAGATAAAACTCTACAGATAAATTTACAGCTATATTGGGAATTATTGAATGTCATTGCTGGAGAGATTTAATTGCTTGAAGAGAGAAAATTGCATGTACTCTGCGTTCCGCTTTTGGTTCTATATATCTAAGTCAAAAAAAAAATCTGATTTTTTCACACAAACCGTCGGAAGTCTAAGTCCATTGAAATTAACTGCAATCGCATTACATATTCTGAGCTTAATTTACTTCTATACTTTGCTTTTGCAACCACTTATGCCAAGAAATATTTTTCACTAGTACACATTGTTCTGAAAGGCATTAAAATGTTTAGAGGAATACTGAGTATTTTGTATGAATTTGCAACAAAACATTTAAGAGCTATTCTTGCTTAAATTTAGAGTTTGGACATCAAATCTGTTGATCGGTCTATAAGTCGTTACCTCTACCTTATTGTTGTTGTTTACAACAACCTTATTGTAGATGTTTTCCCAACAAATGTTAAAAGGTGCACTTTCCATTGGAAAACTATTTAGTTTTGCAAGACATTGTACTAACGAATATACAATTATCTCGTGAAACCCGGGATAGTAAACAATAAAATTTTTACAATCTATTAGGTAATATATATAAATAAAACACATTTTAATTATCTTTTATTATATTATAATAAAAGTTTAAAAAGTATTGCAAAATAAAGTTATTATTTTGAAATAAAAATTTCGGTTTCTTAAGGACAGGAATGAGTTAAATTCTTGCGGGGATACAAACTTCATAGAGAACGTGAATACATTTTGCATACACATTTATAATTTTTTTTCGATTTATTTACTGTGACTCGTGGAACCCCTGGGAATGTATCGTGGAACTCCACGCGGTTCCGTGGAACACAGTTTGAAGACCACTGTTGTGGTGTGTATACGTTCTTAGTGGGTGAAAAATCCGGAATTGTCATTTGATGTTTAACTTTGGTCTAAAAAGCAACAAGAGGGCTATTGATCACAAACCTTGTAATTTTCAGCCTTGGTCAGGTAACGAGGAGGACACCTGAGCTCGAACCACTCTTTCCTAACTACCACATCAGCGGGAGGAATGGCCTAATCTACACGGCGTGTCTTTAGTGGCAACAGGACTCGAGCCCACGACACTCCAGCCACGAGCTCGTGACCATGACCACTAAGCTACCACGGCCACCAGGCATAGCAAAAAATCTAGTGAAAAGGTTAAGGGAGTTAGAATTAGATATGAATTGTCGGGAAATTCTACAAAAGCATTTAAGCATTGCTCTAAGACAATCTTGCCGTGGCCGCGGTAGCCAAGTGGTATAGGTATCGGACCGTGGCTTGCCTTGTCACGAGTTCGAGCCCAGTACCACCAAACACCCGCCGTGTAGGGTGGCGATGCACGTTAAATCTGTCGAGAGCTGAAACGTCCTCCCGTTGGTGTGGTGTTGTAGTTAGGAGAGGGGGTGCCAGCTCAGGTGTCGTCGTGTAGCTGAACAGTGAGACGTTAATATTCAATCAATCAAGACAATCTTGCGATACCCGTTGGGAAGCTAAAATAGATTTGGTTAAATCAGTGTGTGCACAGTTTGAACAAACTCGTAACACAACATAAAAGAATTCATTAATGTAAATGATTATACAGCGGTATCTGAAACTATAAAAATTTATTGGCTTCAATGCAAAAAATGCCAATAATTTTGTTTAATAGTATGGTTAGCAATATTGTCCAAAATTGGCATTATCAATGAACTATTTCAAGTAAACATCATTTGTTCCCGATATTTGTCCAAAAACTTAGGGGGAAAATTAACATGTATTTGACGAAACAAAAGTGCAAGAATAATTTCCTGAATATTTTTTTCTATTGAAAATGGTCATTTAAAGCATTTCATAGCAAATACTTGTAATCTCAGATCATCGCAGTTTATTATACCTGATTTTCGTTTATTTTTATGACTAAAAGACCGCTTTTTTAGTATTATAGATAAGTTCGATCCAACATTAGGCAAACTCTCTTTTTTTTATTCCTTTGATTTTACTATATGACTAGTATACTAGTCATATAGCTGTTGTAAAGATGTAGTTTCTTTTATTAACTTCACCTTAAGCAGAAGTAAATTTATTACAGCATCAAGAAAAACTTTTTTGTTTTTATAAAGAGATATTTGTGAGAATAATCGGTTCTTTCAGGGAAATGGCTATTAACTCATACTTTTACTATTGAAGCCTGTTAGAAAAATTATTTTTATGAGAGTAAAGCAATTTTATTTATTTATTTATTGTTATTCCAAACAATCAGTTTCGGTCATATTTTTTAATTCCAATCATTTGAATTGATTTATATAAGAATTACGATGTTAAATATCTTTTTCAATAACCGCACAATTATTACAAATTTTGCACAATTATTAATGACATAAAAATACAACTTTTTGTGTTTTTTGAGTGTTGAGTTGAGTGAGTGAATATTAATGTCGTACTTTTTCGTTAATCGAGGACTTTTGGCAACCGATCTCCTAATTATGAACCATAATCAAGTGACGAGGACGACACCTGAGCTACCCCCCTCTACTAACTTCCACACCACACCAATTGGAGGAGGTTTGAACATAGACATGTGGCAGCGGTAGCCGAGCGGTTAAGGTATCGGATCATGACTGGCCTTGTTCGAGCCCAATACCACTAAAAACCCGCTATGTATGGGAGCGATGCCGTTAAATTTGTCGAGAGCTCACACGTCTTCCCGTTGGTGTGGTGAGGTAGTTAGGTAGTAGGTGGTGCTCGCTCAGGTGTCATCCACGTCACTTGACCATGTTTCAAAATTCCGTGGTCCATCGCCAAAAGCCCTCGTGTAGCTGTACAGTGCGACGTTAATATTCACTCACTCTATTCATCGTTCATGTGTAAGCCGAGATTCGAATAATTACGCATTGCTTGAATTCTGAATTACATCGATGATAAAAGTGTCGCATAACAATACAACTGACATATTCTATGTTGTACATGCAAATGAAAATTCAAGTTTTAAGTCACACACTGTCATTTATTTTAGTAACAATAATAATAATTTGATGTTAATGTCATTAGATAACAATAAGAGATTAGCTTCTATATCAGTGATTACCAAAGTGGTCGATATCGACCCCCGGGGGTCTATGACGACCTGCAAGGGGTACACGTCAACAAAAAAATAATTTGGGGGTCCATGAGGTGTAAATGGGGGTTTACGATAGTGGCTGTCATTAAACCAGATCATAACATTAATTTTAAAAGGAAATTTAATTAAGTGGAAACCAGGATTACCTATTTAACATATTTATTTACTAAATTGAATGAAGTTACAAGGCGACAGCATAAATTTTATTAAAATAAGGACCATATTTCAAGCTAAAGCAGTATAATAATGAGTATAATAATAATTATAGGAGTATAATAAGAAGTATTTTCATATATTAAGCTAAAGGAATATAATAATGGGCGCGTTGCAAATTTTCCCAGTTTCTCACACAAACAATCCACCAGGAAATAGACATTTTAACCTATGTTCAACATTTAAATGCCCTTTTTTTTAGATTTTGAAACCAGGATTGAGAATGTTAGGACTATCGAAATACTACAGTAGGCAATGAATTACTCTGGTCACTTTGAAAAAAAAATGTCAGTTTACAAGAATTAGGCACTAACGAAGATCTTAAAGTAAAGCTTAGAAACGAATGTCAATAATTTTGGCTTTATAAAGATATACCTGTTATTTATTCCATATTATGGAATATCTTGAGAAAGCCTTTAAATTGTTTTCCAATTGAGGAGGAGTTAGAGTGCGCTTGCCAATCTCCAAAACAAAGAAGAAGAAGAAAAAAAAAAAAAAAGACTGCGCACTCATTTCCGCGGCAATTCTAAAAGACGGCTCTTTACAAAACTTTCTCCCCCCCTTTTTCACCCATTCAACCAACGCTGCACCCCGTTGTCCTCACCATTTGATTACGTTTTTGAATAGTTTATTTTACTGCAACCGCGCGCGCATGCGTTCTGTAACCCACTGTCAATCATTTCTTAACCACACCCCGTTGCTATAGTAACGAAGGGTTACCTTTTTACAAACATTATAGTTTGACGTCATCCGAGTTGCAAACAACGCCATCTGTTGGATAAAGGTAGTTTTTGAAAATATGGCCGTTGGCTTGATTGATTGATTGAATATTAACGTCGCACTGTTCAGCTACACGAGGGCTTTTGGCGAAGGACCACGTAATTTTGAACCATGGTCAAGTGACGTGGACGACACCTGAGCTGGCACCCCCCTCTCCTAACTACCACACCACACCAACGGGAGGACGTTTCAGCTCTCGACAGATTTAACGTGCATCGCTGCCTTACACGGCGGGTCTTTAGTGGTACTGGGCTCGAACCCATGACAAAGCAAGCCACGTTCCGATACCAATACCACTCGGCTACCGCGGCCACATATGGCCGTTGGCCTTGAATCCTCAAATAAATGCTCAAAATCGCATCAAATTGAAAGACAAAAATTTGACCCCTGATTTTGCGATATGAAAGCAGAGCGGTGCAAGCACTAGGTTAGTAGTAAAATTTTTATTTATCTTTCTATTTAACTATAACCAAAGGAAATGCTTATATTTTATGTTACCTATTTCTTATTTTAATAAATATGTTTAAAAAATGCATAACACATAACATAACACTATGTGAATTTTTTTTAAAAATTTATGTTGAAGAAATGGTTATATTTTATGCTGCCTATTTTTGTGCTAAGAAATATCTTTAAATGATGCAAAATTAATGTATAATAAAACTGTAAATTTATATTATTGACCACTATTCTCTATTTCTGTCTGCATTATCGCCAGAATCGAATTTTTTCAAAAATGTCCTACTGTGTGGCCCGCTGAATTGGTGGATTGGTTTGGCCTGCCACTGTTAAAAGGTGGCCGACCCTTTCTCTGTAGAGTGTCGACGTGCTGCCTCGCCCTTCTAGATCACCGTGAATGGCCAATCATTTCCAGGCGAATGGAACATCATTGGACGGTAACTCCAGTGTTATCCAAACTCAGAGTTAAACACCTTTGTGTTTTGAGCAACAAAGAGGAACAGGCATGTAATGCCATCCCACAAGTTAATATACGATACCTATTCGACACAATGCATGCACGTTTGTATGCCTGTATTTAAAATTTTTGTGGTTACACCGATTATTAATGTAGTATCATTTCACATTTGAAATTGCTCTTTTCGCGCCTTTATTAACCTGTGATCTTGAAACCTTAAGGTCTAGCACACATGAATTTTCGAAAAATTATCGATTTTCACTTTTTTTATCATTTTTTGAAAGTTAATGTATTTCTGTTTAAAATGATATAGGATATGAGGAAATACGATAATTACAAGTATTTTATTTATTTTTTAAACGACGCTACACCTTGAAGCGCATCGAATGAGCTCTGCTAAGAGCACCTGTGTTTCCCCTTGTATACGTTTCTGATGAGCGCGAATCCAAATAATGTTCAAGTGGATAAATTAGAGTGTATTTGGCATTTCCAAAAGTGCATAGGTACACGCCTTTTGGATCTCAAAAACAAAAACAGTGAAAAAAAGTTAAGTGGCGGAAAAAGCTTAAGTGGTCGTAACCGACTCACCGACATTTTAATATCAAAAATTCAAAGATATTATTGTACGGCTATTAGAAAAAATATCAATTTTTTGTCATCTGTTTTCAAACGAGAGCCCTCAACATGGACCCTCATCACATTCCTGTGGGTATAAATCCATGATGCAAGTTTCAAAAGGCGGAAGCTGAATGTAACAAAAAGCGCTATGATTGTCAACACATACAAACGTGCTGTATACCATAATGAATAAATGAAGGCAACTTTTAGAGACTTAGGTGATTCTATGTTATTAAGAAAATGTTGTCATGGAATGACTCAAAACGCAAATGAGTCAGTAACACCATATGGCCAGGGATTATTGGTAAATATGGCTATTGCACAGTTCAATATGAGCCGTGAAGCTTGATTGATTGATTGAATATTAACGTCGCTCTGTTCAGCTACACGAGGGATTTTGGCGACGGACCACGTAATTTTGAACCATGGTCAAGTGACGTGGACGACACCTGAGCTGGCACTCCCTCTCCTAACTACCACACCACACCAACGGGATGACGTTTCAGCTCTCGACAGATTTAGCGTGCATCGCTGCCCTACACGGTGGGTCTTTAGTGGTACTGGGCTCAAACTCGTGACAAGGCAAGCCACGATCCGATACCTATACCACTCGGTTACCACGGCCACATGAGCCGAGAAGCAAAACTAATGATCCTAAAACATTGTGATATTGAACCAAGTTATATAACAATGTGTCATGCACGTAGGTTTCATGTAGCCCAACGAAAGTATCTTAAGACCCCCTAAAAAGAGGCTGAATTTTAAAAAATAATGAACAAAAGGAAATTAGAAGTCTTTTGTAGGAGCAGAGTGTAAAGAAAATGTTTCATGTCTCTAGAAAGTGCTAAAAAAAGTAAATGCTCAAAAATTACAGTCTTACTTTAAAGCCTGTTTTTCTCAAAATGTAATATTTTTCACTTTATGTACCTTTTTCTCAAAAAACAACTTATTATATTCCTCAAATTTTCAGTGAGTATACTTTTACTATGTTTACACATTTTAAAGGAGGGAATTAGATTTATCTAGCAAACATTTTTAGATACGGCTTTTTTAAACTAAATTTTAGGGAAAAAAATTGGACAGTTTAAAAAAAATTCTTAATTAGTTTATTTTTTAACAAAAAGACAAACTTCTTCCTTAAAATTTTATTGATAGTATATTTAAATTACTGTAAAAATTTTATCCGTGAGAAGTTAGTAGTTCCCGAGAAAAAGGTACATAAATTACGCAATTTAACATGGGCATTTATGGACGTGCCGTACCCCCTTAGTCAATTAAATATGTAACTAGACAAATGTATTGCAAAATTTTATTAGTAGGCAATAATTTTTTCTTTGTTTTAGGATTTTTTTCCCATCTATGTATATTTCGGTTGTATCCCAAAACTTCAAAATGACCACCAAAATAAGAATTCTCATTAGTTTTGCCTGCGCTGGTTTGATTGAGGATGGAAGTTATTACATATTGAAGAATAGTTTCATTATAAAATGATGACATATATATATCAAGCACATGATTGACTTGTGGCTTATAAACGCCGAGTAAGTGAGTGAGTGTTTATTAACGTTGCGCTATAAAGTAACACGAGGTCTATTGGCAATGGACCTCGTCATTTTGAACTTCGATCAAGTGAAGAGCCTACGGGAGAACTTTGAACCTCAACAGATTTAACGTGAATCAGCTCCTTCACATGGTGGATCTTCATTGGCACTAGGGCTCAAACTCCTGAAACGCCGGTCACGAGTTCATGATCATAACCACTAACCTACCACGGCCACTTATAAACGACGGACAAATGACGAAGACGTAATCTAAGTTGGCAATCTCTCTGTCAACTTCGATACCACACTAACATGAAGACCTCAAATCTCGACAAGTTTATAGGCACAAACCCTCTAAACCAGGGGTGGCCAGCCTTTTCGAAAAGTCATACTGTCTGATAAAAAACAAGTAATATAAAAATATTTTTACGTCAATTCTTACTTACAAAGAGAGGGCACGACTAAGGAAATTCATTTGGAATAGAGACTGTAACGTCGTGAGAAGGTAGCGTGAAAATAATACATCACAGCAAGGTTGTGGGAGTAAAAAAAAAAAAAACGTTTAATTTTTTCTTCCAATAGGATAATCGATTTAAGTTAGATTATGAAGTTAACAGTCTCCGTGCCTAGCCAGTATGGTAGCCCCGTTTTGAAGTCGATCTCTCCACAACTTGTCTCGGTCCAGTCCGCAAGGCGTTTTTTCTTATTCGCGTTTTGGATTCCTGGTCAGCATCACGGACCAAAAAACCCCGGGATTCTCCTCTCCGCTTCCTAAAACGACCAGCCCTCGTCTTTTCGAGTTCTTTTCTTCTTTTTCTCGTTCTCCTTCCTTTCTTTCTCCCGGTTTTTCCAGCCTTTTAAAACATCAGGGGCAGTCCATTTCTCCCCCCTCACGTTTTCTCATTGGTGGGCCCATATGAGTCGATCCTTGAACCTCAACTCATTAGAGCCCATTGGTCCATAATCCGCCAATTGTCCACTCCCCCGCTTTCTTCACAAACCAGCAGGTGTCCGACACATGCTCCGACGGCCGAACCCCTTCGGCCCACTGTCGTCGTTTTACCGCTTTTGAGGACAATTCGCCATTGTGTATGTAAGGCAACAGTCAGCTGCCTCGGAAGCAATCTCGTCCACAGTAGAATTGCCAGACAATTGTTTGCCTAGTCTAACTGGCACCAAAGTCCAGACGCTAAATAAGCGATAATGAACCCCAGCTGCACGTGCACCAAAACTCAGTCAAGTATTGTCCTGAAAGAGTGAAACTCGTTTCGAGAAAGGAGGACGTCACAAGACTTGATGTAATAGTAGTACTCCTTTAAGGTGTAAGTACTCCTTAAGGTTCCTCAATGTAATTCCGCCGAATGGACAATCGATTCGGAGAAATTAGCCTTCAAAAATCATGCTTAGCTTT
This sequence comes from Trichonephila clavipes, assembly GCA_019973935.1. Lineage (NCBI taxonomy): Eukaryota > Metazoa > Arthropoda > Arachnida > Araneae > Nephilidae > Trichonephila > Trichonephila clavipes. Next base: position 445,466 of record BMAU01006061.1, on the reverse strand, counting down.
TATAAAATTAAATTTTAATTTCATCCAACGATTCTGTAGCTTGGGAAGCAAATCGTCTGCTTTCTATGCGCGAGGTCAGGCTTCGAATCCACTCGATAAACTTTTTTTTCCTTCAATTCATTTAATTATTTTTTAAAATTAAATAAATTTACTTATGAAAGGTTTATTAGATATTAAATGATATTTATGTAATTATTTTGCATTTTATATATATATATAAAGTAAAAAAATTACTGTAATTATATAAATATATTTTATATTAAAAAATAATATTTATAATAAAATATATTATAAACATTAAATGATATTTTACATAAAAATAGTTACAAATAGTTTTATAATGTGAAATACAATAAACTATAAGTAAAATATTATATAAAATATGTTATTATTATTAAATTAATTATTTTATAATTAATATAATAAAAAAATGTCTTTTTTATATAGCATTGATTAAATTATTTTACAATTTTATAAAATATTTATATATAATAATAAATTTTCTAATAAATTTATTCAATTTCAAAAAGTTTATGTAAATAATTTTAATAATAAATTAATAATTATTTAAAAAAAGTAATAATAACTTTAAAAATAAATTAATAATAATTTTAATAATAAAGTAATAATAATTTTAAAAATAAATTAATAATAATTTTAATAATAAAGTAATAATAATTTTAATAATAAAGTAATAATAATTTTAATAATAAAATAATAATAATTTTAATAATAAATTAAAAATATTTCTTATTAATACTAATGTTTAATAATACATTAATTATAATAAATATTATTTAATTAATTTTAATAAATAATACTTAATTTACTAATTTTAATTATTAATAATTTTTATTAATAATTATTTTAAATATTTTAATTAATAATAATTTTAAATATTTTTAATTATTAATAATTAGAAATATTTTAAATTAATAATAATTTTAAATACTTTTACTAATAAATAATTTATTTAATTTTTTTCTACTTTATAAAACACAAAATAATTAAATAACATATCATTTAAAAAACCTTTAATAAATAAATTTACTTAATTTAAAAAATAATTAGATGGATTGAAGAAAAAAAAATCAATCGTGTGGAATCGAACCCTGATCTAGCGTATAGTAAGCAGACGATTTGCAAACCAAGCTACAGAATCGTTGGATGAAATTAAAATTTAATTGTATAAAAGCTAAGCATGAATTTCGAAGGCTAATTTCTCCGAATTGACTGGGCATTCGGCGGAATTACATCAAGGGGGGAACACCCTAAAAGAGTACAACTATTATACCAAGTCTCCATCCCAAATGAATTTCCTTAGTCGTACCCTCTCCTTATTAGATCAACAGAGAAAATTTTTATTTTAGCTAATTTTTATTAAATAGTTACAATTAATATAAATATGTGTATACATATGACAGAATCATACCATTAAGTGGTAATTAATTTTTATTAATTATCATTAAAGTATCATATTGTCATCCAAAACAATCGTGTATATAAAATTTAATTTCAACTGAATGCTTTAAAACGTGAGAAAAAACCTTTTCCAAGTTTTGATACAAGTTGCCAAAATGATCGCTAAGTCACCAAAAATGATTCCAACGTGGTTGTATTTGTAATTCTTTAAATTATTAGTTTAAATCAAAATTAATTTTTATTAATTATAATTATAAATTATTGTATTGTCATCCAAAATAATCATGTACATAAAATTTCAGCTCATTTGAGCGCTTTAAAATGTATTTTATTAACGATTGAAAATTCCACCAAGATAAATAAATATATATATATATATATATATATATATATAAGAGTGGGAGTTAATAGTAGGAATTGAAAAATAGTGTGTATGCTTATGACCACACGATAGAAGTGATAACTTCAAATTTTGTAATGTTATTTCGGGGATTAGTTAGTGAAATAAAAGACAAGGGGATATAAGTATTGTCATATAAAATTATTTATTCATATGTCTGTACTCATAAAGTAATATTTTTTGCTAAATATACAATTATATTTGTGAACTAATTGTATTCTAAGAAGGAAACAATAGGTTTATGGTAGCTGAAATAGGTTACAAAAAAACTTGAGATTCAAGATTATTAAAATAATAATAAAAAAAAAAGACTCCGTCAAGCGTTGTTCCGTACTTTATCGTGCTTTCATTTGGATCATTTGACATAATGAAATTGAATTTTGATTTAAAAAAATCTACAAAAGGCTTTGATTCGTCTTTTGAAATGTCTACATTAAAATCCCCACTTAAAATAATAGGCAATTTGTTCAGAAGAGTTGATCCGGATTCACAGTGTATGCAACTAAATTTTTGTGAAAGAATTCGATAATTTTCTCTAACCTTTGATTTGGTGAAATGTTAATAGAAACCATTAGAATTATTTACCCATTTTCTGCTCTACATTTCGCTGCAGAAATTTCTCCGATACAGGACTCATTAAACTTAAATGATTCAGTAGTATTGTTATACCATTCAGTAGTATAGTTACCATTGTTACGAGCGTTACAAACCCGAGCGTAACAATGCTTGACTTTTTAAAACACATCATTCAAGTTCACTCTTCAGCAAAACGCGCCTAAAGAAGTTATCACTTAAAAAGAAAATTATGCGACAAACAAAAAATATTGAAAGGTAGAAAATGTTACTTATAGATTTATTACGGGATTTTTTTTAAGCAAATAGCACATTTTTTATGCAAGTCTAAGCAGTGAAAATTTAAAAATAGTATAATAAGTAAGACAAAAGTAGATACTTAGATTTTATTGTTAATAAACTTTTTAGAGGTTCAACCAGTTAGGTTAGGTTAGGCATGAAACAAAAATAAGTTATTTGAAACATTTAATTTTAAATGGTTATTGAACAGTCAATACTTGCCTATATAATGTGCACTGAATGAATCCTGCAAAATGAGAGAATATCAAGTTTTTAAACCTATCATATCTTAAAGTATTATTATTTTCGGTAGATAGTTTCTGTGCATTTTAATGTAAAACGTGTTAATCCTTTTTCCCCCCACAGTCGAGACAAAAAAAAGCAAAAGTTTGCTTACAAAAGAAGGATTTTGACCAATTAGGAGAGGAAAATTAAAATCTTTTACCTCTAATATTAAATTTAAATTATTTAAATGCCCCATAGATCAATAAAAAAAGCTAAATTTCATACGATTCATTCTTGAGTTGTAAGAACTTATTGAGCAGTTCATTGTTTTGTACCAAATATTTTGAGACACGCTCTCTCAAATTCCAAAATATTGCGAGTGCATTTCCCGTGGAAAGCCAACGCACTCAATAATGAGGAGTTGTTAACGTAATGTTGCACACAGTTGTCAACATAATGTAATTTTCCATTGTAATTCAATTAAGTATATTTGAAACAAACTTTGAAGTTTTTTGTGTGAAACAATCGCATATCAATGAAACTGCAAAAAGAAAAAAAAAGTAAATATTTATTATTGCCTTTTTAAATTTTGTATATTTTTTCACAAAGTCTTTACGTGCCACTGTTAGAAATCTGCCGTACCACATTGTGACAAACTTGCTGCGATTTGACCACCCTTGCTCTACACGATAGGTCTTTAATGAGACCAATACTCTAACCAGTGGTCCTGAAACTGTGTTTCTCGGAACCCTGGGGTTTCACGAGGTATACCCAGAGGTTGTAAGAGTCACAATTAAAATTCGAAATGTGTACACAAGATGAATTCACGCTCTCGAAGTTTGTTTAACAATAAGAGTTTCTGAAGCTCATCCCAGTCATTAAAGCTGAAATTTTTTGTTTATACATAATATGCCTTTATTTTGCAATACTTTTTAAACTTTTATTATAATAAATTAAAAAAAAAGAAAAGAAACGGGCCTTATACAGTAGTCGCATATGATGTGTAACATCTGACATGTTATCGTGGTAAATACGCAATAGTAACTTAAATCCTGAAAAAAAATGAATCCAGTATGATTGGAAATAATTTTCTATCGAATAATTATATCTTTAATGAAAATTTTATTTAGGAGTAATGAAATTTTTTATCAAAAATATTTACTCTTGTTCAATTTGGGGAAAAGTGGTGTGACATCGTCGATGGTTGTGAATTCCCATCTTTCGATTCACAATAGGTTTTATGGTTTCACCAGCTGTTCAAGGACAAGTACCACACCCATCGATTGTCTCTGAATTTTTACGATCAACCAGCTGTGGAATGACCAGTGCCCGTGGCCATGGGGCCATTGTTTATTGTCTGAACTCGGGGAGTGAAGTCAGACAGACGGGTCGCCATAATAGTAAAGTAGAGCCGGCGCCCCATTGACAATAGGCGAAGCCTATATTAAAATAATCATGTCGTCTTTTCTAGTGTTGTGTGAAGGGGATACTCGGAACAGGTGGCGTGATGGACAAGTGTGTCCAGATGTGGACAAGAAACTATGGCGCCTTGGGTCAGACGGCTCGGGTGTGTTTTGGCGTGTTATGTGCAAATAGGACGAGGAAGATCAAGAGAGACTTTTGTGACCTGCCAATGAGAAGGAACGCGGGGCGTGTTGTGAACACACCCCTGGTGTTTAAAAGGGTTCTTTTTCAGGAGAGGAGGACAAGGAGTCCGGGAGAGAGGAGACCCGAGAGAGAAAAAAAGGTCGGAAGAGGAGGACGAGTAGAGTCCGGGAGAGAGAACGGACGGAAGGAGTCCGGGATTGGAGTGAAAAAGACGATGAACGCCGGTGGCGTTGAGAATGGGAATATGAACTGACTACACCGGCTTGGCAATATTACTTCATTAAGAATTGTTTATCAAATAAACAATATTTTTTATTTCTATATGAAGCTGTAACCTTATTTATTGAAGGATAGCTACTCACGACGTTACAGCTAATATATATATATATATATATATATATATATATATATATATATATATATATATATATATATATATATATATATATATATATGAAATTGGTGGCAGCGGTGTTGATCCGGCATTTAAGTAAATAGATGCCCGAATCTTTTGTTTTAAGTGAAGAGAAAAAAATGCCAGCCGGGTGCGATTGTGATGAAGCGAGTTTAATGACGCCTAATTCCTGGAGTCCCCAGCTGTGAGAAGTGCTGGATGCAAGTGTCTCCCGTTCCTGCTAGTGATGAAGTGTGCCCGCCTGTACTTTGGGAATTGCTTGCTATGAGATGTTTTGGTGGTATCCCCAGCTGTGAGAAGTGCTGGATACAAGTATCTCCTGTTCCTGCTAGTGATGAAGTGTGCCTGCCTGTATGTTACAAGTGCCAGAATTCCTGAATGTTCCTGTGTGTCTTCTATAAATTTGAAGGTGAGTCTTTTCATTGAGATTATTTTCGGGGCAGCAACTGAGTATTGATTTTGTATGTAAAATGTTTTAAATAAGGAATATAAAGACTAGATAAAGTTTTAGTAAACAATAAGATACTAGAAGGATTTTAAGTTTTGTATGAAGTGTATAAATGTGCAATATTAGTGTTGTGGTTTTAGATTTGTGAAATTTAGTATACAGTAGTTATACTTGTTTTGTTGACACAGTATTGAGAAGGGTATTGTTGTTGTTGTGAAAGCACCAAAGAGCGAAGGGGTGGTTGACCCTAAGAGTGGTGAGCGCCGGCGAGTTTCTCTTCCTTTTGAGTGGCAGCAGGGGGAGGAAGGGCGCTCCGAAAGGGGATTCCTCTAGATGCGTTTGGAGGAAGCGGACGGCTATGAGCGTGCGCGATAATACTTAACCTTTTTTATATGCATCCTTGTAAATACTTAATAAATGTTTTATTTAAATTGAGAAACACTCGTAGCCACATCATTTATTTCACTCTTAGTTTAGAGATTTTTAAATAAGTTGTGACAATTGAACATTTTTTGGCGCCCCCGGGTGGGCTACGAGTGTTAGAAAAACATTTTTGAATATAAGAAAGTGGATCATGGATGCTTTAAAATTGAGACGCACGCCGTTGAGGACAGCCTTCACGAAGGCTGTAAATCATCTTCAGGAAATTATTGAAAACGATCCTGTTGATAAGAATGCCGTAGAAACGGCTTTTGAAATGCTTGATGCAAAATCCGTTAAGCTGAAGAAAATCGACGAGGACATTTTAGAATTAATGATCGAGACAAACTGTACGCAAGAAGCGTACAATATTGAATTTGAAGCCATCGAAGGCTATATGGAAAAAATGATTGCCTGGCAAGTCCGTGTGAAAAATATCATGAAAACAGATGCTTTGGGACAGAAGGACAACCACAGCCTGGTCACATCTTCGTCTTCATCTCATCTCTGCGTCTTCCTAAGATTCAGTTCCAGCAGTTTTCTGGAGAATTGACGGATTGGCTGCGCGATTCCACAACCAGTTCAAGAGAATTCATGAAGATGAGAGCATTGATGATGGAGACAAGTTCCAGTACCTTATCCAGGCAACAACTCCAAAATCCCGGGCCAGGGATATAGTTGAAAGTTTTCCGGCGACACCTGAAAACTACAGAAAGGCTTTTGAATACTTGAGAATGCGGTTCGGACAAGAGGATGTCTTGATTCAAGTTTATGTAAGAGAGCTTTTAAAACTTGTCCTACAAAATACAGAAATGAAGAAAGTCAATTTAACTTCGCTGTATGACAAGATTGAGGCCCAGCTACGCGCCTTAGAGTCCTTGGGAGTCACCAAAGAGAAATATGCTGCCATGCTGTTCCCGCTGGTGGAATCCTGTCTTCCCTCTGAAATTCTGCGCGCCTGGGAGAGATACGTTGGCTATTCATCAGATGAATCAGGTAAGAAAGACCTTGATTCTCTTATGAAATTTTTATCGATAGAAGTATCGAGTGAAGACAGAATAAAACTTGCTAGAAATAGTTTTGATTCTGAGAAATCTAATTATAAGAACAAATTAGGAAATCTTTCCACTACTGCAACTGCTGCAGATTTATTTAATAGTAACTTTAAAAATAGGAAAGACTTTAAATTTAAGAATAATAATAATAATTGTATATTTTGTGAAAAAGCGCATGCCTCTGAAAATTGTTGTGAAGCAGCTTCTATGTTATATGAAGTTAAGAAGAATGCTATAATTAAGAGAGGCGTGTGTTATATTTGTTTAAAAAAGGGTCACATGTCACATTCATGTAGATCAGATGTTAAATGTATAATATGTAATAAACGGCATTATGCTGTATTATGCTCTAAATTGCCTTTGAGATCAGGTTTGGAAACCGAAAGTGCAAGTATTGAGAATAGCACGACTGCTAGTTCATCTAGCTCTAATGTTTTGGCTAATCAAGCTTGCACTTCTGAAGAGAGTTCTCTTACAGACTCTTGTGGTTATGTTGCAAAACGGAAACCATAAGAGTTTAGTAAGAGCTTTAATTGACACCGGATCTCAAAAATCTTATATTTTAAAATCCACTGCTGAAAATTTAGGATATAAATATGAAAGAGAAGAAGAGTTTGTTCATTCTTTATTTGGTGGTTCAAAAACAAAAATGTATAAGCATAAATGTTATAATATTTGTTTAACTGATATCGATAATTATTATACTTGTAATCTAAATGTGTATGATCAAGAAATTATATGTAATGATGTTCCGAGTATCAGACATGGTCCTTGGATAAATGAATTAAAAAATAGAAAAATTAATTTGTCAGATAGCGGTCACAAATTGGGAGGAAAAATAGAAATATTATTAGGAGCAGATGTAGCTGGAAAACTACTGACTGGAACTATGTTCTATTTAAAATCTGGCCCTGTAGCAATAAAAACTAAATTAGGGTGGACCCTTATGGGAAAAACCTATAGAAATGAAACTAAATTTGATAAAAATCATTTTATGAATGTTATTTCTATGTTTGTAAATAATATGTGTATTTCCAATTTGTGGAAGCTCGATTCTCTTGGTATTACAGATCCCGTAGAAACTAAGACAAAATTAGAAATACAAAAAGAGACACTAAATCATTTTCAAAAAACCATAAGTGTAGATATTAGTGGTCGATATGAGGTAGCTTTGCCTTGGGTTCTGGATAATAAACTTTTATCCTCTAATAGGAAATTAGCTGAAAATAGACTTGAAAGTACTAAAAGGAAATTAATTGCAACGGGTAAATTTGAGGAATACCAAGATGTTTTAGATCTTTGGTTATCAGGAAAAATAATTGAAGAAGTTAATGATGACAAAGAAAATTTTGTTCATTATCTCCCGCATAGGCCCGTTATTAAAGAAAACAGTACAAGTAAAATAAGACCTGTTTTTGACGCGTCCACGCGAACAAAGGGCTCCCCTTCTCTAAATGATTGTCTGGAGAAAGGCCCCAACTTTATAGAAGTCATACCGACTATACTTAATCGTTTTCGAAAATATAAGATTGGGGTTATTTCGGACATTGAAAAAGCTTTCTTACAGATAGGAGTAAGGGAGCAAGATAGAGATTTTTTGAGATTTATGTGGTATGATAGAGAAAATAGGGACCACATTAAAATCTATCGTCACCGTCGTGTAGTTTTTGGAGTGACATCCAGTCCTTTTTTACTGGGTGCTACATTAAATCACCATTTAGATAATGTTCATGGAAACTTTGATAATGTAGCTAAAATTTTGAGAAAATCATTTTATGTTGACAACTGTGTAACTAGTTTTGAGACTGAAGAACAGTTGCAAAAATTTATAGTTGAATCTAAAATATTATTATCTTCAGCACATTTTAATTTAAGAGGCTGGCAGTCAAACGTTTTATTAAATCCTGAAAATTTTTCGGAGTTGGAAAGCCAACCTGATAACTTTGAGACTATGGTTTTAGGATTAATTTGGAACCTCAAAGATGATTGTTTATCATGTAATATTAACTGTCAGAAAAATGAAGGTAAGGCTATAACGAAAAGATCATTGTTATCCATTGCTAATCATATATTTGATCCGATCGGTTTTACGGCTCCTGTGACTTTAAAACCAAAATTAATTTTACAGGAAATTTGGAAATTAAAATTAAAATGGGATGAAAATCTCCCTAAAGATATTTTAAATCAAGTTAAAAAGTGGTTAGAGCAACTCCCTATACTTGCAAGTATTAAAATACCTCGATGTTTGAATTTGAGCTCTAATGGAATTAAACGGCTAACATTGCATGTGTTTTGTGACGCTAGTAAAAAAGCGTATGCCGCTTGCGTATTTTTGAGGGTAGAATATGAAGGAAATGTTTTTGTGAAACTGATACAGGCAAAAGCGAGGGTAGCTCCTTTGAAAGATATTTCTATCCCCCGTTTGGAATTATTAGCATGTGTTTTGGGAACCCGACTTGCGGCTTCTGTTAAAAACGACTTAAACTTGCCAGATGTGCGTATTTATTATTTGACAGATTCCATGACAGCGTTAGCATGGATACAACGTACTAGAGATTGGGGCGTGTTTGTTTCTAACAGGGTGAAAGAAATCCGAAACTTTCCGATGTTAGTAGCTGGGAACACGTGCCTTCGGAAAAGAATTTCGCGGACATTCTTTCTCGGGGTTGTAACGCTGAACAGCTTGTTTACTTAAGATGGTGGGAGGGGCCCTCCTGGTTGTCCGAAACCCCGGTTCAATGCCCCAGATCAAAACAAGTCCCCGATGAAGAGACGGTAAATTTAGAGTTAAGGGAAAAATGTTAGGGAGAGCTTCGTTATATTACGAAGAGTTAAACACTGTATTATGTGAATGTGAACATGTGATCAATTCTAGACCCTTAACGGTGGGAGAAGTAGTTGTGGTGTAAAATAGTTTGAAGAATCGAACTCTGTGGTCTCTTGCTAGAGTAATTCAACTGATTCCTGGAAAAGATGGACATGTTAGAGTCGCTCGAGTCAAAACTGAGACTGAGGAACTGGCCAGACCTGTGCAAAGACTTTATAATCTAGAACTGCAAGAACCAGATATTAATTTATCAAAAGATCTGACTGATTCTGTCATTCGCACGAGGAGAGGCAGAAAAGTAATTTCTCCTAAGCGTTTGACATATGCCTAAAATGTATTATGTAAAAGCTTTGTTTACTGTACATTTTGCGTTATTTTAACACCAGCATTCTGTACCAATATTGTTAATATTACGGTTGTATTTTATATGTTGTGTTTGAGTTTTTTTTACAGCAGGAAAACTCAAAGGTGGGAGAATGTTGTGAAAGCACCAAAGAGCGAAGGGGTGGTTGACCCTAAGAGTGGTGAGCGCCGGCGAGTTTCTCTTCCTTTTGAGTGGCAGCAGGGGGAGGAAGGGCGCTCCGAAAGGGGATTCCTCTAGATGCGTTTGGAGGAAGCGGACGGCTATGAGCGTGCGTGATAATATTTAACCTTTTTTATATGCATCCTTGTAAATACTTAATAAATGTTTTATTTAAATTGAGAAACACTCGTAGCCACATCATTTATTTCACTCTTAGTTTAGAGATTTTTAAATAAGTTGTGACAATTGAACAGTTGTGGTTATAGATTTGTGAAATTTAGTATACGGTAGTTATACTTGTTGAATTGGAGAACACTGATGTGTAGCTTATTTGTGTTTAGATTTGCGCATATGGGTAAAATATAGTTAAGTCTAGGTCTAGTGTATTGTTAGGTTACCTTGAGTCTTTGTATAATTTTTGTAAGGATTAAGTTTAGATTTGATTTTGTGTGTATTAGTGCATCATGGCGTTTCTGTTAAGAGAAAGAAAAGACGTATTGTTAGAGGTTGCGAAGGAATTAAGGGTAGAAATTGATATTACTTTACCCAAGATAGAATTTAAGAAGAGAATCAGTCAAAGTAAATACTATGACGAAGAGTCAGTTAAATGTTTGTTGGAGGGTATTTTGGAGGAAAAACGGGAAGAACGTGAAAAACAGGAAATTAAGGAATTCGAGGAACGCAGACTAGCTAGAGAACTTATGTTAGAAAGAATGAGAGTTCAACTCAGAAATAAGTTAAATGAAAATAAATTGAAGGCAGGGAATAGGATTAACGATCTCGCAAATGTTTGTATTTTGTCAGAAAATCGTACCACAGAAGTTAGTGAACCGGTTAATAAGTGTAGGCCTTTAATTAACCCGGTAGTTAATAAAAGCGTGGAGAACGCTACGTCTTGTGATTTTGAAAAGGAGAATTGTGACCCCCCAGCGAGAGGGACGAACGTTTGCCCCCTGTCTGGAGGGAGAGGAACAAAACAAAATAATCTATTTAAGATTGTGGAAGGGAAAGAATTCAACGTGTATAGAAATAGTGATTGTGAAGTGAAAGTGAAGGCTGGGTTATGTGAAGGAAGGGCCAAAGCTGTGGCGATGGGTGCACAGCGGGTAATAAATCCGGATAATATTGGAGTGGCTCTTTTGAATTGAAAAGAGATAAGGGAGTGGCGAACCCTGAAGGATTAATTTGTGAGAATAGCTGCGAGGAAAAATATACCCTTGGGACGTTAATGGGTTGTGAAAAGCAGTTAACAGTGGATCAGGAAAGTTTTCGAAATCATACAATGGCTAAGATAGCGGGGCAGTCAAACCGTACTCTGCCTGTTGTTTGATTAGGAAGAGTGAACCGATACCCGTACCCGCGTATCAAATGTATAAAGTATAGGAATTTGAACCAGGTGACGCGAGCCGAGATTTATTTTTTTTAAAAAAGGAAAAGTTTGGTAGAAAAGATCAACGCGGCATCGTGGGTGACTGTATTGGATTTGTGGAAGTGGGGTATTTTCGTCGTTCTTTAATGATGAATTATCCGAAGCACACCACATGCGTTATGACAGTTGGCATGTACATTCTTAAAAAATTGAGGTTTAAGTTTCTTTGTGCTTATGATGGATGTAATTTAACGACTCTGATTTTGAGGTTGTTAGAGCAGATTGATGTATCGCGAATGGTTGACACAGACATTCTGATACAAATTTGGAAAAACCGTGTAAAGAAAATAGACTTTGTGTTAAAATGGTTGAGTAGGGTTGGGTCGGAAGTCGGACCGACCAAAGGTAAATTAGAGCCATGGGCAAGTTTGTTCCGTGTAGATATAATGTAGATATAGTGAAATCAATTCATGAGCTAGCGAGGTATATTAATTATATTCCCAATTAAAGTGTTTCCTCAATAACTAGCGTAATGTAAGACAATCCCATGAATTGTGAATAAATTGTTATAATGGTTGTGATAATGCTTGCTGATAGCCATAATTTAATTAAATTTAAAAAGTCTTAGTTTAAACTTCTTAATTTAAAAATTTGGTTTTTAATATTTTTTTTGCAAAGCTTGGAATTTATAAATGTTTATTTTGTTTATTTAATATCGTTGGAAACACCGTTGGAATAAGTAGATGGGAATGAGTAATTCTTAGGACTGTGTACGCTCACAGATGTTTAACACAATTGAATGAGCGATTGATGTGTTAGAATTATAGAAATATTATAATTTGAGTTAATTTCTTTAAAACCCTAAATTTTGAAGTGTGATGTAACAGTATGAAATAGAAGAAATGGTCCAAGATTCGGAATTTAAGTTTTTTTTGTAAAGTGTAGATTTTACAGAATTTTGGGTTTATATGTTTATTTTACTTGTGATTGTATATGTATCTTGGATTGTTGTTCTGATCGGTCTCATTGATAAGACAACCCTTTGGTGTGAAATGTTACGAACTGAACCAAACTGAGGCCAGAGCAGTCCAGTGAAATGGACCTTTTTCAGGGGGAAGGAGTTGTGACATTGTCGATGGTTGTGAATTCCCATCTTTCAATTCACAATAGGTTTTATGGTTTCACCAGCTGTTCAAGGACAAGTACGACACCCATCGATTGTCTCTGAATTTTTACGATCAACCAGCTGTGGAATGACCAGTGCACGTGGCCATGGGGCCATTGTTTATTGTCTGAACTCGGGGAGTGAAGTCAGACAGACGGGTCGCCATAATAGTAAAGTAGAGCCGGCGCCCCATTGACAATAGGCGAAGCCTATATTAAAATAATCATGTCGTCTTTTCTAGTGTTGTGTGAAGGGGATACTCGGAACAGGTGGCGTGATGGACAAGTGTGTCCAGATGTGGACAAGGAACTATGGCGCCTTGGGCCAGACGGCTCGGGTGTGTTTTGGCGTGTTATGCGCAAATAGGACGAGGGAGGTCAAGAGAGACTTTTGTGACCTGCCAATGAGAAGGAACGCGGGGCGTGTTGTGAACACACCCCTGGTGTTTAAAAGGGTTCTTTTTCAGGAGAGGAGGACAAGGAGTCCGGGAGAGAGGAGACCCGAGAGAGAGAAAAAAAGGTCGGAAGAGGAGGACGAGTAGAGTCCGGGAGAGAGAACGGACGGAAGGAGTCCGGGATTGGAGTGAAAAAGACGATGAACGCCGGTGGCGTTGAGAATGGGAATATGAACTGACTACACCGGCTTGGCAATATTACTTCATTAAGAATTGTTTATCAAATAAAACAATATTTTTTTATTTCTATATGAAGCTGTAACCTTATTTATTGAAGGATAGCTACTCACGACGTTACAGTGGATACAATAGACTTATGATAAGTAAAATATGACACATCTACATGTGATTTCAAAGTATTTTATAAACCGTTGAAAAACAGCTTCAATAACAGTACCACTGTTAGTTGTCGAAACATTTCGATTTGTATTCATTTCGAGCTTTAGTTCATCAGTCAAAAAAGCTATGAGCGGCTCTGCTTCTGGCAAACTGCAGTTAACGTTGAAATCCCCACTCAAAATTATGGGAAGCGAGTGATACGTTTGTTTTTAAAAGAGCAGAACCATCTTATCATTAAATTTGCATAACTATTTTTGCTGTTTATTTTTACTTTTTTTTCTGCCAATATAATATATATTTCAACGAAAGTGATATTGAAGGAGGATATTTGTCGGAAATCGATGAATACGACAATGACTCTGATACTGATTTATCTGCTTGTGATGAAGATAAGAAATTGGACAAAAATCACAATACACTTATGCAACACATGTAGAAAAGCTTTTTGTTCCAAGGAACATTCAGAGCAATTTCACAAAGATTTGTTACTTTAAATTTAATTTTCCTATTTTTCAAATTTTTGTAACCCAGACATTTTATAACTTAACTATTGCAATTTTATACAACCTCAATAACAGAAAATCTACTTTATGTTTCCTGTGCTGGTTACACCACACTTAAATTAGCCATGTATCCACATGAGGTTACAATGGGATTTTGCCCTATATATAGCATGTATCCACTAGAGGTTACATGGTACGTAAAGGGTTAATACGGAAGCCTTCAGCTTATTTTCTTTTCAGCAAAGTTTATGTCGTCGAAATCAAGGTTCGTCGTTAAGAAGACTTGGTACCCTTTGAGCAAATTTCTTTATTTACGTATTTAAAAATTATATTTCAGCATTTTATACAGTGTTTCTATTCAAGAAAATGATACCAGATGAAAATGTTCATATATTATTCACACAATTTTAAAAATTTAAATTTTTTGAAGAAAATTGGGAAAATTTTAAAATTCTACTCCTTTTGTAAAAATTAATTTTTTTACCTGAATTTTTTTTATAATATTCTTATGGATGTTCTAAGCAATTTTAGGGATCTATTTTAGAATAACTTCATTCGTTTTCGAGAAAAAAAAATAAAATGTTGATATACAGGCTAAAAATAAACGAAAAAGCCAACATGTCTTACATTTTATTTTTTTTAAAAAACAGTATTCAGTTTATAGCAAAACGGATCAATAATTTTATTACATGCTTTATTTTTAACATGCAGGAAAAAACTGGAAGTGATTGGTAAATAATTGTCGAAGGAGTAGCATTTTGAATGCACTAAGGTTTCGAAAAATACAAACTGAGAAAAACCAGTTTAAAGTTCATAATTCTGAAAAAATAATTATTATAAGCTTAATTAAACTTAAAATACCACTTTAAGATATTAGTTATACGTTTTTCTTTAAAATAATTGCATTTTCATATTTTTTCAACCCACACATTTTTATAAATGATCAACTTTTAAAGAGTACTAATTGCACAAGAAAATTCAAGAAAAACGTTAAAAAAATTTTTTTTCTATCACGACAGAAATTTTAGCTGTTGTTCTTCTTATAATATTAAAGTATTAAATTTGTATGAAAAATATATCAGGATTAAGAACTAAAATTATAAAATTATTAATATAAAATGCCTTAATTTAAAAATTTTACATGCACACATTTCACAAAGAAAAAAAAAAATGATTGTATGTATTGCCTCGGAAATATTCTGCATTATATATTGCACATTCTTTTTTTAATGTTATTATTTCTCTTTATAAATTAGATTTTTTTTTATCAAAACGCTTTTTTTTAGCTTTTTTTTCTAAAAAGGGGGCGTGGCTGAATTGCCTAATTTGTTTTCAAATGAAGTTTTATTCAACTTCTAACTTTCCGACATGCACAAGTGATATATCAATCGAAAGATAATAATGCAAAGAATAAGATTAAATGAAAATAAAAAACGATAGGTTTGTGATTTTTGGGGTACCAAGTCCTCTTAATTCTTTTTGAATAGCGAGCAAAGCAAGAGACTTATTTATTGCTTCTGATTGTAGATGAGATGTGTGCGATTTTTCTGTTTTGTTTTACGATACCGCAGTACACCAGTAGCAAGTAACATCCATTTAAGGTATCCGACTACGTTCGGAACCGTGATTTTTCGAAAGCGTATAAATGGAACACATTTATGATATTAAGTGTCACTTGGATTAGAAAGTGTATATAATATTGTTTTAAGAATATTATTACAATAAAAAATTATTTAAGTACAATATTTTGAAAAAAAAATGAATACAGAATGACCCATTTTCAAAATATTCTCCTTTTGTGAAAAATGCTTCTATTATAATAATATTTTGCCTGTATATATTTCAGATCTCTGTACAGAGGCTCAACTAGAATTTTTCAAATATATAACTTAGAAGTGGGTTTGTTCATGTTTTACGACAACAGAGGGGAGAAATTTTTATAAAAAAAACGCCGATAATTATTTCAATTGGTTGTAACTCTGAAAATAATGCGAATTTTTCAAAAAAAAAATAGTTGAGACTCTCTGGAGAAGTCTTTACTTTATATAAGCAAAATATTATAATTTTAGAAGCATTTTTTATGAAGGAGAACATTTTGAAAAAAGGTTATTCTACGTTAATTTTTTGCCAAATTATTGTATTTAAATAATTTTTTTTGTCAAAATGTTTTTAAAACAATTTTATACACATATTCTAATCTAAGTGACACTAAATATCATGAAAATTTTCCATTTATTCCGCTTTTTTTAAAATCATGGTTCCGAACGTAGTCCGATACCTTAAATATAGACCTTGAATGTCCTGGAGCAACCAGTAACTGATAATTTTAGTGTTTCACTTTTGACATTTTCTAATAAACTTTTCAGATGAAGGCATTTAGTGATAGAAGAAGATTCATCAATATCACATGGAGTTTGGAGATGAGTTTTCTTCAGTTTAGCTTTCAAGAAAATGTGCTAAAAATGAAAATCTTTTCAAGAAACTCATTCTAATAAAAAATTATTTTTAGAAAATGTTCCGATATGCTGAGTATTAAGATGCCCGATATGTTTAACCTTAAGGACATGTTTTGTGCATTAAGGTGGAGATTGGAGTCTTCTTAACCAACCGAGTAAAATATTATAAAGTTTTTTTTCCTAATGGGCTGCATATTGTCAACCAAGCTTTTGCAGACGCGACAAGTTCCTAAATGTGTGAACCATTTCATAATGTCACCATCTATTGGCTGCTGTCGCTATCAAATTTTGAAACTTGAGTTAATTGTAATCCAAGCTCTCGTCGGACGCTAAATATTGCCATGATTTAATTTTGCCAAGAGTATCAGAACCAAATTGATACTCAAGGATTCTACAGAATATTATAAAGTAAAAAATAATTAAATAAGTTCAAAGTAAAATGAATATTTACACAGCTAACAGACTTTTGAAAACCAGCAGTTTTCATATATGAAGGGTCATTTATATAGTGTTGACTTTCCCTCACTGCTACTCTAGTATCAGTGCCATCAGAGCTATAGTATGGCAATAAGACACTTAATTAGTGGCTGAGTACAACGCTAGCACTAAAGTACAATGAACAAACTTCAGGCACTCGGCACCTTTTTTTTTCATATCTTTCTTTAAAAATTCAAACCTTCTAGCACAGGGGTGGGCTGACTTTTCCAGGGCACGGGCTACTTCTAATTTTTTCAAGGTGACCCAATGGGGTAGGTGTAGTAAGCTGAAATAAATTATTCAATACAGTCGGGCCTCCATTTTTACGAATTTCTCTATTTAGCGAACTTTTTCTTGAAACCAAGAACATTTTCCGATTTTCTTTGTAAAATTACCTCCAAATAGCGAAATGCATTTCTATTCAACGAAATATTCTCTTATGACTTGATTTTTTTCGTATTTTTTAAAATACCGTATTTACTCGAATCTAAGTCATACTTTTATCTCAATGTTAATGCTACTGAAAATCGGATGTGGCTTAGAATCGAAGGGAAAAAAATTTGTCGCATGGGGTATTTAGAGCAATTACAGCTTCATGCATGTATTTAAAAGTTTATAATACTGATAAAATAATTAATTGTTCACTTCCTATTAGTTTTCCTTTTAAGTTTATTTTAATTTCGTAAAATTGGATAACGACAAGCGCCATTTTAGACTATTTTTCAATTTTCAAAAAATCTTGTTGAGAATTTGGGGCGGGGCTTAGAATCGATGGCGGGTTAGATTCGAATAAATCCGATATTTTTGGACTTTCGTAAGAAGGAATTATTATTAGGTCTTAGTGAAGGCGGTTACCCCAAAATGTCTTGGCGGTTTACCGATCAACCGCGATCGACTTAATGCCCATCTCGGCTCTAGCACAGCCTATATATACTGCTAGCCATTAAAATTGCAGCAATATGAAGAAGGGACGATACAAACGTCAAGCTCGTATGAAAGGAACAAGATGCTGGGACTTGCAAATTAGTAGTATTTAAAAGCAATCAAAAAAGGCAGCAGGGAAAAATGGCATCTCAAATTTTGTAAAAAGAAAAAAAAATTAGACAGTAGGTTTTGCATTATTGAAATCCCATTTGAATGTTGGTTGTTTGTGAGAATATCGTGTGATGCCTCGGATAGGATGGACACGTGATTAGAAGCACGTTTACTAATAGCTGCCAGAGGAATCAGCTACGTGCACTAATTTCGAACTCTGAGCACCCTTCTATTGCCCACAAAATTAATCATACTTTTTTCCAACTGTGTTCTGTACCTACAATAAATAAATTTTTGTTATTCGTTATCTACTTGGTATTGCAATTTTAATGGCTAGCAATGTTTTTATATAATTAGGTTGACTGAAAAATTCTTAATGTTAATAATATTTTTAAGGTTAATATTTTGTACGCAGTAACGATGAAGCACTTTAATTATGAATAAGTTGTGTTTTCATTTGTAGATCGAACCACTGTTTATAACCCGTAATTTTTCATATTTTTTCCCACTTCACTGATTTTTCAATTATTTTTCGATAACTAACCGTTTGCGTTTCAACTACAACTAAAATCATATTAATTTTAAAAATATTTTGTTCGCATCTATTAGCAATGGTACGTTTCAAAATTGATGCTAAATAGTTCCCTTCCTCATCGACAGATGACGTTAGTAGTTCTGCGAAGCAGAAAATCGTTAAAAAAGAAAATTTTCCCTCTGTACGTGTGACTTATTTCAGTTACAATCTCGTATGATATGTTATATAAAGTTAGTGCACAAAGCAGCCCTGAGAAATATTATTGTTTGAAAAATTAAAAAAAATGTTTACCTCTTTGCTTAATTTTCAGCAAATGTTTAAGTGTTACTTAAAAGTTCCATTAGACTAAATCAGCAATTTGTGTGTGTGTGCTAATGGTGTGTGTGTATTTAGTTTTAACTTATTTTTAAATACTCTTGGGTATATATGAAGCTATTGCATATACCTTATATTTCCGTGTTTTAGCCGAGAATGTTCCAAACATTCTCAGCTAAAATTCAACAGATAGTATAGCCGCCCTTGTTGGCCATAACCGCTACCAAACGCCTCTGCATAGAATCAAAGAGGCTTTGGATGTATCCTTGGGGGATACAGCAGTTAATACAGCTTTCACAAATTTCCAAAGTTGGTCTGGTGTAGTGGCAGATGGTGTATCCCGGGCCAGTCGTTGTGGAAGCATGCACCCCACGTTTTCGATTGGCGATAGATTGGGAGAACAAGCAAGCCAAGGAAGCAATTCAATTTGATGGGTAAAGGAGAACTCTTGCATATTGCGTGCCATGTGTGGCTGAGCACTATCCTGTTGGAATATGGCCAATGGCAAGTGCTGAATGTATGATCGGACCACGGGCTCCAATATCAGAGATGTAGCGGTGGCTGTTCAGTGTACCAGCAATGCGTACTGGAGGGGAGCGGCAGTGAAATAGAATACCCCAAACCATGATCCTGGATGCAAGACCATTGTGATGATGCATAACACAACAGTTCAGCAGCCTCTCACCACGGTGTCTCCAAACTCGACCATCTGATGATGACCTCTGACCATCATGATGATACAGGCTGAAACGGGATTCGCCAGTAAACATAATGTCGTTCCATTCTGTTGTCCATGTCCACCGTTCATCGCATTATTGGTGGCGTAAACACCTGTGGTTTCCAGTCAAGTGTAAACGAAACCATGGACGCCTTGCGGACATTCCATTCTGCTGCCAACGGCGTCGAATGGTACGAGCGGACACTGAATGATGCGCAAGAAACTGAATCTGTTGTGCTATGGTTCGTGATGTGACTGCGTCATCTGTCACTGAAATACGCACAATCCACCTGTCATCACGAGCAGTGGTACAACGAAGTGGGTTCGATCGGTCCCATCAGTCCGTCGTTTCCTCCTGCATCCAGTGATGACAGATTCGCATCACAGTTGCTTGCTTTTGTTCAAAACGTTGACCGATTTCTCTGAAGGATAATATGCAATCCCTATAGGCTACGATTTTTCCTTGGTCGAATGCAAAAACTTGGTCAAAAAACGCTCGATGTCTGCCACGAGGCATAGGTAAACAGCTTACGAGGGAAACAAGCCCCGGATGAAGAAACAATTGCCGTACTTCAAATCGCCAGTCTGTTCTCCCTTTATATAGCGCTTGCGGGTGACTCTTCGGTCGCCCATGATGTGCACCTGATGCTAAGGATTTGCATATTTCAGCGCATGATGTTGTAATGGGTCTATCCACGAACCTGTCACTAATCCTCCTCTTGGGGTAAATTTATTTCATTTTAACTGTTGTTCTATAGAAAACTTTCTCCCGAAGAAGAAGACTCAATTTATTCAAATGAAGAGCTCTATTTAAGCATTGACTTTTAGGTACGCGGAGATTAGACGCGAGAATTAGTCGACGAGTAGTTTCGGAATGTTCGAAGATTGCTAATAGACGATTTAGTCAATAAGATAGAGATTAATAATAACGACTAGGGCTTCTCGCGTATAACTGATAATAGAATTACGATGAATTAGACCGTAGACGTCTAAAATGTTCCAAGAGTAAGTGAATTAAATTATAATCAAATTTTCTGTATCTCATTATTTTTTTTACGTGTAATTGCGCCTATACTTTAGTTGAGTGCATTTCCTACCCTGGGTTGTTAATTTAAGTGAGAGAACAATAAATTAGAATTTGTACTGATTATAGCTGATATTTTTTCCACCCCCCCCAAACACCAATAAACGCATCGCGTTTATTACAATGTAAACTCATGATTTTGCATGCTTCCTTCGGGGTGTTGAACTTTGTTTATGGTTAGTAGTATATAAAAACGCTCAGTTTTACTACCGAAGTTATGCCGCTCATCAAAAGTCTCTCTTCGACCATGTTGTGCATGTAATGTATTTTTATGCTTGGATGAAAAAAAAAAAGAACCGTTTTCGAGATTTTTATCGAGAGTAGGTATATGTATCTTGTAATAGAATTAAAGCAGTGCAGCAAAATGTTGTGCAGTTTCTTTATTTTCAAAGTTACAAAATATTTACAACTTTGGTGACTAAAAAGTACCAATTTAATCTATCAGCTCTAATTAACAACATTTTTTTTAAAAACTTAGTATTTTTATTTTATAAATACTTTAATCTTTTTTTCATATCGTAACCATAAAAAGGTTTAAGGAAAATATTCCTTTTAATCCATAATTTGGGGCATAAAGAATGAAAATCTAATCCACATTCTCTTAGACTTCATCTGTTCAATAATTAAACGAATAGATAAATTATTTGAAATTAAGCTTAAGTCTAGAAGAAATGCATGTGATTCTGTGTTTGAAGAAGGCGAAAGTGATTGCTTCGATATTGGGAACCTATTCAAAAATTGTGCCCAGAATGCAAAAAAGTTATTTTTTTAAAAATTGCTTATGAGGCTGCGGATTGTTATACTTACCATTGCAGATCTAGTACATTCTCCGAGAGCTGGTATCTCTTTTTAGTGCGGCACCAGATAGGTGGAACACCAATTACCGCAAGTAATTTTAACGCTTAGTTTGCTTCCCAGAGGGAGGCACTTAAACTCTGACGATGCGAAACCGTTCTAGGTATTTAATTTTGCCTGGAGCACCCAAGTTAAACATAAAGTATCTGAACACGTTCGGAGTACTTTTTGACAAAATAACATATTTAAATATTGTAAATGCTTTTTAGAGGACTCAATAGCAATAAATACTAATATTTAACCAACAATATTTAAAATAAATTGCCTAAATTTCACAAAAATCACAATTATAAGTGAATTTTTAGCAATATTTTTGTAAAACTTCAAAGCAATTAGAGAAAAAAGTAATAAACTTATATTTGTAAAAGTATTCCTAAAACAAATTACATGCATTTATCTAGAGAATGTACTAAAATTTGATTGTTTTATTAAAATTTGAAAATTTTACAGCTGATTGAGTAACCATTATAAGAAAAGTCACATTCTTTATGGGACCATTATTTAAATAACAAGCCCTAACTCAAAAAGTATTAATACAATAAGAAGTATTTTAATACATTCTCTAGAAAATAACTTAAATATCGGGTTCAAAAAGTTTTATAGAAATACATTTGTAATATTTTGAGTTATCCGACTCGCCATGATAGATTTTGAACAATTTAGATGCCCACTTCTGGTAGATCAAAAGTGCCAGCGGTAGCCGAGTGGTATAGGTATCGGATCGTGGCTTGTCTTGTCACGAGTTCGAGCCCAGTACCACTAAAGACCCACCGTGTAGGGCAGCGATGCACGTTAAATCTGTCGAGAGCTGAAACGTCCTCCCGTTGGTGTGGTGTGGTAGTTAGGAGAGGGAGGTGCCAGCTCAGGTGTCGTCCACGTCACTTGACCATGGTTCAAAATTACGTGGTCCGTCGCCAAAATCCCTCGTGTAGCTGAACAGAGCGACGTTAATATTCAATCAATCAATCAATCTGGTAGATCAAAGACCCACTTCCGGTTTTCTAACTTTATAAAATTGATTGTAGCTTGGCCTCTAGGTAGCGTAGAAACAAAACAAAGTATGTTTTGTAAAGCCAAAAGATAGCTCTATTCAATAAAATAAAGAACAAAAATATCTGTCTTGACTGAGTTTGGTCATTTTCAACGTGTTTGGATACCTTGAGATTTTTTACGTGCCACATAATCATATGACATGCAAGCTATCGATTTTTGCATCCTGAAAATCCACCGACTTCCGCCGGGGTCGAACCCGCAAACTTGGATGTACAAGGCCAGCGCCAAACCAATTCCGCCACCCAGCTAAAGAAATATTGTTACTTAATATACGATTTTTCTTTTGTTAATCATATTTGTATATTGCGCAAATATTTATGAATCGATTTACTGACTTTTAAAATGTACGGTGGCCGCGGTAGCCTAGTGGTGAATATCCTGAACTCGCAACAGGCATGTCATGGTTTCAAACTTATTACCGCTGAAACAGTGGCGTAACGGATAATTTTCGGGGCCCCCTGTAAAATCAGATTTTGAGCCGTAGCCGGATCTTACGCAATCGTCATCGCTCAGGCTTTGGGGCCTTTAGAGTCCTGCCCTCCCGCAGTGCAGGGGTGGCGGGGGTGTACGTTACATCACTGCGCTGAAGACTCACCGCGCTCTATGCGGCGGGTACTAGGGGCCAATACACGTTAAATCTGTCGAGGCTCAAACGTTCTTCCGTTGGTGTGGAAGATAGGAGAGGGGGTGTCAGCTTAGGTGTCTTCCTTGTCACTTGACCCTGGTTCCAAAATTGCGAGATCCATCGTCAATAGCCCTCGTGCAGCTTTATAGAGGGACGTAAATATAACTGCCTCTCTTTACGATTTACGACGAGTATTCCAGTTTTGTGCATTCTAGTCGATTCTATAACACGGTCTGCAGAAATAAAACAATATTAACAGGTTATTTCCAGAAATGAAGCGTCAGATTAGCTCTTAAAGAATGAAAAGTTAAATATCTGTTCGATATATATAAATAAATCTGAAAGGTGATTTGCAACTATTATTTTTGTGTTATTCCTGTCCATTTTAACACGTTTTTATAAGTTTCACTTGTATGTAATGAAATCTTTGAACTCGATTTTTACCCACTTTAAAAGGTCAGATGAATTAGAAATTTTGCACACTTGTCAAGGACCGATGACAATACAATAATTTCATAATTTTGTTTCATTGTCCTGAACAAGATCCTCAAAAATAAGGACTTTAAGGATTCCTAGATTTGGCGATTAATTCATTATATCGTTTCCAGATTTGGCAACTAATTGCATAAACCATTTTCAGATTTGGCGACTAATTCCAATGCTATTTCCAGATTTGGTGACTAATTCTAGATTTAGCGACTAAAAGATTAAGGTGGAACATTAAAACCGCAAATAGGCTTCTGATTAATATAAATAAAACCAAAAAAAAAAAATTGTTCTTTATGTTCTTTCTTATCATAATATAAGTCTAGTTTTTCTGAAAATGGAAATAAAAAAGACCCATGCATGTGAATAAAAATAATTTATGTTCTAACTGCTAAATATTTTTTTTTTATAAAACAACACGTTTAGAAGTGATGCTACGAATTAACGTTATAGCAATACATTTAAAAGGTGATAATATGATTGACATTTAATATTTCTTCTTAACACACTTTTATTAGTTAGACCTGTATCTATAGAGACGGAATCTTTGAAGTATTTCAAAATGGAACTCATCCGAGGCCCCGTAAATGGAGAGAATAAATACCTTTCAGACCCGTTAATTAATATCCATTGAAGAGAAAGACTAATTCCGGCTCCAAATATCAAACTCAAGGATAAATTCAACAAAAAATAAATGATAGTTTTAAAAATTAAAGAAACAGGCTTTTATTGTAATTTGAGCTAAAAAATGAAAAATAAATTATAGTTTAAAAAAAAAAATGAAAGAACACACTTTTATAGTGAACCGAATTAAAAAGTAAAAAAAAAATTCTTAATATAAGAATAAAATGATTAACGAGAAAATTAATGTCATTGTGGTAAAAGCGTGGGGTGTGCTTTGTATTACATTTATACACTAACTCAGCATTTCGGAATAGAACTAGTAAGAAATTATAACAATTAGTAAAGAGCGCCCCACGCTTTTACCACCATGACATTCATTTTCTCGTTAATCATTTTATTCTTATATTAAAATTATTTTTTTTACTTTTTAGTTCGATTCACTATTAAGGTATCTGAACCGTGATTTTAAAAAAGCGCATAAATGGATAATTTTCATGATATTTAGTGTCACTCAGATTAGAATACATGCATAAAATTGTTTTAAGGACATTTTGACAAATTTTTTTTATTTAAATATAATATTTTGGCAAAAAATTAACTTAGAGTAATCTTTTTCAAATGTTCTTTTGTGAAAAATGGTTCTATTAGAATAATATTTTGCCTGCATGTAGCTCAGACCTCTCTACAGAAGCTCAACTAGAATTTTTGAAAAATTCACATTATTTTCAGTTACCACCCAATGAAAAAATTATTCGCGGTTTTTTCTAAAATTGCTCCCCTCTGTTTTCATAAAATATATGAATAAACCCACTTCTAAGTTATATATTTCAAAAATTCTAGTTAAGCTTCTGAACAGATGTCTAAACTATATACAGGCAAAATATTATTATAATAGAAGCATTTTTCATAAAAAAAAGAATGTTTTGACAATGGGTCATTCTATGTTCCTTTTTTTGTCAAAATATTATATTTAAATATTTTTTTTTGTCATAATGCCCTTAAAACAATTTTATACATATATTCTAATCAAAGTGACACTAAATATCATGAAAATTATCCATTTATGCGCTTTTAAAAATCACGGTTCCGAACGTAGTCAGATACCTTAAAGCGTGTTTTTTAGTTTTTTTAAAAAATTACATTTAATTCAAATTCATAAGCTGGGAAACTTTTGAACAACAAAGATTTTATCACTGTTAACTGATTGTTTCAGAGTTACTTAAATTACTTTCTAATTTACACAAACATTAATTAATAGCTGATTTTATTGAGAAATGCTTTATACAATAAAAGCAAAATATCTGCTCATTATCTACACAGACCATTTTTTTTGTTCTCTCAAGATTATTATCAACAGTCAAGTGAAAATATCTTCTGAGTATAATGAACTCTAGAACAACATTATGTAATGAATATTATTTCACAAATAAAATTTTGATTTATTGATTCTAAAACGTTTAAACACAGAGAGTATTTCATCGATGAAAGTGAAAATTTCAATGCGGGCTTGAATGGATTTGTTAGTAGTTTAAGTTGTTTATGCTTTTAAGACAATCTTGAGACAAATTTGAAGCTATATATCAACTATAAAACGAATTATTTGCTTAAACAGAGGAAAAGGCTCGAACATTTTACCATTTGAATCTTCAGTTTGCATTGAGTAACCGTAGTAAAATTGTAATAATTTAGTAAGTAGCGAGAAGAGAAGAAGAAAGTAGAGCATAAATAATTTATATTTACTCCATTTTTTTTACAGAATATTTTTGTTGTTAAGTAACAATCCTTTTCGTTTTATTTTTATTTTCATTGATTTTTAAATACATGAAATTCAATAGTGTGTTTCTTAAAAATGAATAAGATTTACGAAATTGACTCATATATTAATCAGTTTAGAATAAGAAAGAGAATAAAGCTTTAAAAAATAAATATTTTTTAAATTACTTAATAAAATAGTGTAATAATTAAATACTTTTACATTATTTTATAAAATAGTCATTATAGTTCTCAATTATTAAAAAAGTAATCAATTTTATATATACGGTGTATTCTGGTGTTATTGCAACCAAGAGGATGTAATTACACAGAATGGTACCAATCACCAGGCATCAAAGTCTCGTTCCCTTTCACTTACTCATATCGAATACCATCATGATCTATCTTACTATATCGCCCTGTTTTATTATTGGGTGTCATACATGTTCTCAATGCTCCATTTCGTAGAATGTTTGAGTGCACACACGTATTGCTTTGCGATTTGGTTTTTAAAAAGAAAATGTCTTATATATATATATATATATATATATATATATATATATATATATATATATATATATATATATATATATATATATATATATATATATTACGCTATTTCTTGTTATGTTCATTATCTATTATTTCTTGTTTTTGATATATAATACATATTTCTTTTACAAATAAAAAAAATTGGCAAGAACTGTTATGGATAGAAAAGAAGCAAATATTGAACCATTTTGGAATTTTAATTAAATGGGTGATCTTTTGGAATACCTTCCCATAGTATGTTCTGTCTTTCTTTTTATGGATATTCAAAGTTAGGAGACATCATTTTCTCAAACCGACTATATAAAACTACGTTAAATTTAACTAAAGCAGCCAAGTTTTTTGCTCTGTTTGTGACCGTGATTAATAATACGCCAGTGCTTCGCAAACTGTCAATACTTGCGACACAATTTTCAATCATAATTTTCATCGCGCCCCCTCCATACAATAACAATGAATTGATTTAAACAATAACGTACTTTGATGCTAAAGCTACAATATGACTTTAATTATAAACCGTACAAATTATGAAGATAGGTACTAAATTTTGTGTACAATTTGGTATATGGCAAGCCCATGGGAGTCACTAGTAATTATTAATCTTGTTCTTAACTTAGTATTGATAAATTATAATTATAAAATACATTGTGCAGTACAGATGTATTTATAAGTATTATATCAATGTAAATGTGTATTTTACTTTTATTATGTCAGAATGTATTTTGTTTTGCTTCGTTTCAGTAAATTTGCAATTTTTTTAATCTTTTATTTCCGACTTTTTGATATGCTCGCGCCCCCTTATAAGGTTATCACGGCCCCAAAGGGGGCCCGCCGCACAGTTTGAGAAACGCTGTAGTACGTCTGTGTAAGATCACGCCAGTGAAATTTTTTTTTTGTAAAATTGTGATATGTGTGGTCAAGGTTCCTAGTGATGTGATGGCGGATGTCAAATTTCCACATTTTTGAAAATAAGCTAGTCATCAATTAACCAAGTGATGTGGAATTATTTTTGTTCCCCCCCCACCCAGAAACTGATGTGATCTTCCCTTTTACCCCGTGCCTACAAGACGTGGAGTTTCAGGATATCCTGTATATCTATATATTGATACAATTTCAATTATCACTTAATTAAAATGATTTTTTAAGTTTAATATATCATTTCTATTGATTTCATGTAATTCTTTTTAAGTTTTATGTGAGCTAATTCAATGCTTCTCAAACTTTCAATGTTTTCCACCCAATATTCAATCATAATTTTCATTGCCCCCCTCTCCCTCTATATAATAATGATATATTGAATTCAATAGTACTATACTTCGACGCAAAGGCTACAATACGACTTTATCCTTTTAAGTGCCACTGGCGTATATAAACGTTTCACTCAGCCAAAACGTTAATTGCCCGGACATATAAATACGTCTTTCCGAAGTACGATCTACTCTGTGCACTGCTATCCATAAAATTATTCCGAAGCTTTGGAATGATATAAAAGGTTGACAGTTTTGGCGAAAGATTTCCTCATTTCGGAAGATTTGCCTATTTATTCCTTTTCTTCCCCCTCTCATGTATCACACATGAGTACCTACGTGGAAAACGGTGACATTGGGGTGCGAATCGCATAACTTTTTTAATCTCGGCATTTAATGGATTAATTATCAAGATAAGTAATAATTTTTGTATATAATTTTATATATGACAAACCCATGGGTCACTGGTAATTATTAAACTTGTTCTTAGTATTGTTAAATTAATTATAAGATATATTGTGCAGTGTACTGATACATTTATAAGCGTATTATATAGGTGTAAATGTGTATTTTTTTATGTCAGAATGTATTTCGTTTGTTTATTTTCAGTAAATTAATAATTTTATAAATAATCTTTTGTTTTCGATTTTACAATATGTTCGCCCCCCCCCTCTTGGGAGCGTATCCCATAGTTTGAGGAACACTGAGCTAATCTCACGTATATTACAAAGATGTAAAATGAGGAATGATTAGTTATATACATATTTAAAAATGTTTGCGCTGGGAATAATGATTGAAAATTAACTTTTTGTCAGAGTAAATTTGAACATTGGTGAATAGCAGAATTTTTATTTACAAAAAGAATAACAGATTTGCTGTAATACATTTCTCAAGGTTGTGTTTGATTTTCTTATTAACAAGTTTTCTAAGACAAAAATGCAGATTAGTTGTAAAATAACATATTGCTTCTACACAAAATGTCTTTCATCTGAGAAGATTATAGAATTCGATAAAGTATTTACAAGTAATACTTTATAGGAATATATGAACTGGTGACTTCATCGTTGAGGTTGACAGATTCTTCTAATTGTCCTGATGTTTCAGCACATATAAAACATCTGCTTTTTATGGCTTGAATATTTTATTGATTTAACATTCATTCTAAAAAAACTAACAGAACGAGATATTTCATTTTGTTTCTTCAAGATCACATAGTAGCTAATAAAATGTCTAAAGTAACTACAACATTGATGCTTTAAATTTTTTTTATAATTACAAAGAAAAGCTTACCGTATACAAGAGTTTGATTCTAATCAATAATGATTTAGATTGAAGCAAATAAAAACAAATATTTAAGAGACATTACTGTTTTTAAGCTATTAATGGAAAATAATTAAAGTTTATAATCAAAAAACAAAATTTTTGACAAATTATTAAAGAAATTCAAGCAGGTTTGTTTAGTAAAATTAAATTGTATTATATAGATAAGTGCATTGAAGTAACTCAAAAGAAAAATTCTGATGGGTTTTACAAAATTGAGGACATTTTCAATGCAACTGACGCTCGTTTTAACGAATCTTTAGCATCTAGCATATAAATTTTAAAATGTTCCTAAATCGAAACATAATTAAATTTTTTTTAAATGTGTTTATGAACCTTTTAAATTAACATACGTGTAAACAGTTGTGATAAAATGAGTTTTTACTTCACAATTTAGGTTCCTTTTAAAATAATTTCTGTCGATATATATAATTATTAAAAATGAAAATTCAGTGCAATTTTTAAAAGTAATTATTGTGGATCATTTCTAATTGAAATGAATAAGGACATGTATTAATATTTTTTGAGATTCTATATTTCCTTTTTCGTTATTCTTGATTTAAAAATAGTTCAATTTCTCAATTGTTGTTTTATTTTCTGTGCGTATTTAATTTAGCGGACACACTAAGATTCGCGAAAAACGAGCATTCATAAATGGTTGCTATGAATTTAAAACAAATTAAATTGACAAGAACAGTTTTACATAAAATATCAACGCAAAAATTATATTTGTTTCTGTATAATACACATATCTTGATCATAATAGTTCAACAAATAAAGATGTGAATTCTTGAGATAAAAATAAATTACTGATTAGAGAGAGAAACTTCTTCCAAAAGGCACAGAAAAATTAAACAATGAATTAAAAGTATTATACAATCCTCCAATCGTCGCAATATCACAGCAAAAATAAATAAATAAATAAATATAAAGATTGAAGAATATATATTTATGTTGTGTGTTTGAAATAGCATAATGGTGCAGAATCATATGTAGTTCAAAATAGTATAATTTTTAAATAGAATAAAAAAAAGACCGTAAAAAGCAACTTGATTATTATTTTCTAATCTGCTTCTGTGCGTATTGTTAATCAATTAAAGAAATTGCTGTCTTTAAGAACCGTCTATAAAAAAAAAGCAAGGAAAGTGATCTTGAATCGACGTTTTCTGCACTGACGGAGTTTGTAGTTTACACATTAATGTGAGCTATACTTTATAATCACAGCTATAGTCTCTACATCTTGTTTTTTTTAGAAAAGACTTTTCTTTCTTTGGTTTCAAATCAATTCCACGTTTCGTTGCAACCCGGAACTGTTCGGCGTCTTTTTTCTTCACATGTATACTATATTATTATTCTTTTTTTGCCGAGGAAAAGGAAAGTTCTACAAATAGTCCAATTGTGGTTTTGTGATGTGGTAGTGGTGCGTTCCGGGGTCACGAGGCAAGGGAGGGAAAACCGAAGAGGTGGAGGAGGAGGGATCACTCGGGTAGAGTCGGCTTGTATCCGCATTCGGTGCAGTGCCGCGAAGCCAGCATCTTGCAGCTGAAATGGTGCAAGGCATCGTGGGCTTCTGAAACAAACAAAAACAATAGTAGAATCGTATTAGAAAGTACCTAAAACATCTGCAAAGTAAAGTTTTCTTGATACCAAAAATAAAAGAAAACCACTCGGTAAAAACCCTACACATTAAGAACAGACTTAAAGCATTTACAAATACTTTATGTAAAAGGAAACATTAAGGTATCTGACTACGTTCGGAACCATGATTTTAAAAAAGCGCATAAATGGATAATTTTCATGATATTTAGTGTCACTTAGATTAGAATACATGTATAAAATTGTTTTAAGGACATCTTGACAAAAAAAATTACTTAAATACAATATTTTGGCAAAAAATTAATTTAGAATAACCATTTTCCAAACGTTCTCTTTTTATAAAAAATGTTTTTATAATAATATTTTGCTTATATAAAGTAAAGACTTCTCTCCAGAGAGCCTGAACTAGGATTTTTGAAAAATTCACATTATTTTCAGTTACCACCAATTGAAATAATTATCGGCGTTTTTATCTTAAAATTGCTCCCCTCTGTTGTCGTAAAATATGGATAAACCCATTTCTAAGTTATATATTTGAAAAATTCTAGTTGAGCCTCTGTACAGAGGTCTGAGCTATATACAGACATAATATTATTATAATAGAAGCATTTTTCACAAAAGGAGAATATTTTGAAAATTGGTCATTCTATGTTTATTTTTTGTCAAAATATTGTACTTAAATAATTTGTTATTGTAATAATATTCTTAAAACGATTTTATATACACTTTCCAATCTAAGTGACACTAAATATCATAAATATTATCCATTTATACGCTTTTACAAAATCATGGTTCGTGACGTAGTCGGATACCTTAATAGAAAGCATTAAAAACGTTTTAAATTATTTCTTGTGCAATGTGCATTCTAGTTAATGATTCTTTTTTATCGATTTTTATTGCACCTAAAATTTTCCTCTTGTTCAACACTAGCCCTATTATTTTCAAAAGCAGTGTTAATGTAGCAGCAGAAAACGTTTTTTCTTCACAACGCCATCGATATTTTGTTGTACAAACATCCGTAGTTAGAAAGGGAACAAAAGAAATCACGTGTCTGTACTATCGGTAATGATGTTCTATGCATTTCCAGGAGGTGGTGTTTATTGCTTGGCTGAAAGTTAAAGCTAGGATAAAGATAAACATTCTGTACTTTTCCAAATACGTAATTAGATAGCATATTTGTTCCTTTACGAAATGAGAAGTGAAATTTGAAGATTATTTTCCATTTAGGTGTTGAAAAGACGTTTATAGTTAATCATTAACTAAAAAGTTTTCTACAAAATTACAAAAGTTTCTTCAATATTGTTAAACATTTTAAATAAACAAAATTTTTAAGTGATGTATTTAACTATGAGGAAACGATTGTTTTTAAACTTTGATACAACTACTACGCTAAGTTAAATGCATGTGCAATTTTTAACGTTACAAAACTACTTTTCAAGTGTTTGAAGTAAGATTTAATCATTTTGATGACAAATTGAACGCTGAAAAAGTACCCCAGACCGTACCAGAAACAGTTTTCCATGCTTGGAGGGAACAACAGATTTCGTCAAAGGAGTCAGGGAGAGAATTTGTCGAAATCCATGTGGGAAGTAGATTCTTTTTGTTAAACAGATGAACATGTCCAAAAGAACAATGAGTCTCATAGTAAAGGAAGACCTCTGGCTAAGAGGCTATCGAAGAATAATTGGAAATTTTCATACAAAATAAGTAAAGCACCAGAGGTTTTCTTACGTAAAAACATTGTTACGCTGGCATGCTTATAGCGGTCACAGTTAAATTCTTCTTATCGACGAAACATTTCTGACGTTGAAGAATCTTTCTACCGTCAAAATGACAGTGTATACACGAGAAATGTCCAAGAAGCTAAAGAGAAGAAGAAATGCGTTAAGAGAGCTCATCATTTGGCTTCTATAAGGGATCGGCTATTAGCTATAAAGGTGTCTCAGAGAATTATGTTTGAAGAAAGGCCTAAAGAACGCAACAAAGATTTATCAAGACACTATCATTGAATTAATCTAACGTTAGCCTTTTAATTTAAACTTGTTCAAAGGAAACGATTAGACTTGTAGCGGTGGTAACTATATAAGCCAGTAATAGCCTCCGGACTGAAGTGATTATTTTGGTCCAGTGGTAAGTTACGTGCTTACGGAACCGAAGGTTGAGTGTACTATCCGCATTGGTGACCCTGGCTGAATATGAAAAAACGCAATCTTCGCTCAGCTGTCATGGCGCCATGTATCCACCGCAAGAGCAACCAAAAGCCGTTAAACATGTATGCCGCAGTAAAGCAAGCCGTCAGATCCACACGACGTAACCATCAAGCCGTCAGATCCCCATGACACAACAATCAAGCCGTCAGACACACTTGACGCAACAAAAGCAAACCGTCAGATACACTTGACGCAGCAGCAACAACTCACACGTTCGCCATAACAACTACATCGTTCGTTCGCCTATCCACCGACTCGTAGAGGAGTGTGTAGCGATGGTATCTACACTGGTGTGCAAAAATTAAGGACGAAGTCGAAAAATTAGCATATCAGCTGAACGAAGAGGCAGAGCGGACAGAAAGACCAATCAGGAGATTAAGTAAGGTGATGTACGGTAGCACATGCGCAGATATGCAGGTAGACGTAATGGGGGAGTATCTGAGTAGTATAAAGCATGTTGTCGGTGTAAGATCAGTATTTCTGGCAAAGAGATTGCACGCCGTATAGCAGTTAAAATCACACCGAGTTGCTGCCTCAGCGAGAAATGGCGAATAATCAATCTGTTAGACGACATCTGGATGCATTTACCCGAGGTCGAATCATTGGGAAGTTGGAGGAAGGCCGCAATGTGACAAGTGTGGCTGCAGAGTTCGGAATTGCTCACAGCATCGTTTCACGACTTTGGAGACAATTTCAAACTACAGGAACAGCTATCCGGGGGTTCAGTAGTGGTCGTCCACGAGGAACCAAACCCGCAGATGACCGGTACATTGTCTTACAGGCCAGAAGAAACAGGCGGCAGACAGCGGGAGAAATCGCTAGACACACGACACAGGCGACTGGACGACCGATATCGTGTTTTACCGTGGCCAGAACACTGCACGGTGGTGGTCTGTTTGCACGACGCCCTGTACCTTTAACGCCTGCCCATCGGAGAAGGCGTTCTCTGTGGTGCCGGGAACACCGGAATTGGAGAGACAATGAATGGGGACGAGTACTCTTTACAGATGAGAGCAGATTCAGTTTGAGTAGCGATTCTCATCGCATACTCATCTGGAGAGAGCGAGGAAGCCGCAATCATCCCTCGAACATCATTGAAAGGGACAGGTATGGAGGTCGCGGTGTTCTCGTTTGGGGAGGCATCATGCTTGGTAGTCGTACAGACCTTCACATCTTCGACGCAGGTTCAGTCAACGGGACTCGTTATTGTAACGAGATTCTTCTTCCATATGTGCGTCTTTTTAGAGGCGCTATGGGTCTGCAGTTCCTTTTCATGGACGACAATGTACCATGTCATCGCACAGTAGCTGCCGAACAGCTCTTAGAGAGTGAGGATATTGAACGTATGGATTGGCCGGCACGATCTCCGGATCTCAATCCCATCGAGCATGTATGGGATTTTCTAGGCAGACGCTTGGCAGCTCGTACCTTACCACCAGTAACGATTCGGGAGCTTCGATTGGCGCTGCAAGACGAATGGGCAGCAATGCCTCAACAACTCATTGACACCCTCATTCTCAGCATGGGCAGACGCTGTGAAACCTGCCTAGCAGTCAGGGGAGATCATATACCCTACTAAAGACCGGATGTTTCTTGCTGGACACCCGTCACAGGGATGTTTCGGCCTTCAGTCGCATTGCGCTCCATGCTACTTTTTCAATCAAGCTTCTTTTATCCCTCTGATTTCTCTTTTTAGTAAGTGTTGCTTACATTACACATGTCCTTACGTATTGGGGATCTTACGGTATTAAATGTGTTGATTTGGAAAGCTTTTGTACAAAGTTATATTGAAAAAACCGTCTCGTCCTTAATTTTTGCACACCAGTGTATATAAGCCAGTAACAGCCTCCGGACTGAAGTGATAATTTTGGTCCAGCGGTAAGTTACATACTTACAGAACCGAAGGTTGCGAGTTCTATCCTCAGACTTTTCAACATAACTCTGCACGTACTCATAAAGCAAAGACTAAGTGGTGGATAAAAAAAGAATGTACCGAACTTCATAGAGCACAAAGATTGACCATCCTCCAGTCCAGATTTAAATCGTGGTCAGTAATTAAAGGTAAAGGTGTGTGTCACAAAAATGACCACCCAATTCTAAATGTTTCAAACGTTCTTAAAGAAAAGAAGAAATAGAAGTTTTCTCAGGGAGATAGTACGTGCCTATATAAACGAATGACCAAAGAGACTTAAGAGTCCATGTCTCTTGCTAGCAGCCATATTAAAAATAAACTAGCTTTATTTGTCAGTAACTTTTTGTTTAAGAAAAAAAATTTAAAATTATGTTTGCTGCTTTGATTATTTTATGTTAATCACTTTCCAATGAGATAAATTCAAATCTGAATCAAATTTTTGAAAATGTCATAAAATGCCGAGGTTTTATTGAGCAGGATAAAAACCCACTTTTTTTCTAATGAAAAAAAAATAATAATTTCAACTTTTTGTATTTCAGACTCCTGATCCGACATTAGAATGTAATTTTATTTCAGAAAATTTTCAGATCTTTCTCTATTCAGTGACATCAAGTATATTCCAATATCTTTATTATTTTGCATGCTAAAATCATGTAAATTCCGTTTAATCGAACCCAGTGATTATCACCCATGAATAGTAAAGATGAATTCTTTCATCATCGAAAAGTATCGAATAAATACCGTATATTCCGGCGTATTACATGCACCTGTTCTTTCAAACTACATATATTTTTGAATTTTTAGATATATTCGCCGTATAACGCGCACATCTTTTTTTTGTACGAAACCTGAAATGTACATGTGCAATATTATGAAGTCATTTATTCGGAATGCCATATTTTTTTAAGCAACCGTATACTTTTAGAACGAAAACCTTCAAGAGCAAGAAAAGGTGTGTTATAATGATATGGAAGTTAAAGAAGATGAAAAAACATTTTTGAAAGGGGACCAAATGTGTTATGCTAGCTTAAAAATAGTGTGGGTTGGATAATAAAAGCATGGAATGAAATTATACCTGACATAGTTCAAATATCATTTAAAGAACGCATACCTAACAAAATCTAGATGGAACAGAAGAGGATTACTTATTTTTGGATCAGAGTAAGTGACGATGGAGAAGAAATGTTCAATTATATGCCTGAAGATATTACGAATTTGACTAATTTTTCTTTTAACCAATATGGAAAATTCATAATGTATGTCATTTTCTTTAAATAAAAAGTATTTATATATATGTAAAAATAAATTTTTCTTAATGCTCCTCTCCTCTTTATTTTCAAAGCTATCATATTTATTTTCGGCGTATAACACGCACTCGTAAATTTCGATCTTTTTTTCAATTCCTACTATTAGCTCAAAATCTCCCTATATATATCTTATTCAAATTTTCAATTGTTAATAAAATACATTTTAAGGCGCTCATTTGAATTGAAATTTTATATATGCTACTGTTTTGGGTGACAATACTATAATTTAATTGTAATTAATTAAAATTAGTTGACTGAACTAATTATTTAAATAATTACAGATACAGCCACATTGGCTTTATTTTTAGTGACTTGGGTCAAAACTTCAAAAAAATTTTTTTTCTCCCGTTTTAAAATATTCAGTTGAACTGAAATTTTATATACACAATTGTTTTGGATGACAATACGATACTTTAATGATAATTAATAAAAATTAATTGCTCCTTAATATTATGATTCTGTCAGATGTATATACATATTTATATTAATTGTAATTACTTGATAAAAAGTAACTAAAAGAAAAATTTTCTTAGTTGACCTAAGTAGGAATTGATTTAATTTTTTTTATATTTCTTGTATGTGTCATAAGTGCGTGTTATAAGCTTAATTATATACGGTAACTGTATTTTCTTAAAAAAATTAAGCAAAATATATTAGTTTTAAGTATATATATATAATTATTTTCCTTACAAAATAAGTTATCTAAATTAGAAATATGATCACTCCTCTAGTATTCATAATTTCGCGGTAATAATTCCTTGAAAAACAATGTTCAGTAACAGACAACAAAATGATGGCTGACTCTTAGGTGACTTTCTTTTTTTCGTCGATTCCAATCATCGGTGTCTACTTATTTGTAGAAGCACCCGCCGCGCTGACTCAACTGAACAAATCAAACACCGCCTCCCACCCT
This sequence comes from Trichonephila clavipes, assembly GCA_019973935.1. Classification (NCBI taxonomy): domain Eukaryota; kingdom Metazoa; phylum Arthropoda; class Arachnida; order Araneae; family Nephilidae; genus Trichonephila; species Trichonephila clavipes. The sequence continues at coordinate 408,372 of BMAU01006061.1, read as the reverse complement.
TTTGCATCAGGGCAGGTCTTTTTAAATGGAATTGTCCACCGTTGTAAAGTATATCGGGAACGCTTCGTTGGCTGCGTATGCGAGCACAACTCATAGCCTCTCGGACGATGGTCAGAGGATCCCAAGAGAGACGGGGGTCCCCATTGTTCTGAAGGGAGTCCTCCGGGGAGCAATCTCACATTATTGAGCGGCTCCAGACGCCGAGGACAAATTCGATTGGTCAATGCTCATGTGCTCCGCGTTTTTTATTCGAAATCTCTGGAGACAGGAAGTGGCCATCACCGAACTCATAGAGGATCGGACCTTGTCCACCTGCTGATCATTTGATAGGACCTCTCTTCCCCCTTCCTTGTTTGGTACTGCGTAGGTCTGTTTTTATGACCTTAAAGCGAGACTCGTTTACTTCTTGAAAGCTCTATTTTTTAATGCTCGTAAGTTTGTTCTTCCTGTTGTTGACCTGCAACGTTGCACTCAATTTTAGGGGAGTTTCCAGTAACAGAACCAGTGTACTGAAGATGTCCTTTTATGAGAATTTTAATGACATATTTTTAATTGTAAGAAAAGTTTTCAGATAATTATACATTAAAATTTCTGATAAAAATTGTATTACATTTTTTCGCATTACAATCATTTGCATCTGTTAAAATATAATTTCGTTAGTCATTTCAGCCTTATTTCAAATTTCAAATGAGGCATTGTATTTCATTATAAATACAATTGAATTTTGTATACCAAAATAATATTGCTTGATTCAGTGGCGTACTCAAGGGGGCCATTTAATGAACACTCCAGGGGTTTGGGGGTTCAAACCCTCCCATACACCAATATATTTTTAATTTTTACTATAAAAATTGCTCCTAGATAATTTCATCTATTGTTTTTCAATTCCCACACTATTAACTCACACTCTCTGTATATTTATTTATTTATCTTGGTGGAATTTTCAATCGTTAATAAAATACATTTTAAAGCGCCCAATTGAGTTGAAATTTAATATACATGATTATTTTGGATTACAATACAATAGTTTAATTATAATTAATAAAAATTAATTCATTAAAACTAGTTATTTAAAGAATTACAAATACAGCCACGTTGGCATAATTTTTGGCGACTTATGAACCCTTTTGGCGACTTGTGTCAAAACTCGAAAAGGTTTTTTTCTCACGTTTTAAAGCATTCAGTTGAACTGAAATTTTATGTACACGATTGTTTTGGATGACAATACGATACTTTAATGATAATTACTAAAAATTTATGGCCACTTAATGTGGTGATTCTGTCATATGTGTATATACATATTTATGTTAATTGTAACTATTTAATAAAAAGTAGCTAAAAGAAAATTTTTCTTTGTTGATCTAAGTAAGAATTGACTTAAATTTTTTTTTTATATTACTTGTTTAAAATGTAAACCACTCCCATAAAAGTAATCTGCGCACGCGCAGCTGGTTTGATTTTATAGATACAAATAAAAGTTTACGCTTTCTCCAGCAAATATGGAGGCAATTTGAAGTAAAATCTTTATCATACTTAATATCGATTCACGACGCATATATCTTAAGTAAAATATTGAGTTTAAATTTCTGTGGGATATAACAAGGGTGCATTTTCTACATCAGTGATTCTTAATCTTTTTTTGTTGCGGTAAACTTTTAACACTTTCAAAATTTGGCGGCAAAATAACAATAAAAAAAAGTTTTAAAAAAATTTCAATTATATATAATACACTTTCAACTATCCACGAAAAGAATAAGTTAAGTATACCACGAATATTCTTAGCTTATTTTTATAAAACGGTGGAATTATTTGGTTCCGGATTTTATTTATTTTTCTCAGAGTATAATAAATAACTTTAAAAAAATTTGGCAGCACACAAAAGCGCCATGGCACGCTGGTTGAGAATCACTGCTCTACATAAAAATCCTTAATTTAATTCGTATCTAATTCCGAAAAATTAATGCCTTTCAATCTGAAATGTATGATATAAATTCTAATTTTATTTACAGAGTATCGAAAAAAATTGGATATAAGATACTAAATATTTTGCTAAAATATCCATTCTTTATAAAAAGTGCAAATTATATTTGAAAAGGAAAACTCTTTTCGAAATATTTGAGTTTCGTAATGGCTTTCTCACAAAAATATTTAAAACACATATGAGAGAGCCCTATAAAAATTAAAAAAAATAAAATATGATTTAAAATGTATATTTAGGAATTAGTTGTAAATGCTTTTAAATCACAAATCGGTTAAAAAGCGAAAATTGAATTTTATTTTATCTTCTAAAAATCTCATTTATAATGTTAGAAAAAAATAACCAGTTTGCTATTCATTTTAATCTCTTAAAATAAAATGATCCAAGCGAACTAAATACAAATTCATGTTTGTTTACAAATACAAAGATTTTCTCCCTCTAAATTGGGGTGGAACCGAGCAAAATCGTACTGTCGCTTGCATAGTGCTCAAAGCTAAGGCTAACGACAGGCGTAAAAATCCTAGCCCTTAGCCCCGATGAATTTCGCGGGCCTCGATCTGACTTCGTCAGGCATTAGTCACAAGTTTTAACGCATTGAATGAATTTTAAGAAGTTTATTTCAGAATAGTTATAGCTCTTAATTCTAATTGCTAAGTACGATATCGTGGGAAATTGCCATTACTTATTGCATAAATAATTATTTCAATAATTTCAAATACAATGAATACGCGCTTTTTCTTTAACAATTGTCTAAAAAGCATAAGTTTTAAATAAATAAGTAAATAGGAAAGCACATTACGTTATATATTTGCTTATATAACTATAATAATTTTTAATAAAAAAATTTGGAAGTATAAAAACTAAAAACTATAATATCTAATATCATGAACAAACTACTCAGCTAGTTTTATAAGAAATCTAAGAAGTTAAAAAAGAGTGTTGATTAAAAGACTTGGAAAACTTACGATAAAATATTTACCTCGGACGATTTGCAACTGCTTTGCTACTTCCTCTCGATAAGCTATTTCTTTTCTAACTTGTTCTTCAAATGTATCTGTAAATTGGAAAAAAGTACATCAGTAAACTTCCTTTTTTCTTCCTACCTTAAATTGTTAAATTCAACAGGATATCAGAATTTTTTCAGATGAGAGAAATATCAGGATCCAATCAGGGGAGGAAAATATTGGCGTAGATGTTGTCATGGGGTCAATTCCGAATACTTTTCGTGTAGCTGTAATTTAAAGTTAAGTAAAACCAGCCCTGATCCCAAATTTAAATTATGGTATGTAAACTTTTTACTTTATGCGTATTCCACGCTTTTCCTTCAAAAGGAATTTCGGTACTTACGTAATCATCACTAAAGTATTGGCGAAGCACATGGTTGCCAATTCAGCGCGTATGACTCATACGAAATCGGGGTTGCCGACTTGGAGAGTTATTTTGAACTTTGATATTGTGTTACGATAGTACATAAGAGAACCAAAATTTCTTGTTAAAATGATACAAAAATTCAGGGAAAATTTATCAAATTAAAACAAGCAAATAAGAGTAGAAGTATTTTTAATTTCACGTACAATTATTTGTCAAATCAATTAAGGTATCCGACTACGTTCGGAACCTTGATTTTGTAAAAGCGCATAAATGGATAATTTTCATGATATTTAGTGTCACTTAGATTAGAAATCATGTATAAAATTATTTTAAGGACATATTGACAAAAAAATTTATTTAAATACAATATTTTGGCGAAAAATTAACTTAGAATAATTTTTTTTCAAATGTTTTCCTTTTGTGAAAAATGCTTCTATTATAATATTATTTTGCCTGTATATAGCTCAGACCTCTCTACAGAGGCTCAACTAGAATTTTTGAAATATATAGCTTAGAAGTGGGATTATCCATATAATTATTATATTATAATAATTATCCATATTACTACATTATTATATTATGTGGGATTATCCATATTACTACAACAGAGGGGAGAAATTTTAAGATAAAAACGCCGATAATTATTTTAATTGGTGGTAACTCTGAAAATAATGTGAATTTTTCAAAAATCATAGTTGAGCCTCTGTGCAGAGGTCTGAGCTATATTCAGGCAAAATATTATTAGAATAGAAGCATTTTTCACAAAAAGAGAACATTTTGAAAAAAGATTATTCTAAGTTAATTTTTTTGCCAAAATATTGTATTTAAATAATTTGTTTTCTCAAAATGTCCTTAAAACAATTTTATACATGTATTCTATTCTGAGTGACACTAAATGTCATGAAAATTATCCATTTATGTGCTTTTTTAAAATCATGGTTCTGAACGTAGTCGATACCTTTTAAGTTTAATTCAACTGATTTAATGGGAATAAATAATTGTAATGATCGTTTACAAACAGAAACACGTCACTTTAGAGATTAACCTTCAGGATTCAAAAAATTTTAAAAAATCTACTCATTAAAGAAAATAACTAATGATTGCAATGATTACCGATTTCGATTCAGTCAATCAAAATCGGTAACAATCATTGCCTAACACTAAAATTCTTTAACACTAATTGAAACCTCCACCAGAACTGATGTAAATTAATCTTAAATCACCATGCTCTAATTTATAATTACTTTTATTAATTTTCTAACCAAAAACAATAAATTAATTAGCTTTGAAAAGAAATAGAGAAAATATGAATAGGTTTTTATTGAAATAAACTAATAAAAAACCAAGGGAAATTTTTCAAACGTATTGTTGAGTTAAGCAATAACTGCTTAACTTTCAACGTAAGCGTAGAACAATCTAGAAACTAGACGAAAATTTATTGACTTAAAAATGAATATAGGACACATTTAATCTAAATTTTGACTTTTAATGTGGAATCAAGAAAATCAACTAGTTTAAGAGTCCATTTGATCTAATATTATGCAGATAATTATAAAATCTTTTTTTTTTCAAAAGAAAATTTTACATTATTGCAGCATTTTAAGGAATATGAATGCCGTATATTTCTGAATACAATCCGAACCATGCAAAATCTCAGAGCCTGATTTTTCTTCAAAACTTTAGCTAAAATTCAAAACCCGCATATATAGGGACGTCTTAAGACTTCTTAAGGCCCTGGACCCAGAGACATCTTACGACTTTTTGTGACCCTGGACCCCTATGGAAAAGTTGGCCCTACCTGTGATGCTTAAAAGTAGATAGTATATAGCATACGTTGCGAAATATCGCACAAACGGTAATCTGAAACAAATAAATGTGTATTACTCAGTTTCACAAAACTAGACACTAACCAACTCGTCCGACTGCCATTTTTCAACTGTATATGATGGTGTAGAGGGGGGTAAGTCAGGCCTAGACACGGACGTCGGTTATCACATAATAATTTTCCCGTCTTATAACAACCCTGGTCTCGGAAGATTCATGATAACGCGTTTACGAAGATAACGTTTACTACCTTACAAGGATTTGCAAACAGCCTGCTAAATTAATAATAACTACAAGTATACGCTGCAAACTACGGAATTATAGCATATATAAAAATATCATATTTAATAATTCTACGAGACGAGGCCCCCACTGAGGTCAAGGCCCTGGACCCGTTTGGCTCATGCCTTAAGATGTCCCTGCGCATATAAACTGAATTGAGAAGGGAAAATGTGGAAAATGTTAAAATTGATAGAGGAATTTTTTTGGAATTTTTCATTATGACTTTATAATGTTAATTTAGATTTTTATCGATAGTATAGTAGTTTTTAGAAAGAGATGCTTTAAGTATAGAATATCGACGTTGTCTAATACAGAAAATTAAAAGAATATTTGTGTTCTTTTATTTATTTGATTCTTATCCTCAAATCGAAAATTTAATTCGGTAAATTAAGCTTTTAGTTTTTGTCAATTTTAACCCCTTATGCATAAACGGTACTTTAAAAGGACCACTAGAATCATATTACTATTAAAAATATTCAATTCGTCTATTACCAATGGTACGCTTCATGTTTCATGCTAAATAGTTCTCTCTATCACCGCCAGGTTATATCAGTAGTTCTGCGAAGTTGAAAATCGTTGAAAAGGATAAATTTTCTTCGCTGTGAGTGGACTCATTTCAGTTGCTATCTTGTACGATATGTGATATAAAGTTTTGTACGTAAAAATCTCAACAATCATAGATAAGTCTTCTCTATGTTTTTCCCTTTCTCATTTTATAAACTTTGAGAAATACCGTTGTTTGTAAAATTAAATTGTTTTTACTTTATTTTCGAAATTGTTTCTGAAGTCGCATTGTTAAGTTCTGTTGGATCAAAGCACATAACAAGTGTTAATATATTTAGTTTTAACTTATTTTTAAATACTGTCGGGTTTATATAGTTTGTATATTTATCCATATATATATATATACATATATATATATATATATATATATTCATGCATAATATAGAATAGTCAAAGAGCATTTTTGTGCTTGAATAAATTTATTGCTATACATAAAATTTTTCCTGTTTGTTTTCAGCCATTTGAATAATGCCTATCCCATTTCAGATATGCTTAGAACGTGGGAATAAGTTATATGAACTGCAATGAAAAATGAGGTTGTTGTAAAGTATATGCAAAAAAAGAATAATAAAATTTATACAATCGACCTTACTCAAAATATAAAGTGTTCAATGTATTACTATACTTGAATAAAAAAAACCTGTTTTTATTGTCAATAGGAATATGTACCTTATTATACATGGTAATAAAACAGTACAGCTAAATGTTGTGCATTTTATTTACTTTCAATGTTGTGAAGTATTAACATTTTTAGTTACCCATAGGTTCTAAAATGTACCAATTTAATTTATTACCTCTAATTAATATATAGTACTTAAACAAAATTTCTATTATTATTTAATAAATATTCTAATTTGAGTTCATAATGTAATCAACAAATTTTTAAGAAATTATTTCTTTTAATTCTTAATTTCGTCATAAAGGTTTAATTCCCATAAAAATGGCTAAAATAAAATAAACAATAAATTGTTCATTAGGATTTATAACGTGAATAATGTCAGTTTATATTGGTATAAATGATAGCACCAGCACCAAATAAATTAAATTTATTACTATTAATAAAAGAAATCTTGACAAACTTTTCATTATTAAATCTAAAATTTTGACATTGATTAAACAAAAGTATACCTTGATTATTTAAAACATTTAGTTAAAAATATTGAAGATTTCAATGAATGAATTAGGATGTAAATTTCAAAACTGCTAAGCTCGATATTACTTTAAATAAAATCTGGATTCTAAATTATTGAGTCAAGAATAATTTAAACAAATAGTAAGCTTCGAAAAAGAAAGAAACAGAGAAAAAAGAGTAAGATAAAGATTGAAAATCTCTATTGATACAAGAAAAATCTATTTATAAAATTGTTTTCATATATTCACATTTTTAACTAAAATAAATTGATAAACAAAATGAGTTTACTAAGCTGATCGGGAAAATGTACATATCTTTTGAATTTTTGATCTTCAATATTTTTGACAACAATGTATTAAAATTTGTTTTTGTTATGCTTTTTGTTTTTGTATATGAGATGAGATCTCTAAACAACAAGTAACTTTTACAAAGTATTAGTAAGATTTACTGCTTTATTATCAAATTATAGTAATACATATTTAAAAAAAATTTATCCAATGTGTTTCAATAAATTTATCAATACAACTCACATTATTAATTGCAGGTAAGTATTTTCACGTTATAAAGTAAATTAGAATTTTGGGATTAAACAGCCGAATTTTGACAAGTATATAGCAAATAAAGATATTTTCCTAGCATTTTTTTTTCTTTTTCGAAATTAATTTCTGAGTTCTTTCTTTTCTTCGCAAACTAATTTCCCATTTCCAATAAAATTCCCCGAAACAGTAATTAGAAATGTTTAGCATTCTACTGTATTAAAAATATTTGAATAGCTAGTAATGAACAGTTTTAAATATTGGAACTTCACTCTCTTAATTGAATTCAATTTCAGATAGCATAAAAAGATACAATGTGATATTTATGACTTATTCACATTGCGCCTATTCAAAAATGCTCAATTAGTATTTAAATATTGATAAAAGTAAATAATATTCGTGTATTCAATTTTTTCTCTGTAATTATCATCAAAAACACATAAAATAATGTTATACTAATTATCATACCTTCAAAAAAGGGGGGGGGGCAACTCTTAAATGGCATAAAAATGATTTTATATCAGTTTCTTTAGTACATTTAATATTAGCCATATGTTTGAAAGTTTCTTAGAATTTTTAAAATGGAACAACAGTATTTGTAAATAAATGTTTATAACTATCTAATTGAGAGAGAAGTCAATTTCTGTGTAAAGCATTAAATTTATAATATAAGTGGAGACCGCCTTATAACAAAGACTATTGCTAGTCTAAGAACAGGTGATCACAGAGGAATGAAGTTTGATAGAGATGGTAGAAGAACTTATAGGAATTATGATAACTTTTTAGATACAGAGCTAACGCCTGCTCCTATTTTTGACTGTCCAGCTATTCTTGCTTCTCTACAAGAAATAGGGGTCCTTTTTTTCATAAACAAACCTCTATGTGGACAATATTAAACAAATTGCCAGAGCAGTCATCTAGGCCCACGGTACTGTCTGATTCGGTCGCGTCATGCCTACGACATCATCATCATAATCATAACAATTTAACACTTTAAAATTACCTTTCAAAAAAACTTAGAAATATAGGAAGCTAAGATACAAACTTAATAATTCAATTCTCTTACAAACTTTACAATTTTCTATTAATTATCTTCATAAAAGATACTTAAAATTCCCATTTTTGATAAATTAAGAGTCAACATTCGCATTATTGATGGCTTACAGCTGTTTTTAACAGTTTTATTGTTGTACTAAAATTTAATTACTAGTTTTATAGTTTTACTTTGGGGGATCGGAAACATAATCAAAATTCAAGTATTTTCCAAGAACTATGTTAAAAGTAGTAAATATTGCATTATTTTCCAGCTTCTCAACTGGTTGACTAATACATTTTTATATCTTTTAATAACTACATATTTTATTCATAGGTACGCTTGAACGGTTGTTAATAATAATAAAAAATGATACGTAAATTTTATTCATTATATACGAAATCGCCGGGAGACATGTAGCCACCAAGGCAAAAGTAATTTAGTGGTAAAACCTCTCAATCTCCGGACTATTGACATTAAAACCCTTCCTTTAATATCACGAAGGGATGGTTTTAATCGAATTGAATGGTGTTTTTGTGGGTTTTTCTTCTTCTTGATCTGTATTCTTACTGTCTGTTGCAATTCAACTTAAAACTGCTTTTATATTGAACAGTTTGAAATATAAAAAAGACAAATAGAGAGACACGTGCAGTAATCGTAAATCTTTTGGGACTGTAAAACCTTAAAGAAATTGATTCCGTAGAGTAGTTTTGAGCTCTTGCAATGAATGATTTAGTGTATGATTTGAAAGAAAGGGGGAATGCAACATGTTTTGCTCTTAAAAATTTTACCACTGTAAAAAAAAAAAAAAGAATCACCGAAATCGCGTACAAATAGTCAAAGAATTTTTATTATTTTCCAACTTGCTTGAAGTACTTCTATCTGAATAATGGACAAAACTATTAATGTTAGATGTGATTTCTCTTAGTAAAAAAAATAGAGAAAAAAAGGTCTCGTTTCCTTTGATATAAATATAGTGCCATTTCAACCGAAGCAGAGACTATTATATTGATTTTTTCTTTCAATTGCAAGAATTAAAGTCCAGCGGGGGCCATTTTTTTTTAATAAAAAGATTTCAGTATTTCACTTATAAAAACCAAATATCAGAAACTTTGGTTTAAATAATTCAAGCAAATGGAATTTAGAACTTTTAATAACATTTTTCTAGTGATTTCTATTAGTTTAAAAGATATATTCTTGATATAGCGAAAACTTTATTTGAATTGTGTGCCATGTGAGAGAAAATGATGCTATGTACGAAAAAAACTGTATTTGTTTGTGTGATTTCTGGGACAATAATTTTTGAAAAATTTCCACAAAGATTTGTGATGCAACATTTGTAAAGTGTCTGAAAAAGTTAGGAATTTAACTGAAAGCGCTAATGCTGTTTTTTAAGGTATCCGACTACCCAGAAATCAGGATTTTTTTCAAAAATTGACAAATTTTGTTTATGATTTTATTTTATAGGTCATCCTATTAGCTCAATAAAAATACCAACCTTTTTATTTTTCATTCACTAGAACAAAAACTACAAGTGTTTTAATAAAAGCAGATGCTATAACTTTACACAAGATGTCAAATTTTAAAATGCGTTTTACTCGAAATGTTTTTTTTTTTGTTAAAAGTTCAAAAACGGGGACAGCGATTGCTAAAACACTTTTGAAAATAATTTACTGACATTTTTTGTGTATGTTCTGTATAACAGTAGAAGTGTTTTGATTTTCAGATTTATCAATCACTGTTTTATTTCAAAATTTACAGTCCTTTATGTGAATATAATCAATGTCTTTTTATGCAATTTCATATAATCACTAAGATAAAGTGCTCTAGTTTTTGTGAAAATTAAAACATCTCTTATTCTGAAGGTCATTTCATACATGAATAAAAAAGTAACACATCAAAGTTTAAAAATTGAGAATTTGTTCATAATATTTTTGTACAGAGCGGCCCCCGTTTATGTAATTTTTTGTACATTTTTTACCAGTTTTTTCCCATTTATAATAATAAATTTTTTTCTGCTTTCAATTTTAGGATTTTTTTCTTAAAATATACTAAATAAGTCTAAAAATCCCAAAAAATCCTCATATTTCCATTTTTTTAAATACAAACTCGTAAATAGTCTTATACCTTAAAATATATGTGACACTACTTTCATTTTCGAAACGTTTCTTGCTAAAATGTATTTTATATCTTCACCAACAGTCCATTATCCATCGAACATCTGCAAATACCCCTAACTCAAATAATAAAACTATATTGAGAAATCATTAAAAGTCATTTAAATATATTCACATTAGACTAAAAATACTGTATAAATAATTTCAAGAATTAATAGCTAAATATGCAAAGCTCAGCTTATGAAACTTTTATTATTTGCCATTACACAAAGTTACTCATTTGGAATTATTAGATCAGTATTTTTATTAACGACTAAGATTGGTTTGGTGAAAGACTACTATATTAATTTATCAATTTTAAACAATAGTACATGTAACAAGCGTAATCTTGTGCGATGTTTTCCTCTTGAAACTACCTTAGGATTTTCTCTGTGATTTTACTGAAAATTTTAACTTCCATCATCGTATAGAAAGACGTATGATTAAGTATTCTTCGTAAGCGAAATAAGTAAGATTAAGTATGTGAAGCGAATTATTAGAAGCAAGTTTCAGTGTTCTTTTAGAAGAAAAGTTCTAGTGATTTATTAAATTAAAGATTTAAAGTGTCTGGATTTGTGAGTGATATTTGTTTCAATTAGCCTGCGTACTTGATAGTTCCTAGAAGATAAGTACCCTTTTGCTTACAGCCTCTAAGCGCGTGAGAAAACCTTATACCCCACAATTTAAGTTATTTGATTAATCAGTGAACTCATAAGTGCAGGATTAATTGACTTAGATTTATATTCATTAAATTTGTACAAAGATAAAATTAACTTTTTCGGAAAAATTCGAAAGTAGACAGTATGTTTTTTATGGAAAGTAATATTTTAAAAATAAAAATAATAAGTAATCACAGTTGATTACTTTAGTTTGCTGGAAATAATGATGATTCTTTTTTAAATACTCCTTTGATATATATTAGGCGCTAAAACTTCTTCCCTTACTAGGATTTCTCATATTATCAAAATTACATCGAAATTAAAAATGATCATGTTCAATTTGTTTACTATATTTAGGAATAGGGGAAAAAAAATTGTATTCCTTTTCTATTTAACCATTAAGGTTTTACATAAATATTTAAAAATTAACTCAATACGTCCTTGAATTAAATAAATTTTATTTATTTAACGTATACTATAAGCTGTTGAGAGATGCATTTATTTTTAGGGGAAAAGTTATTGTAATAAAATGAAAACAATGAAAAAATATAACCAAGAAAATTCTAATTTCAATATGGATATTTCTTCAGACTCATGGAAGAAGTGTTTCATAGAAATCATCTTCGTTGCAATATATATTTAAGAATTAAAGCAGAGAATTTTTGAAAGGAATTCGTTTCTTTTTGTATACCTCGTATTGCTTGATATTCTCTCTCTGCACGCCTGCGCGCTTCTGCTTCTTGCAACAGGACTTCTTTCAGTTCATCTATTGGGGAGAAGATAAAAGGAAATCACACAAAAGAATTACATCATCAGAAGTTAAAGAAACTACAATGAAATAAAATTATGAAAAATTTTGAATTGCGTTGGAACTAAAGTATGTATTTTATTAATTTTTTATATTCATTATATTTTTTCAATTTATAGGAAAAAGTATGTAACACATGACCCAATAAGTCCCAGGCCTAACATATTGATGGAGCTACCTTCCAACTTTCTTTAGTCTAACCTAATAGTACTAACTTTCAAATGGCACGTGTCAAAATTTCGTGATAATATCTTGTTTAGTTGAAAAGTTACAGAGATTTTAGTGAAGCAACTTTTGTTTGCTTAGAAACCATGGATTAAAATGAAGTTCGTGTGTTAACATTGGTTTTTGATGGGTGAAAACACTGTCAAAGCAAAAGAATACACTTTTAATTACTTTACTGGCCTCCGTACAGTCCAGATCTTGCCCCCAATGACTACTGGGTTTTTACAGACCTTAAAAGGATGCCACAGGGAAAGAGGTTTGGCTCAAAGGATCAAGGGATTGCCGAATTTGAAGCCTATTTCGAGGGCAAAGACAAATCGTTCTACGAAAAAGGTATTAAAAAATTAGAAGAGCGCTGGGCTGAATGCATCATTTTTGAAGGGGAGTATCGTGATAAATAAAGTCCAATTTCGCCTAAAAGTTGTTGTTTTGTTAATTAGGTCAGGGATTTATTGAGTGATGTGTTACATTTAGGGAAAGCCTTTTTTTTGAAGCAGTATATACATTTTAATAAAACAATTTACACTATACATAAAAATTTCGAAAGTTAAACTGGAGAGGATTAAATTTCTATCTCAAATATTATAGGGGCGTTTAAACAAAAAGCAACTCTTAGTCTTCTTTAATTTAGGAGGAATTTAATAATAACCGAAGATTTTTAAATATCTGCAAATATGCTTTTGTATTTAACTAGCAAAGTGGAAGCTAAACTAATATTAATGTATATAGTTATTAAGTGTTTTTGGCCATAAAGAAAAAATACTTAAAATGTGATCAAAAGATATTATTATATTAAAAATATTATATATATGTATATATATATATATATATATATATATATATATATAAAGGAGAAAAGCGACTCACTCACTCACTGACTGACTGACTCACTGACTAATCACGCTATCTCCCTAACTATTAAACCTACAGACTTGAAATTTGGTAGGTAGGTTCCCTTCATGGAGTAGACGTCAGCTAAGAACGGATTTTGCAAAGTTCGAAACCCAAGGGGCGTTACGGGGGTTTAAGGGGCATTATAGATAATTATTTCCATTACTAAACTATTATATGTGCAGTCGTGAAACATAATACACAGATTTCTTTCATAAAGTAGAAATTCCCTACATAATGATTTTTACGAAATTTGACCTCCAAGGGGCGTTGAGGGCGCTTAAGGGGCGTTATGCATAATTATTTCCATTTTTAAACTATTAGACGTACAGTCTTGAAAAATTTGGTAAGCGGATTCCTTTCATAGAGTAGAGATCCGCTGCAAAATGGGTTTTGTCAAAATCGACTCCCAAGTGGCGTTGTAGAGTATTAAGTGGCATTATAGGCAATTAACTCCTTTTTTAAACTATTAGACGTAAAATCTCGAAATTTAGTAAGCTGATTCCATTCATTAAGTAGAGATCCGCTGTAAGATGGGTTTTGTGAAAATCGTTTCCTTAGTGGCGTTGCGGGGTCTTAAGAGGCGTTATAGATAATTATTTCCTTTTTAAACTATTAGACGTACAGTCTTGAAATTTGATATAAGCGGATTCCTTTCATAGAGTACAGATCCCCTACAGAATGTGTTTTGTGAAAATCGACTCCAAGTGGCGTTGTAGAAAATTAAGGGGCGTTATAGGCAATTAACTCCTTTTTTAAACTATTAGACTTAAAATCTTGAAATTGAGTTAGCAGATTCCATTCACTGAGTAGAGATCTGTCATAAGATGGGTTTTATGAAAATCGTTTCCTAAGTGGCGTTGCGGGGGCTTAAGGGGCGCTATAGGTAATTATTTCCATTTTTAAACTATTAGGCGTACAGTCTTAAAATTTGGTATAAGCGAATTCCTTTCATTGTGTAGAGATCTGATACAAAATATTTTTGGGGAAAATTGATCACCAAGGGTCACTGAGGGGATTAAGGGGCGTAATAGATAAATATTTCCGCTTTTTAACTAATAGAACCACCTTCTTGAAAATTAGAAGGTATGTTCCCCGTTCATGTAATAAAGTTCCTTTTACAAAGATTTTTGCGAAAACGGACCCCCAAAGGAGTGGGGTTGCGATGGATTAAGGTGCGTTATAGAAAAATCCCTGTTTTTGAATTTAACTCATTTACTTGAAATTCGTTGAGCACTTTTCTTTAGTTGAATAGAGTTCCACCAAGAATGGATTTTACGGAAATCAACTCCAGGGGGAAGCGGGGAGAGTTATTGGGGCATATTGATAGACAAAATTCCCGTTTTTGAACTGCTAAGACTATAATAATAAAATTTGGTTTGCATGCTTCTTTTGTTGTATTGGAATCCTCTAAGAATGCTGTCAACGAGGTATTGATGATAAAAATTCCGTTTTTGCTCTGTTAGATTTAGACTTGAAATTTAGCACGCATGTTTATTTTATGGAGTAGAGATCCACTGAAAGTTGCTTTGGTGGAAATCCACTTGATTATTAGGTTAAGTGAGCGAAAAAAATCTTTCTACTTCGATTTTAGACATAAATAGAAATTATATATTATAATTTATATTCTTTTTATATCAAGGGGCGAGAGTGTACCAGCTATAAATATATTTTTCAATACAATCGAATTCTTAATGCTAGATATTAATAAATAATATGTATGTAAATAGTATATATATATACAACATCGTGAAATACCCAGTGAAGCGGGTGGGTAACGGCTAGTATATATTATTATTATTATTATATTGCTCTAGTATTATTTAAACACTGCTTTGTGCTTTCAAAAAATGTTAATAACCTTAAAGATTTCAGAAATACGTAATTATATCAGTTTTCTAAAGTAATAATTTTAATTGAATTTCGAATGCTTTGAATAAAGCAAACTACATTTCGTTAATACTAATTATAAAAATTTTAACTAGATTTTCAAAACTCGTTTATAGTTTAAGTTAGATATGAAATTTTTCACTTCAAACTGTAATAAGATACATTTATTTCATATATAATTGAAACTTGCGAAGTATGACTATTAAATACACAATGAAAGTATAAATAACGATACGCTTATGATTAAATAATTTTGTTTCATTAATTCTCGTTAATTATCAGAAAATCTTCTTCAATCAAATGTTAATAAATATTATAACAATATGGATATTTCTTATTTCTTACACCTAATATGTTATAATCTACAAAATTCTTGATGTTATTTCCGCAAAAATTAATAAAGAAAATTCGATAGTTCTTTTTTTGCGGAAAAAAACTCCTTTGATTGATTGATTGATTGTTTATTAACACTTCACTACGAAGTTACACGAGGGTTATTGGTGACGGTGTTAGTAATTCTGAACCACAGAAAAACCACATTAGGGAATAACTTACTCGCAAAAAATGGCACTTATGTAGTATCGCAACAATCGCCAATTCTATTAATAACTCGCCAAATTGGCAACCCCGATTTCCTATTTGTCGTACGCGCTGAATTGCCATCCATGAGCTTCATTTCATATAATGTCGCCAATAGGTTGCGATGATACGTAAGTACTCTCAAAAATTCCATACCACGTCAAAATGGGGACTTTAAGTATCGATATATTTACCGTATTTAAAGCTTTTTGCATGCGAATAAAAAAATTTAGATTTTGCTTCTCAAAATTTAAATATCCTGTTCTAAATATTGTAAATTATTTAAAGAAATTATTCATATTTAGGAGAAGGATGTTAGTAATTTCTTCTTTTTATTAGCTAATTTTGACGCTCAAAAGTATTATCATCATAGTCCGAAAACTGGTAATGTGAGCGTTCCCTTGCAAATGAGCAGATTACTTGATTAGTACAGTAAGTGCGTTAAGATAAAATGATTTACAAAATAAGAGTTTTCCGCATTTTAATTATGTACCGTATACATTAATGATTTTTTTCAAATCATTAAGGTAATCTGACTACGTTCGGAACCGTGATTTTAATAAAGCACATAAATTCATAATTTTCATGATATTTAATGTCACTTAGATTAGAATACATGTATAAAACTGTTTTAAGGACATCTTGACAAAAAATATTTAAATACAATATTCTGACAAAAAATTAACTTAGAATAACCTTTTTTCAAAATGTTCTCCTTTTATAAAAATGCTTCTAAAATAATAATACTTTGCTTATATAAAGTAAAGACTTCTCCAGAGAGTTTGAACTATTTTTTTTTTTGAAAAATTTACATTATTTTCAGAGGTACAACCAATTGAAATAATTATCGGCGTTTTTTTTCCCTTAAAACTTCTCCTCTCTGTTGTAGTAAAACATGAACAAACTCACTTCTAAGATATATATTTCAAAAATTCCAGTTGAGCCTCTGTACAGAGGTCTGAGCTATATACAGGCAAAATATTATTATAATAAAAGCATTTTTCACAAAAGAAGAATATTTTAAAAATTGGTCATTCTCTCTATGTTCATTTTTTGTCAAAATATTGTACTTAAATAACTTTTTGCTGTAATAATATTCTTAAAACAATTTTATATACATTTTCTAATATAAGTGATACTAAATATCATAAGTGTTCTCCATTTATACGCTTTTGTAAAATCATGGTTCCGAATGTAGTCGGATATTTTAAAACGAGGAAAAGTTAATTTTTCTCTGCATAATTTGTTTCCTTTTCTCCTTCCATTTTCGAAAATTTGTGGCGCCTGCGTTTTGGCGCTACTGAATTTAGTATTGATAAATATGTATATTACTTTTTAACAAAAGAGAATGCCTGCTATAAAAACATATTGATATTAAACAGCTACAAATAATCATCTCCTGGTACTGAGAAAGGTTTTAGAAAATGTGATTGCAAATCTGAACGTGCCACAAATAGAAAGAAGTGCTAGTTGCTAAAGGAGTTTGTATGTAGTTAACTAATACTCATCAGTAGATTTCACTATAAAGTATGTTTTTGTGAAAACTCATCTCTCTTTAACTGTAATAATACTTTCAGAGTATTTAATTGATTATTTGTATTATTTTGTTCATTGATTAATTATATCAAAATATTTCTTTACATATCAAAAAATAGGTATAAAAAGCATCACGAGAGAGATTTTACAATTGTTAGTATATTTAATTTTCGAAATCTGCCAATTAATACATGCAATTACTTGTAAATTTTTAAGTTAAAAAATAGATGCTTTGCAATTAATTGTACATGGAAATCATTTGAATTAAAAATTCATTGCGGATCTCTAAAACTTTGCTATTGTTTGAGCAAGGATCTTATTTTTCGTCCACAAGTGTTTAATAAATGTGTTGATGATTTAGGTAATCTGCAGGTGAACTAGATTACTCATATTATACAAGATATTATGTAATTTTTTGTTTTGTTTGAACCTTAAACTAAATTCTAGGCATTTAATGGTGAAAAGCCCGTGTATAGTGATTTTAGTTATGTGTGTGAAAGAAGTGCTTTCCTAATAACTGAAATTAAGTAAAATCGGATCTCTATTTAACCAAGTCGCTAAATCCCGAAAAAATATTCGTTTTATGGAAAATTCATTAAATGGAGATTCATCTTTTAAAATATTTTAAAAAACACTTTAAACAAATTTTAAGTTCATAAATACTATGTATTATTGAAAAAAGTAAGTATTCCCGTTTCTTTTTGAAAATTAATATTTATTCATTTTATATATCTTATCCATCAAAAAGAAATCTGTAAAGAAAACAAGAAAAAAGAAAGACATTGTCCAGGAATACACTGTGTGTGTATTTAAAACTTTAAAAAATAATTTTATATTAAAACTAATAAAAAAAATTTTTTTAGCAACATTTGGTAGTTTTAAGCCTACGAGTAATTTTTAACGTACATTGTTTTATATAATTACTAATTTTAAGCATACTCTACCACATGCGTGTCTAAATTTGATTACTGGTAAAATCTGTTAGTTTAATTTAAGTCTTTTGTTTGAACGATTATGGCCATTTCATTGCTTTACGTGAGTTAGGTACCTGGTAATACCAGTTCAAAGTCATTAATTATCATAAAGTGAACTAAAAGAGAGAATAATTTTAAAAAATATGTCCTGAAATATTTTAAAAATAGGGAGAAATAGAAAATCAAATTACAGGAGAAAAAGTTCGATAGATAGAAAATACACTGCGCTATTTGGAGATTACTTTACAAAGAAAATAGTAAAATGTTCTTGATTCCAGGGAAAAGTTCGCAAAATAGAAAAAATTTGTTAAATGGAGATTGATTCGTCATACGGATGCTCGACTGTATCTCAGAAGTACTTTTTAAAATATTTATTCATTAAGCAGTTTTTAGTATCTATAAATTAGGTTTATTATTAAATCCTATTGAAATATAAATATACTTTTAAAATTCCTTAATGCGATTAGAGCCTGAAAATAGGAAAGAACTTCGAGATGAAATTAAGAACTTCGAGTTAAAATTAGATACCTATTTAATTAACTTATATGAATTTGCTTTCATTAGTAAATTCGCAACTATTTCACAGAAATTCTTAATGTTGTGACAAGAAAAAAAATTATCATTTTTTCACTGAAAAATTAATACTTTAGGATTAATAAGTCTGTTAAAGGTTTTGGAGGCGGGGAAAATCAAGTATAATTTTTGTCAAATTTAATAAATTTACAATTTAATACAAACTTTAAAAAATGTAATATTAATGAATTCTTGCGTTTACCTCTACTAAATTTTATAGTAAATTTTTGTTTCTTATGGCGGATCAAATTACTGATATATTAGGTTGGCGTAAAAGATATCCAAGTTTTTTCGGCAGATGCCTGAAATGATTGATATCTCGTAAAGTATCGATCAAACAATTTCAGATTAATGCTAGTTGGAAAGATGATATTTGGCACTATAAAAAATTATTTTGCTGTTTTTGTTTGGTCTATTCAATTGTGAGTTACAGGGTGTTGAAAAGGGGAGTCAACAAAGAGAAAGTTCGGTACATTTCACAATATTGCTTTGATAAAGACGAAAATGTAAGCCTGGTGGCTGAAATTGTGAAAGGTGTTTATGGTCTCGATACTAGAACATCCAATTACGTGCAATTTAAGTTTCGGTGATTCCGTGCAAGTATGACTGTTGTTGAAAATATCAGTAAAACCAGAGACATGATCGCAATTGACTGACATGTTAGTAGTCTATAGCATCGCCCAGGAGCTAAAGATCGATTATAAAATAGTTTTAGACCATTTCCATAAAGCTGGATTAAAAAAGAAACTTGATGTTTGGATGCCACACCAATTAGCACAAAAAAATGATGGATCGAATTTACATTTGCCAAACCTTTGGCCAAATGGAATAAAATCGATCCATTTCTATAATGGATGGTGACTGTGAATGAGAAATGGGTCATACACGAAAACATTGTGTGAAAACGATCATGTTCAAAGCGCGGTAAAGCAGCGCAAATAGTGGTCAAACCAGCAAGTTTTTACTGTGCGTTTGGTAAGACAGGAAAGGAATAATTTATTGTGAGTTTCTTCCATATGGGCAAACACTAAATTCAGATCTCCACTGTCAACACTTGGATCATTTGAAGCTAGAGATTACCCAGGAACAATCAGAATTGGCCAACAGGAGAAATTCTTGCGTTGTGCTCCATCAGGACAACGCCAGGACATACACGTCTACAGTGAATCGCCAGAAACTCCAGGAGCTTGATTTGAAGGTTTTGATGCATCCACCATATAGTCTGGACTTGGCACCAAGCGATTACTATGTTTTTCTTGCATTGAAAGACTTTCGAAGTGATAATAAATAGACACACACACACATCAAGAGAAGATTGCGAAAACCAAGTACTGGAGTTTTTCGCCAATACTTCTACAAGAGAAGCATTATGAAGCTAACTTTAAAATGGCAACAAATTATAGAACAAAACGGTGCATATTTGACCAAAATTGGTAATCCGAAACATGGTGAATAAAATCTTAAAGTTCACGTAAAAATAGTGGATTTCTTCTTTTTTCCAACCTAATATAAACCTCTTCACATTAGTTCAAGTAAGAGAAATTATACAGGAATAAAAAAAAAAGAAAAAATATATTTTTAATAGCAATCGTAACAATGATCAATTGTTTTTAAAATAACTGGTTTTAAAAAGATATTTTTCTGTTAGACATCTCAAGAACTGTGATCATTTTGGAAAGTTCCATTCGATATCACAGTAGTGTATTTTTTAAGGTATCCATGATGAAAAAAACGTATAAATGAATACATTTTCTGTGTATCATTCAATGTTACTTGAATTATAGAATATACATATAAAATTGTTTTGAGAATATTATTACAATAAAAAATTATTGAAATGCAATTTCGTATGGGGGGCGAAGAAAGAAAGAATGACATAGTTTCAAAAATCCTCCTGTTATAAAAATGCTTCTATAATAATATTTTGTCTATATATAGCTAAAACTTCTTTACAGAGCCTAAACTAAAATGTTTGAAAAAATTCAAATTATTTTCAGATACTATTTATAAAAATGATCGGTGTTTTTTGTTAAAATTTGTGTACTCTGTGTGTGGAACTTTAAAATACTACGAATAAATCCACTTCTAAACTATATACTTCAAAAATCCTAGTTCAATCTCCGTACAGATGTCTTAGCTATATATAGTGAACATATTATTACAGAAGCATTTTTCATAAAAGAAGAATGTTTTAAAAATATGTCTTCATTTTTTTGCCAAACAATTCCATTTAAGTAACTTTTCTTATATTAGTATTCTTAGAACACTTTTACACGTAGCTGTAATTCAACTGACACTAAATAACAAAAAAAACTATTCATTTAAACGCTTTTTCAAAATCACTGTTCTGAACGTAGTCGGATACCTTACCCATTCGAAATGGGTTTATGGATGCTGCATAATCCAGCAGAAAAAGCATCTCGACAGACATATATCACGAAATGTGCGTAATACATTCGATTCGGAATGTGCTTGAGCGTGATCAGCGGACCGTCTCGAAATTCAATCCGCAGAGGCGTCGGGAAACAATCGCAAATCTTTGCGGTTTCCACTCCCTCCCCTCATTAATAGCACACCAGAGAAGGTCGTCGTTACACTGAAAATTCACGTCTACAGCGTGTTAGCAGTTAAAGCAAATTTATCTCCTGTATCGAGTAGCGTTAAATGTCATGCTTTAACCCTCCTAATGATGGAGGTTCTCCGGCAAGCGTCTGCTTTAATGAGGAGCCATCCATCAAGTGGCACTCTAAGTGTAAATCGGCCGGGCTGAGAGTACTTGGAACAGCGCGCTTCTTTTTTCTATTATTATTATCCCCCCATTTATAAATAAAGTATGAACGAGATTGATAAATCCACCGGTGGCGGTCAGGATTTCCAATTACGAAGGACTGACGAAAATACCACCCGATTTCGCAGCGCGTTAATGGAGGTTTTTAATTTCAGAGGAGGAAAAATTATCTTTGAGCATTCGGTGCGTGAAGTTTTGAGTGGAATTCTCTCTTCATTTTAATGCGTCTGTCGTTTTGTGAAGCGATTTTCCGTGCGATGCTTTGCTGATCGTCTGACGGAGTGACAAAACCTGGTTAAGAAGTGAGATTGATAGTTCACAAGGCAGAAAACGTCATTCTGATTCTAAAAGATGCAGAAAGGCTTAATGAAATGTAGGAGTTTTTTTTAATGATTTTAAATATTTTTCATTCGTAAATTTGTTTAGTGTGATGAGAGAAATATACCATCACCTAAAAGGAAACTTTCTTTAGATACTGTATCTTACCAATTTTATTTACTGTTTCCAATGATGTCTTAAGACTTCTTGAGACGCTGGGCCTCTCTGCAAATGTAGGCCATACCTGCAACCTTTTTAAACAGACAGTATATATAACATACCACGTACGAACAGTAACCCTGAACAAATAAATAAATCTGATTCAAAATCTCACAAACTTAGGTACAAATTAACTCGACTGGGGTACCGCTTTTCTACAAGTAATGATGGTTTATGGTGGTTGGCCTAGGCCACAGATTATCAAACTTTCGAGACAGAAGAGCCAATTTGTTGGTGGAACAAGATCATAATAATGAAAAAAGAGACATTTATATGTATATGCTTGCACAGGATGAAAGGATGGGGGTAATGGTAGCGAGCAAGACTGTTATGTTCCAATCAATACTTTTTATAATATTTAAATAAAATTTTACCCAAAGTAAAAAATATTTTACATATATTTCTTTAAAACTAAGAAGTATGGAATATATTTTTGTTTCTGAGGCTCAATGAAAGAACAGTCGTTGCCAAAGATTCACAACGTTGTGAATTTTTTACTTTCAATCTTCTAGAAAAAATTCTTTACCAATAAACCCACAAGGGCTTTATTCGAAAAAAATCAATGCTTACACTAATAATTAAATTTGCTTATGGTTGTTCTTGCTCACAAAAATCTTTTCAACATTCTTTTTATTAGTACTTAATTTTGTCATAAAATACGGAATTTGATTTTGTCACTTTTGTTGGGGGGCTAAATAATCATAAAGGAAAAAGAAACGGGAAACAATCTTTCAGTAGACATAATATATATATTATATATAGAGAGAAGATATATAATATATATAGAGAGAAGAAGACTGAAGAGCCGTAACCATCTTTGAAAACCTCTGCATGCAGCTCGCCAATAGTGTTTTACCTATTTCTGGCCTAGGCCTAGATGCGGACGATGAACAGGACACAATAATGTAGTTTACTACTAATATGCCAGTTGGCATATAGCTCGAAGTTCTGAGTTTTTCGGAGAATATTTCCAGAAATAATATTTGACGATTAAAATTAATCGAGAACGAGACGAAGCCCTAGTCCTTGTCCCAGTTGGCACATGCTTTAAAAAGTTTCTTGATTGTTTTAACCCTTTAGAAAGTTAATGTTATTTATAGCAACAAATTAGAGAGATCAGTAAGAAAAAAATTGTGCAAATACAATAAAAAATTCTTTATGTAGTGAATTTTTTAAAATTTTGTTTTCTAAATGAGATGAAATTGTGCCTGATTTTAAAAAAATTCTTCTATGATTCTGGTAATATCTAGGGAGTCACCATTGCATTATTGTGCAAAATACAAACAAATTATGTGTTTTACTCAGTAAGATCGGAGGTCCTAATTTCCTTCATTTTGATTGGTAGATCACTTAATAACTCTTTAGAATTTTATGAATTGATTTTGTAAGTTATTTAATACGTAGGATAGTCTTTTATGTTCATTTTTCTCATATGTATTTAAATTTTATGAAATTATAAAGTATAAATTGAATAATTTTTCTGAAAACCTTAAATTTTCAAACAAAAGGACAAAGCTTTTGTCTGCTTTGAATACAATAATTTCGTTATTTCTAGTGGTTATTTATTTCATTACATGAAAAAAATTGATAACGATTAATTAGAACATAAAAACAATAAATTTTTTCCAAGACTTATATGCATAATTTGACAACTGCACCAAGAAATCCATTTTTCTATGTACTGTTACAGCTTTAGTATGGCACTTCATATCATGCGATTCAGTAATTAATTATATTTGCTTCTCTTCATTCAACAGTTTTAATGCAGCATTATTTCTGAGAATAACGTTATAAAAAGAAATTTGAGGAAGTGTTTATTGACTCGTAAAACAGAAAAGCTTTCCCACCATGCGATAGAAGATATGAATTAACGCTAAAATGAATCATTTGAGTACAGGTAGTCAAAAATCTTTCTTCTGCTTCGAATGCTAATGCATCATAGGAAATTTGCCTTTGGGTTCTACAGAGCTAAATTTACACAGTAATTAATGTTATTTTGGTCCCTTGCTTTCAAAAAGTGTTATTCTTTGCTAAAATCAAGAGTTCATGTGAACGTTTAAAACAAATATATTCTTTGGGACTTTTATTTAGAGAGAATTTATATTTCCGCCTGTAGACAAGGATAATAGGTCTCGATTTATTATTCAACTGTATATTTCAAAGTTCAATTGCTGTTGATAGCACTGATTAAGATTAGACATTTAAATAATCGTAGCAATAAATTTTGTGAAAATAATTAAAATTTTACATTTTATGTATATCTTGAAATATTGTTCGTGAATTGAGGTACTGTTTCTTTTTTCTTATGGGAAATAAAACATGATTGTTAAGAAAATAAGCAATTTAAAACACTATATATATATATATATATAAGAAATGGATCGTATTCTTGATGGGATACTCTTTGGTGAGTTTTTAATGATTTACTCTATCCATTTGTGAATATACTGTGTTTTTAATCTGAACATTCGGTTTTTAGAAATTTTTAGTTTGAACTTTCGGATTTTTTAGCTTGAACTTTCAGATTTTTTAGCTTGAACTTTCAGATTTTTTAGCTTGAACTTTCGGATTTTTTAGTTTGAACTTTCGGATTTTTTAGTTTGAACTTTTTTATTTTAGATATTTTTTAATTTGAACTTTCGGATCTCAAATATTTATTTTTTCTACCTATATAACTATTTTAAAGATGGGTGCATCATCTTGGGCGTTTGATGGTTCACTTATATTATGCACTAAATTGTTTTTAAATTTTAATACTTTAGTATTGTAATATCTTTCAGAATGCGATGGCGAATAGTTTTATTTTTCAAGTATAATGGTTTAATTTTAACTTTTTAATTTTTAATTAAAAATTTTTTTTTGAAATTTGGATATTTTCTAATTAACTTACCAAGTTGCAATAGGGGGAAGGTTGGCGCTATCAAACTAGTTTAACCCCACTTATCGGTCCTAAGTCCGAGATTGCACTTGGATATTTTATAAATTTTTATTTTATTTTATAATTTTTTAATTTTGTTTGAAAACGATGGAATATTATCTTTTATATTCGCCATTGATATTTTGAAGTGTTTTGGTATTATAAGATTCGTATATTTCAATTTTTCAATTGATAATTGTGATTGTTTTTATATATTTAAATATATATATATATATATATTATATAACTGATTTGGCAAAATAATTTTTCAAAAAAAGAATTATAAGTCCGAATAAAATCATTTGATAACAGAAATATATAACTCGTCTAATAACGCGCCTTTATTGTTTATTTTATGTATTTACTCAATTCTTTCTGGAACATAAACAATTATTTGAGTTCAAAAAATCAGTCGCGAAAATAATTGATATGACGAAATAATTATAAACTCCGGGAAGTCATTTTAATGACAAAAATATAGGTAACTTGCTTTACAATACTCTCCTGCATAGTGGTTAGCGACGCTGCTTGTTGTGCCATAGGGCCTGGATTTGAATCCCGAAGAAGGCATGGATGTTTGTAATTGTACAGGGTGGGACGCGGGAACTTTCTGTTTTGAACATGTTCTAGTGATGTTTGTAGGGGGTTCGGTAAAAGGGGTGGAGTGGGATATTTGTGTTCCCACCCATCTCAATCTCAAACATGTTGTGGTAGAGACAGCATCACGCTTTTGTGTGGAGGTGTATTTCTCTAACGGTCGGTCGGTGATTGCAGAGCAAGGTGCCTTTCACCGTCACTTCGATATTCTTCCACGAGGTCATGTTCCTAATTGGAAATATGTTTTAATGTGGATGGATACCTTCAGAGAGCAACGGGGAATATCTCCAAGGAAAGGACCCCCGTGTATGTTAGCAATAGCGACGAATTTAGTGGACTGTAAACAATTGTAGTCTAAGACTAAAAGATTTCGGTTTCGAATTGCTGTCTGTTGAAAGAAAATTGATTTAATGATAAGTCCAAGTTCAATTTTATATAATTGGATATATTTCAATGCTGAAGAACATTTCAATATGATTAGAATAGTTCACATGTAATAATGTACGTAGTTCACAAGTATTAGCATTTCGACACAAGAATACTTCACAAGAGAATGTTTCACTAAATTGAGTGTTTGCATCTTAAGAAAGATACAATCACTGACTGTTGCCACAAGACTACTTCTAAATAGAAGTGTCTCACTGCAACAGCGCTACCTAACGGCTTTTACTATTCAACACCCCGAAGACCGTTAAAGCACCTGAAAACGTGGAATCAATTTAGACCGGTGCGTGTCACTGCGTGGGTCAATTCAGACCGGTATGTGACTATGATCCAACAATTCTTCTAACCCGCTCTCCAAGAAAGGGGTCTTGCCAACGCGTGGAAACAACGAGATGGGGCCAGAGCACACCCTAGGGTTTTCATGGGCATTTTAAGAGTATCCTTCCCGGAATGACTGATCACCTTGCTAGGGGACGTAAACTGGCCTGCGTGCTCACCTGATTTATCCCCTTTTGGTTACTTCCTGTGGGCTTATTTCAAATCCCTGGCTTATAAAGATTGCTCCAAGACCCTGGAAGACCCAAAGAACAACACCCGAGCCGAAATTGACAATATCCCGGTCGATATGCTTGAAAAGGTGACTCAAAGTTTCCGAAATCGACTGCATTGATAATGGAGGGTGACATTTAACAGACATTGTGTTTAAAACTGTGTAAATTCAAATTTCCAATGTTGTGTGGTAGGCAGAAAATAACAAGAAAGTCAAATGAAACATGTAGTGTGTTTTATTGCATTTTCAAAAAAGAAAGTTCTCACGCCCCACCTTGTATAGTGCCTGTCCTGCATGAGGAACTCGCAAAATAGCCGTCGATCCGCAAGTCCTCTTGTGAGGTTGATGGAAGGGGAAGAGGGGACCCTGACCACCTCCAAGGTGTTCTCCCTCAAAATTGGGGAAGAAACGAGCCAAATCACACTGACACCTGCATGGTGCTTAAAAACAAACAACAAATTTTAAGATACTTACATTTAATCATACTTTACAGCCAACTTTAGCTCAAAACATAAAGGAATTTTGACGAAAAATCATTAACATCAAATTTCAATGCTTGTAAAATATTTATTTCTTAAAATAATGTTTTATCCTGCAGTTTGTGACACTTCATATTGATTAAGAAGTTTATCAATGAAATTAAAACGACATTATGTTCAAGGTATTTTTATTGAGGCTGCTTTTCTTAACATTGGAAATTTTACTAAAATTTTATTAAAATAAAATATTTTTTTCAAAAACAAGAGGTGATGCATGCTATTTATTTAATAATTAGGACTCCTTAAATCCATTATGTTCTTTAAAACAATACAATTCTGAAAATCAATTTTTGAAAAATTGATCTCCAAACCTAGTTGGATGCCTTAAGACAGCGGTTATTAAACTGTGGTCCTCGGGCCCCTGGGGATTCACAGCGCCTTTCTAGGGGTCCGCGGAGTCTCTCATATAATGATGAGATTTCTCTCTATTACAGACTCTGAAAAGCCTCGCGGAGAAATTGAAAGATTTGCTATCCTAGACTATGTACCTAAATCGTCCACGATGAAAAAACTCTACCAGGACTTGTATTTTGGTCAAGAATATAAGATCGGGGAGGGATATTTCAAATCTTGGGTGTCCGCGATGCCACGTTGATATACATAAAGGGGAGTGCTGAGGTGATCGAAAGTTTAAGAACCGCTGCCTTAAAGAGATTCAGTTTCTTTCTTTTTAATTCGTGATAAGCTTACAAGCGGAAAAAGTGTTATTGATCACTCAATTAGCCTATATTTGAGCAATATTATTGGGAAATTAAATTTTGAATAGAAGTATGAGGGAAAAAAATGTTTTCACACCTTTATTCGTACCTTTACTAAGTGCTGAAAATCGTTGAGGATCCATAAGTGGTGAATCATCTGACTTCCCTCCTGCAAAACAAATTATAATGTATCTTTAACATTTGCATTTTGCATCATGATTGAATTTTTGTTTTCAAATTCCCTTAAGAAATAAGATTATGCTTTAGGTATCCGAACACGATGAAAATGACCAAATTCGGACAAGACCGATATTTTTGTTTTCTATTTTATTTAATACATCTATATTTTGGCTTTACAAAACATACTTTGTTTTGATTCTATGATTCTTAGAGGCCAAGTTACAATCAATTTTATTAAGTTAGAAAAACCGGAAGTGGGTCTTTGATCTACCAGAAGTGGGCATTTAAATTGTTCGAAATCTATCATGGCGAGTCTGATCACACAAAATATTACAAATATATTTCAATAAAACTTTTTGCACCTGATATTTATACTATTTTCTAGAGAATGTACTAAAATATATCTTATAGTATGAATATTATTTGAGTTAGGGCATGTTATTTAAATAATGGTTTCATAAAGGCATTATTTTTCTTATAACGTTTACTCAATTATCTCTAAAAGTTTCAAATTTTAATAAAACATTAAAATTTTAGTACATTCTCTAGATAAATACCTCTAGATTGTTTTGGTAATTCTTTTACTAATATAAGTTTATTACTTTTTTTCTCTAATTGCTTTGAAGTTTTACAAAAGTGTTGTTAAAATTTCACATATAATTGTGATTTTTATGAAATTCTGGCAATTTATTTTAAATATTGTTGATTAAATATTAGTATGTATTGGTATTGAATCCTAAAAAAGCCTTTATATGTTTAAATATGTTATTTTGTCAAAAAGTACTCTGAACGTGTTCGGATACCTTAAATGAGTTAGATTTTTTTAAAACTGCAAAATTAGAAAAACAATTCTACAGGGTGTTGCAGAATTCGACCCAGATTTTTATCGGGGGGATAGTAGGCAATATGGGGGTGACAAATCACCATACAACGAGGGGTTGCAAACCTCATCTTTTGGGTTAGTAATTCGCAAAAACAGTTATGGTGGGATGTCGAGGGGAATGAAACGGGACAATAAGATGTAAGATGTACATTTATTAGACGCGAAGCATGCTTACAACACGAATAATGCATCACAGCTTGACGTCAGAAATGCAACGATAAGGGATTAGCACAGGAATGATTCGAAGTTACGGCCGAGTAGATCATAACACAACCGATACCAGCGGATGAAGGGTTGTCGGACGCGTTTATACAAATCCGGTGTGCTGGCGATATCAGCTGAAGCGACGACGATCTGTGCCGTGAGATTCTCCACTGGAGCCACCAGCATTTCATACACAAGTGATTTCCAGTGACTTCAGAAGAAGAAATACAAAAGATCAAGGTCCGGGGAGCTAGGAAGCCAAGCAACAGATCCGTCACATCCTATCCACCTCCATATTTATCCCGCGGTCACTCGCGCCTGTTTTTGCTACCGTCGTTACTCGCGGGGTGTAGAGAACACCTCAAACTTTTAACACGTGTATTTAATTATGAAAATAAAATTAAGTCATTATGATACATATTTATAAAGTACAAGATGTTTTTTGTATTATACAAATAAAATTATTAAATTTATTGCATACAAATGAGACTAACATTAATTTAAATTTAACATGCAAAATTTTCATTTTAAAACACACAATTTTATATTTTTTTGTAAACCAGTAAAACGTATATACCAGTAGTAAATATACTTTATAATTAATGAGATAATGATAGTAGAAAAATAACATTTTAATCATTTTCCAAACATTTAGAGCAGACTGTATACATATGCTCAACTTCTCGCGGGAGTTCTCAGCCCCCCCTCCCAAATAAACTTTTGAAGGTCATTACATTCCAATCGTTCGAAAAAGAGGGATCGCATCAGGCCTGAAGGTTCAATGACCTAAAATGGGCAGCTACAGAAAATATCGTGGTTCTGCGCATTCTTTTTAGAATCCTGGGAGGATTTTCTTGTTGCTGGGGTGTACAGAACACCCCGCGCGAGTGATCTCGGGTTAATATGGAGGTGCAAATGCACCACAATCGAAAAATGTGCTAATGCACCATCGTACATGAACCTCGCTTTCCGGTGTTCAGTGACCGGTACTCCTTGCAGCAAGTCCGAAAGAAGAGAGGGAAATTTGCATACGTGCAGGTTTCTTCAACCCTACCACGGCGTATCAAATCTCTACATCCGTTCGGCCACCCCCCTCTTCTGGCTCCTCATCCTGCCGACTGCTATTATTATTGTGATTTTCACCAACTAAACGGGGTTTGCGATCCCATGTTCTAAGTTGATTTGTCGTCCCCATGCTGCCTACTCTCACCCCTCTAAATTTGTCGGTCGAATTCAGCAACACCCTGTATATTTAGTTAACTTTAAATCCGGAATAGTTAAAATATTTGTGGGGATTATACATAAGTAATACTTTAAAGATATCAGTTTGAAAAATATTTCGGTATTGTTACATTTTTCAGGATTATTTAATTGCATAGTAGGAAAAAGGGAGTCTTTCCCCAGTAAAAAATATAAAGAACATCATATCTCATATAATATAATCATTTATACTTTTTTTAATCCTTTCTCGATATACTCTAACACTTCTTTAAGAAATAAAATTAACTTCTTTTGTATTTTCCTAAGAAATAGGTTTTTCAAAATTACTAAGAAATTAATTTTAAAACAGTAAAATCTCACCGACTTTAATTTTCACAGGTATTAAGAATTTAATATCAAATAAAAAAAAAAAATATCAATTTTTTTAAAAAAAATTTAAATTAACTTATTTTGAAATTTAGTACAGGTAGATTTTGAATGACTTATTTCTGTATAAAGTTGTATATGTTATGTTTATAGGTAAATGTTGATAGTATTCACTTTTTTAAGAAGAAAAATAAAATTTTTGATTCTTTAAGCTCAAATTTAGAAATTTTTAAAATTTAATTCGAATTTCCATTACAATAACTTATTTCATCAGTTTCCATGAAAAATCAATAAAAATGACGAAGCAGTTTTCTTCACAAAATATAAGATTCATGCAATTTAATTCCCAATTTAGAAAGAAAAGAAGATCTCTTAACATTTCATAATTTTATATTTAGCAATAATTCTACATACCTTACATTTATCAGATTAGAAAATTTTAGACCTCATTTAATTTTTTTAATTTTAAGTGTCAAAAGTCCATTTTTTTGGCCAAATACTTTTTTTAAAAACGTTATTATTTCAAAATTCATAGGTATGGCATTTTATTTTGTAATACATGTGTTAAAAATTCCTCAACCTCTAAATTAAATGTTTTATCGCTTCATATTTTTATTATGATCATAGTATCAATTAGATCATAATACACATACAGATATTCACATATTTTAAACAGCAATTTTTGTTAATGCATTAACTTTCGGCGATAGGCTGTTGACTTTGGCAGAGGTGTTTATTTGAACCACTGACCTATTGGTCCGCAGCTACGCCGTACACGCCTTAGACCAGTGATCCGCAACCCCCGGTCTACGAATCAAATGGTGCCGGGCTGCCTAAAGAACATTAAACTATTGGCATTTTATTTAAAGTGGTGCATTGCTTTCGGATTTGCGCAACTTTCTACGGAAATCACTTTATATTCCACGTTAAATCACTTTTATTCATTTTTGGTGTAACAATATTTTATTCTGAAGGCATATTTAAATGCAACTAAATTAAAACTGTTAAACCAAAGCAGTCTAAAATATAAACAATCAACGCGTCCCACCCTCAGCGGGCCGCGGTAAAACTATCAAACGTTGACCGGTCCGCAGCGATAAAAAGGTTGCGGCACACTGCCTTAGACGACTGTGACGAAAAGAATCCCTTTTCGGCCAGTCGTTAATGGCTTTTATTCCAGTCTTTTGTTGTTTGTGACTTACAGAAGGGGCCGCTGCATACCCCCTTCCTAAAGAAGAAAGTTGTTTTTTCTGTTCGACTTTCCGGACGATACTGAGAGAAGGTTGTTTTTCCAGCCAATTACTGCAATCGTTATACATCTCCAGTAGGCTTGCGTGTTGTTGGAACGTTTTTCCGCTGACATTGCGGGCAAATTCTTGCTGACATTGCTGGTCTAGTTGACGGGTGCGCCGTTACCGTTTTGAATCCCTAGTCGTGATTTATTGAGAATGTCTTAGACTCTATGGAATGAATGCATCAATTCCTGGGTCACCACTTCAACGATTAGCTATTGACCTTGGGAGGGGTGTTTATTTGAACCACCGGTTCGCAGTGACACCGTGCATGCCCTAGACAACTGAGATGAAAGGAATCCCTATTCGGGCCAGTCGTTAAGGGGATCCTGCACGACCATAGGAGCACATGTTAAATTACGTATGTTTATGTACCGTTTTCTCAGAAACTACTTTCTTATCGTCGATAAAAGTTTTATAGTTGGTTATGTGTACTATCAATAACACTTTAACAAAGGGTTTTGTCTTTTTATTAAAAACTAAATTAATTATGATTTTTTTAAAAAAAAATGGCAATTCCCCCCTAAAATTTAGTTTTAAAAGTCATATCTGAAAAAGTTTGCTGAATATATATCTGATTCCCTTCATTAAAATGTGTAAACAAGTTAAAAGTCTGCTCACTGAAACATTTGAAGACTATATGATAAGTAGTGTTTGAGAAAAAGGTACATAAAGTGAAAAATACTACATTTTGAAAAAACAGGCTCTAAAGTAAAAATTTGTAATTTTTTGAGCATTTCCTTTTTTTTAGTATTTTCCAGAATCATATGAAGCATTATTTTTACTCTCTGCTCATACTAAAGAGACTCTTCCAATTTTACTTTTTTTCATTATTTTTAACAAGTTTGCTTTTTTTGGAGATCTCAAGATGCTTTTGTTGAGCTACACCAATCATACGTGTATCTAGTTTTTTGAAGCATGGCACACAGTTATAACTTAGTTAAATATCAAAATGTTTTAAAATCAATAATTTTGCTACATGACTCATACTGAACTGTGCAATAGCTATATTTACCCTTAATATTTTAAAATTTTTAATTCCGAAAATGTAGATCTTGGAATCAATAACCATATGGTGTTATTAACTGACTCATTTGGGTTCTGAGTTTTTCCATGTGTAAACATTTTCTGAATAACATAGAATTACCTAGATCTCTAAAACTTGGCTTCATTGAATTCATTATGGTATATGGTATGTGTGTATGCGTTTATGATCATAGTGTCTTTCGTTACTTTCAGCTTCTGTTTTTTGAAACTAGCACCAGGCATTTATATCCGCAAGACGCAGACCATATTCAGGGCTCTCGTTTGAAGACAGAAGAAGAAAATAAACAGCCCAAACAGCAGTTTTCATGCCGTGTAGATCATCGATATCATTTCTAATAGCCATACTATAATATCTTTGAATTTTTTGTAATAAATGTTGGTGAATCAGTTACGATCTCTAAGGTTTTTTCCATCACTTGACTCTTTTTCCTTTGTTTCGCTTTTAAGATCCATATACTGTATACCCATATACTTTTGGTTAGGTCCAATGCAATCTAATTTTTCTACTTGAACATCATATGGATTCGCGCTCATCAGAAACTTATGCAAGGGAAAACACAGGTGCTCCTAGCAGAACTCATTTGATGCGCGTCAAGGAGTAGCTTCATTTAGAAAAAAGTACTTCTAATTATCGTATTTCCTCATATCATATATCATTTTAAACAGAAATGTTTGAACTTTTGAAAAATATAAAAAACTGAAAATCGATAGTTTTTTGAAAATTTATATGCCCCCCCCCCTTAAGGGATTTTATTCCTGTCCTTCGTTGTTTGCAACTTGCAGAAGGAGGCACCGTTGCAAATTGTTGAAGGCGCATTGAAAGTTGAATACAGTAGTGTACACAAGGGGAGGTCCCGCCCCCCGTATTATCCCCAAGGCGCTTTCATCTAAGTGCTCTTTTAGAATGTAACCCCTCACACATAAGAGAAGTCTGCGTACGCCACTTACTGGATATAAGTTCATATATTGTCTGTAATACTCGTAGACTGTAGAAGACAGAAATATGTAAATAAAATCCACAGTGGTAAGAATCTCATCTTTTTAAAAAAGTAATTTACCGGACCATGGTCTAAAAAGGTCGAGAATCATTGAGTAGGGAAAAACAATAACTTCTTAACACGCTTCCATAACAGAAATAAAACACACACTCTGTCTCCAATTTAAAATATCAACATTATTAACGGGGAAAAAACGCATGAAAAAAAGCTTCAATAACAATCTTACGCATAATAAAGTTCTAAATAGTGTTTGCACTAGCTCAATAAATTTTGTTTGTCTGAAAGGTTCATTATTTATACCTCACCAAAAGTAAGGGAAAAAGTGTTTTGATAAAGTAAATAAAAGTATATAATTGAACAACTTAGACCGCAAAAAACATTGAATAACATGATCGATTGCATAGAAAATGTACATTACACTTACTCTTGCAACTGAACATTTATGATGAGGGGATCGAATCATTGGAGTACTTGTAACAAGCTTTCTCTTATGAGATCGTAACCGTCATTGATCAATGATTGGTGCTCGATCATAATTGTATGGCAAAAGTTGGCACTTTGATAGATTTCATTATCCATAAACTGACACGTTTTAACAATATTTAAAAATTCAATTGTAAATTTGTTGATGTATCAATAGATTTTAGTCTATCATATTATTTATTTATTTGAATAAATGAAGTTATTGATGACTTATTTTGAATTATAAGAATAATAATAAGTACTCATGCATATTTCCCATTTTATTTTACAAGAAAAACAACTTTTTAATAATACGTTTAAGGCATCAATAAGAGAACAAATGTATAACTTATTCAAATTAGTAACGCAGCATAATTTTGCATGACTATCTATAGAATTTTTAAAAACTTATTCAGTTATTCTCAAAATCATGTCTAGAATTTCGTGCAAAATTTTTTCCGGTATAAATTATTTTATGATAGTATAACCAACTAAATGTTCGCAATGCATATTTTTTTCCATCTTTATAGCAAATGATGAATTAAACATATCCAAAAGCTGCAAGTGACTTAAAAAGAAAAAGGCATTAAACTCATTATAGAATACGAAATCATATTACATCTATGGATGTATTCTTTTATTTTATAATTAATATTTCCCCTTAAAATTTAAAAAATGAAACATAACCAAATATAAAGAATTTCAAGTTTATGTAAAATTTTAGTGTCTGGAAACAAATTGAAATAAAAAGATTGCATTCTATATGATACATGCTAAAAAACAAATATTTTATATTC
The DNA here is from genome assembly GCA_019973935.1 of Trichonephila clavipes. Classification (NCBI taxonomy): domain Eukaryota; kingdom Metazoa; phylum Arthropoda; class Arachnida; order Araneae; family Nephilidae; genus Trichonephila; species Trichonephila clavipes. Next base: position 372,841 of record BMAU01006061.1, on the reverse strand, counting down.
CAAAAAGAAAAGAAAATTATTTTCAAAAATATAGCAGATTTCACCTAAATAACATACCCGTATTTACATCTACATCCATTAAAATCTAGACACATCCACATCAGCAAAATGTATTTCTTATTAGTCATAGTGTTTTGCCCTATGCTAATGTTTAATAAAGAAAAAAATAGTGAGATGTACTTAACTAAAACTTAGTTCTTGTGTGGATTTGATTTGATGTTTTGTTTTAATTTAATTTACATTTGTCTACAATCAGCACTCACACGAACACAATGCAGATTGCCTTGAACAAGAAAATATTAATAAAAAATATATACAAATGTGCTAGATGTGAAGCTTTTGGATGATGTTACTGATTATTTTATAGTATGCCAACATGCAACATATTTCATCAAAATGGAAAAACTATATTTTTGAGGGGAAGGGACAACTCAAATGATCTGGGAAGAAATTTTCGGCATCAATGTAGAGTCCACAACGACATCTTTATTGTTGGGGTGAGGGAGGAGATGTAATCTGCGAGGTAAGACCTTCTGTACTTAATACCTGCATCAACGATTCCGGTAGTACGAGGGGAACTTAGGTAAGAATATTTAATATTATATGAGAGTAGGTAAAATTTGGCGGCACTTTTTTATCACCGCATGGCGAAGTTTCTTCGTCAATTATTTATTGAGCGTTTTATCAGGCATTAAGTAAACTATCACCAATCATTCCTCTCAACCAGATTACACTTAGCACGTGCTTCGGGAGATTGCCTATTAGGGCAGCGTTAATGCTGCATGAAAACGTGTGTTTAAAGCGATTTGGTTTCATGTCTTGCCTTAAAACAAGTGGTCTCGTCTCGGTCTGAAGAGAATAGGTATCATGTATCTATAGAAACCGAAAGCACGAAACAATTGCTTAGGCTCTTTGAACATTCGGAAGAGGCAGTAGTAGATGTAATTTCAAATATGGACCATGATATCTTTCATGTTTTACAAGCGATTTTGATGGAATTATCTTGTAATGGATCCGGAAAAGGTGAGAAATTAATGGAGATTTCCGTAAGCAATGTAACTGTTTTGAACAGGTTAAATATATCTCAGAGGAAGAAAACTTTTTTTTAACGATAAAGGCTGCAAAGTCGTATATGCGAAGTGGAGAACTTCATGGTTGTGAATGTATTAGAAGTTCCAAAGTGTACTTGATTTAATTAAAAATTAATTTATACCTTGAACACGTTTTTGCTGCTGAATTGCTTATTGTTTTAAACTTATTTTACTACTTTGCAATAACCTGAAATAAGAATTTCAGAAAATTTACATTATAATACTTAATGAATGTAAATATTTTCAAAAGTATGCAGCGATGCAATTAAACATTATAATTAATCTAATTAAAATAATATTAATAAACAAATAATTTTTTATAATTTTTCTTATTGGTTAGAGCGGCTGAAAAATAATTGATATAATACAGTTCGAGTATTGTTTTAAAAAGGTATTAAGTAAGGTTAATAAGTAACGTAAAATGCCCTTTTTAATTTGATAAGGAACCGATATTCCTTTGTATTGCGCTGTAAGGGATATTGAATTTTTTTACAAACACAAAATATATAAGAAATACTATTAAAATAAAAAAAAAATAGAAATATTTTGTAGTAAAAGTTTAAAATATATTTCTATAAAATATCTTTAAATTTTTCTTTCTTCCGAGAGGATTGCTTTTTTGTAAAATTTCTGCTTTGAATTAGAAGAAAATTTAATAAACAGAACTTCTATTTAGGATCTTATCACATAAATTTAATTTCGAATTAAATTTATGCACATTCATGCAATTATGGAATTTTTATTACTCATTTTTATAATTAACACAAAATATGTATCGCATTGTTTTGAAATAAAGCCATTGTCGAGGAAAACAGTTCTTACAGCAATAATTGATAAAATTTCTTGTATAGTAAAATATTTTATTCATTCTCTATGTGAATGGGTTAACAAATTAAAATATGTGAAAATACATACTATGATTTTGTTTTGAAAAGTTTTCAAAGAACATTTGGCCCACAGCATTACTTTTCCTTTAGCCGCCCATTCGGTATAGTTGTTAGTGGCACTGACTGTGGTGCCGTAGGGCCTGGGTTTAAATCCTGGATAAGTCATGAATGTTTGTAAATGCGTAGTGCCTTCGCTGCATGGGGGTATTCTAAATAGCCGTCGATCGCAATTCCTCTCGTGAGTTGGGGGAAGGGGAAGAAAGGTGGGAGGCCCTTGATCCCCCCAGGGGGCTCTACCTCAAAATTGATGGGGGGAGTTGAGAAAAATCGTACTGTCATCTGCATTGTGCTCAAAGCTAAGGCTAACGACAGGCGTAAAATTCTAGTCCTTGGCCGGAATGAATTTTGTGGACCTTGATGTTACTGTCGATCAGGTGGCATAAGTAACAACAGCACAGTTCGCTTAAGCGAAATTTAATTTAGACATCGCTAAGTATGTATATTTTTATATTAATAACAAACCTAGAATCAGAATATCAGAATAAGTTATATGTTGGTATTCGTATTTAACTAATGTGCTAATCGTTTGTATACATGTTTTATAGTTCATGCTCTTGAAATCCATATTTTAAAATCAGACAAGCAATAGATTTTCTTAAAAAAATTAAAAATTGAGTATTCAAGTATTATTTAACGCTATTCTTTTTTAGGAATAGTGATGTTCTATTGAATCGGAATCTATACATCAAAAATAGTTCAGAATAAGTTAGGGTATTAATTTAATACTGGCTTGAAACTTATTCCAATAATTAAATAGACATTTAAAAATACATCGTTAAAAAGTTTTCTTTTTCTAACCCATGAAGTGGAATTAAAAGTGCACTTTACGTTTGTCTTATGTTTTAGTAGTTATATGATAAGGTATGTTAAATATGTTGAGGCCCAGAGTTCTCACGTTGGCACTGTATAGAAAGTTGGAGAGTGAAATACCTGCTCAAATGTCACCCTCGTCACTTGTCTTACATCAGCAATATCAAAAAGAGCCGAAAAAGGCCCAATAAAATAAACCCATTCCAAGTTATTTCACTAAAGGAATATTTATAATCTGCATGAAAAAATGATGGTATCATTTCCAGTATCAGAAGGGAAAATACATTATTTGTGCAGTCATTCTTTACCCTTTGAAAGAATATTTTTGAATAAAAGACGGAATAAAACAATTTGAAAAGTAAAAGACCTAGATTTTTAAAACCAAATAAATAAAATGCATTCATAAATAAACTTTTATAAACAAAAATGCAATAAAATATTAGAAAGTTTAATTGAATCATCTTTACTTGGTGTGCTATAAATTGGCGATCGCTACTCTGTAGTGTGCATAATCGAGAGCATAACTTTTCTGTACATATATAATATCATGGATGGGTGATGTTTCGCATACATATTAGGATTCCTACAAACGCATGAATATATATAAACTAACAAAACAGTAAATGTTAATGCTACTCTAAATTTAAGAAGCAATGCGAATTAAAGGCATTTAATTCTTAGCTTTTTAATGATTTACGCGTTAAGATTTATAAAAAATAAATGAGGTTTAAAATGCAAAAAATAGTCCATGTATTGAAATTGAAGTTATAAGAAGCAGCTCAAAATAATCTGGCATTTTTAGAGTAGTTGTTAAACATTAATAAAATTAGATCTACGATACAAAAAAGTTACATTGTATACCTTATTAATTAATCACACATGTACAGTATTCTTTCTTTATCTGAATGCAGCTTTCGAATCAAAACGATGGCCAAGTGGCTTGTTTTATAAATAAAATGCAAATTTAATTTCTCGAACACTTTAACCGAGATAGTTTCAGTTCCCTCTTCCAAGCCCAAACTTTCGATGAGAAACAATAACGGATCGTCGCATGTGAACTTATCTAACGATATGATGATCCTTATACTCCTGTGGTCTAGCAAACTGTTTGTGGGAAGGATTTAAAGTCATTTTCTGTGTAATCCCCGGAATTTTGAGCGGCTTTCGAAATGGGGGAGCAGGTTGCGGCCCTTCAATACCCGATAATCCCCTTACAAATCTACAGAAGTTGGAGGGTTGCCGCCGTAAAAAGTATTGGCGCTTTTCGCCAAAATCGCATTCTGTAGACACATTATTCACACAGGTTAGCCATGAACTAATAATAGGAATAAATGTAATGATGATGGGTTTAGTACCTTCTCTGCTTCGTATGAAACTTTAGATTTATATTTGACCCTTAAATATTGACATTAATTAATTCTGAAGAAAAGTTTTATATTTTTTCTTTCTTTAAAAATGTAAATTATTATCTACATTAAAAAATATAACATAAAACAATATATATTGAAAATAAATTTGTTATATTCATTTAAAAAATGAAGAAAAAGGATTTTTACACAAGGCGGCCATACTGCATATTTAAAACAAGCGTTATGTAATTGAATAATTCATTTTTATTTGGACTGTTTATTATTAAGTATTGTGCAAAAATAAATTTTTCGTTCTGAAAATGGAAGAAAATAATCATGCGGATAATTGGGAATTGTTAATTGTAATTTGGAGATGCGTTTGGAGTTATTCTAAACACAGTGCACTTGAGGTTTTATCATATATTTTTTAATAGAACAAAATAATCAGAATTTGAGAACTTTAGAGAAAAACTTTTTCTCTACAGAAAAAAAGAACAACAAAAAAGTTTATTTTTCCCTTTTGTGAAGAATAACTATGCAAGTAAAATATTTCTGAATATAGTCATTTTCTAAATAAATTAGATGTTTCATTTCTCTACACCTGATACATTATCAAAATTATTTATTTCTTGTATGCATTTGAAAGTTTTTTTAAAATTATATTTAATTATATATTTTTCTATATATATTTCATGATTCAAACAACTTTATATAAATCCTTACGTAATATTAAATATTATTATTTAAAAATTAAAAATATTATAAATATCGTAAGGTATTTAAGTAAGTTAGTAGTATATAATTTTCCTTATATGTGAGTTTTTTTCTATTCATCATAACTGAAAAATACAATTTCTTACTTTCAAGTCTCGTGATGACGTAAAAAATAAAAAATCTTTCCAAAGGAAAAGGAATTTCCTGGTTGAATTGAATTAAAAGCTCCCCCAATAATATATATATATATATATATATATATATATATATATATATATATATATATATATATATATATATATATATATATTAAAAAATTCGTAAAACAGTTTTCTCTGACTGAGTGATTTCTATGAAATATTGCATAGAATTTTTATACATCAAATAAGAGTTAATTACATTTTTTTTACGCAAAGGATGTCTTCATATAATGATATAATGACCCAGAGCATTTTTTCAGACTGAAAAATGCTCCAACTCAAGTACTGCAATCTAACTTCTCTAAATAGCTGTATATTTCATCATACTCTCTCTCTCTCTCTACTCATATTTTTCAAAATCAATCCTTTTTTCAGGCGTAATATGTGTTCCATTTTTCCCTTTACTGCATTGATAAATGGAATTTGTCTCTTTGCATAAGGGAAAAATAACATATTTGTGGAATATTTCTAAATTATATAAGCGCAATATGATAAAATGATTATGCATTAACATTGCCAATTTAAGCAAATTTCGGGCCCTGAGCACAGCAGATCGACAGGTCCCCTAGGAACTGGCGGATTGAAATTTATTGCCAGAAAACCTGATTAAACCCAGCTTTTCCGGGCCCCCGGCGCCCACCTCAAGCGCCCAATGGATAAACCAGCAGTGTGCGTTAAAACACATGAATTCATATAAAAAGTGAGCCTTCTATGTTTCTAAAAACCGTTTCCCGATTTCAGTTCAAGCTTTTGGCACAGGCAAAGACATTCTCTAATTCAGCGGCGTACACAAGTGTGGGGTTTGAGGGTGTAATCTTCCCCCCTACCATTGACTAATAAGTTTTGAATTTTTAGCATAAAGATCACGCCTCAATGCTTTTGTCTACGTGTTTTTTAAGATAATACTCTCCCTGTTTCCCCATGAAAGAGTTGTCACGGTCACGGACTAGTGACTGGCATATCACGTGCTCAAGCCTTAGTGTCACTGAAGATCCGCATTGTTAAAAGGCTGATGCACGTTAAACATGTTATGACTCTAAGTCCTTCCGTTGACAGTGTGGTAGTTTAGAGAGGAGGAGCCAGATCAGGTGTACTCCTAATCCCTTGACCTAGGCTCAAAATTACGAGGTCCGTCGCCAATAGCACTTGAACTACTTTATAATGCGATGTTAATATAAATCTCAATATCTTCCAATAAAAAGTCTGTGAATTTTACTCCTTAAATGAATACTTCTATCTTTTTTGATGTGTAAAATCTTTCCTCTCGGTTGCTAGATATTTGTTGGGAGTGATTTTGTGAAAAGGGACGGATGTGTGTAACATGATGTGACGTAAGCGTGCGCTACTTGATTTGACCAATGAGAGTGCGTGGCTGTGGCTTTTCGCTACCCTCGCATGGGGGTCCAACACTAGTAGCCATCAAGCACTCGAGCGCTTGACTCTAAATCCGTTAGTCATGATATTGGGGAACATAAGTGCGGCAGAATGCTTATTTGAAAATGGACAAACAGTGATTTCGGTGGTTGTATACATTTCTTCGAATCAAACGGTTAAAAAAAAATTAAGATTTCCTGCATTTTGTACTTTTACCATATAACGAAGCTGGTTCTGCTCTTTTAAAAAAATATCACTCGCTTCCCCTGATTTTGAGTGGTGATTTTAACTTTAACTTCAGTTTGCCAAAAGCTGAGCCACTCATAGCTTTTATGAATGATGAACTCAAGCACGAAATGAACACAAATTACAATGTTTCGACTGCTAACAGTGGTACTGTTATTGAAGCTTTTTTTCAACGGTTTTTAAATACTTTGAAATCACAAGTATATGTTTCAGTTATTATAAGTCTATTGTCTCCGCTCTTCCCCAAATTGAACAAGAATAATTATTTTTGATAAAATATTGCAATTTTTTACTCCTTTTGTTATATATATATAATTAAATACAATTTTCGTTAAAGATATAATTATTCGATAGAAAATTATTACCAATCATAACCAATTCATATTTTTTTTCAGGAAAAAAGTTACTATTGCGTATTTACCACGATAACATCTCAGATGTTACACATCAAATGCGACTACTGTAAGACTCATTTCTTTTTTTTTTTTTTTTTTTTTTTTTTTTTTTTGTATTTCCTTTTTCTTACAAAAGTTGTAGAAGAATATAACAAAACGTTCTCCATGTATAATCAATCAACTTTTCGTTTGAAAACTTTAGTAATTTTGAGGCATGCTGAATTTGGAACTACGATCCCACCGACAAGTCCCTACAAGAGATGATTGTCGCCAAGTTGGATCCCTCCCTGAGACGGGAAGAAAAGAGCTCGGAACAGCGGGGTCGTTTTGATGTAAATGCGGAGTTGTGATTTAGAAGTGCGTCGGACACTAGAATTACTTATCGCTCTGTTAGCACAATGCCCGGATTTCCCCATTCAGACAAGTATTTGGACAACGATGTCTAATACTCCCCCCCCTCAGTGAAATTGGGGGCTCTTCACAAAATGAGAAATTGAAAAGTAATATGTAACTATACATACAAAAATTTGGGAATATAAAATGATCGTATATCAGATATTTAATAAATAATGAACAGGAAGAAAAGTGATCCGAACACGTGCTAATTCACTAGAAGAAAAATAATAGAAATACTATATAAGAGTAACTATTTTTAAAATATTAAGTTTTTCAAATTGAATACACAAATAAATAGAAAATACACACGATAGAGAATACTTTTAAGACAATATTATAAAAGTTTGGGGTTTCAGTAAATTGTTTGTAAAATTGAAAGTTTAAAATAATCAGAAAAATTACACTAACAAACCTGAGATCGGCAAACAAAAGAATAAAAATAAAAATACATATTAGTCATTTGATATCGACTCTATTCTAACAATTCAATCTTAATTATTATTCATACAAAAAATACACACACGCGCGTGCGTGCGCGTATATATCTAATATATATTATAAATGTGAAAGTTTGTGAGTATCTTTGTGGGTCTTTCACGCAAAAACAACTGAATGGATTTTAATGAAACTTTACAGTAATATAGCTTATAAATCAGAATAACACATAGGCTAAAATTTATAAAGATATTGTGAGAAGTTTTCAAAATATAACGACAATTGTCAAGAAAGTAGGAAAAAATTCTGCCATTTGCAAAAAAGCCGTGACAGCATTCATCTATCTTTTTTATCCCTTCTGTTTTGTCTACGCCATACCTCAGTGCGCTTTTGCTTTTCATTTATTCCCTTCATCAGTGTCATCACTATTTTTATTTCAGAATAAAACTAGATTTCGAAGGGCAAGATTTTAACATAAAATAAATACAACAAAAAGTAATATTAATGTATTACACTTCCTGATATAAATTATTTACACTATTTTAAGCGTTCATTACACAAAATTTTTAACTATGACAGCGGAAGGAAAACTATGAAATTAAAATAAAATATCGAAATGTTTTTATCATTTAGTTTTTATTTTCTTTTTGAACGTTTTTTTTTCATTACATGTAAATATATATCTACGCTTCCCCCCCCATACTGTTTTATATATATATATATATATATATATATATATATATATATATATATATATATATATATATATATATATATATGCTTTTTAAAAGTGTTTCTATTAATTCATTGCTAAATTAATTATTTGTTAACTAAAAAAGTACATTGTCTATTATTTTGGATAAAAATACATTTCAGAGACATTTTTAAGCTAACTAAAGAATCGTTTTCTTTTTATTGCTTCACATTAATTATTTTTTAACTAATGCAATATTGTTTTTTAAAAGTCATAGATCGAAATTTGAAGCTATATTTTATCTGTGAGGGGGAGGGGAAGAGGAAACAGTAATTTTACACTAAAAAAACCGTGTTATGCCGGGCTAGAGGGAGGGGAAAAAACCTGTCTTAAATCGAAAATATGCGGAACAAATTTCGAAAAAGTGAAATTTAATGAAATAGTTTTAGAAATCACTCACATTGCGCGCGTACAAACACACACATAATTGCTGGCGTCATGAAGGAAAGAGAAAGCCCGTGCAAAGTCGGGCCATGCAGCTAGTATGTATGTATATATATATATATATATATTACTAAATCAACGTATTTATATTTGAATCAATATGCACCGTTGAGCCAAAACATTATGAACACCTCCACATTTTTCAATGAGCTCGTCTGAATGATGTGGAAGCCACAGAATTAAGAGAGAACAGTATTTAACTACTGCTGGAGAAGAGTTAAACTATCGTTCTTGTACCTACTTTTGCGAGTGAGGGGAAAGGCGGCTACTCTAAGCAAATTTGAAAGAGGGCAAATTGTAATGGTCTGAAGACTCGGAATGAGTATCTCCGAAACATGATAACTGGAGGGTTAATGGTGTTCTGCTGTTTTTAGTATTTGTGCAAAGAAAATAAAAAACACGGTGGAAACAGAAGTAGACACCTAACAGTTCGACGTCCCCGCGTCATCAAAGAAAGAGACGTCGAAAATTGTCCAGCTTAGTAAAGAAAAATTAGTGCCAGACAGTGGGTCATTTCACAGCCCAATACGATGCAGGTCCAAGTACAAGTGTTTCAGAACATACAGTTCAGCGTGCACTGTTCGGTATTGGGTTGCAAAGCGAACGTCCCACTCTTTGGCCTTTGTTGACCAAGCGTCATTGCCAAATGCGCCTAGAGTGGGCTCAGAAGCATAGAGATTTGACCATAAATAAGTGGAAAAGAGTTTCCTGTTTGGACGAATCACGATTTCTCATTCATCAGATCAATAGTTGTTTCAGGGTGCGCCGTCTTCCACAGTCGAACAGTTAATCTCTCCATGTACATATACTGTGATGACGGTATTATGCTTTGGAGGACGTTCTCATGGGTCACACTAAGATCCTTAGTTCTGGAAGAAGAGACCATGAAAGTTGTATACTATTTGAGCATAATGATAGACCAGCTGCACCCTTATATGGCGCTTCTTTTTCAAACTGTAAATGGGTTCTTTCAGCAGGACTGCATCCCATGCCAATAGATTTGAATTGCGTTAGAAGGGTTCGAGAAGCATAAAGATGAATTCCAATTAACAACTTGGCTACCTAACTTGGCAAATATTAATCTGATAAGGCACATTTGTGTTTTCATAGAAAGGCAGCTCAGAGATAAAATATCGTCATGTCGGAAAATTTCGACTTTACGCGAACACTGCTTATACAGTTGGTACAACCTGTCTCCAGTCATCGACCAAGAACTTGTGGTATCCATGCTAAGGTGAGTTGCAATGAAATGTGTTATTGATTAGGTGCTCATAATGTTTTGGCTCTTTGGTGCATATTGGTGACCAAAATTAACGCGCGATACAAACATACATTTGCTATTTCAAGAAATCTATTTTTAAAAAATTATATTATGCATAAAATGAGCAAAAGTAAGCATCATATCCTAATTTTGGGAGTTTTGACTGATAAAAGGAACTTTTATGGGAGTTTTGACTGATAAAAGGAACTTTTATGGATGTTTTGAGTGAAAAACGTTAAAAAGGTTTTCACAGTAGAGCTTTGAAATCTGTATTTAGATTTGTGTATCGCACTGTGATAAGCACAAATTTGTGTTAATTTTATTAAAATGAATTACCACAATCGCGTTTAGATGATGATTTGAGAAGGAGAGCCACTGGGTGGATCAAGGGTGGGATATCTCGAGCAGAAGAAGCTTCGAAACCTAAATGTTTCTCGAATAGTGATATCCAGACTGTGGAAACGATTTCATATAACGGGTACTGTTGTTAGAAGACCTGGACAAGGTCAACCGAGATACAACACCTGCGGAAGATCGATATTTGACAATAAATGCACATCAGTACAGACTCATGACAGCTAAGAAGCTTGCTCAGGACTTTACTGCTGTTACTGGAAAGACAATTTTTAGACAAACTGTTTACAGACGTTTAGCTAAGAATGCCCTTTATACCCGATGGCTAGTGATATGTGTACCTCTTAACCTATCTAAGAAAAAAAAACTCGTCTTTTATGAAGCCAAAAATATGTGTCTTGAGCAAATCAAGAGTGGGGCCGTGTACTTTTCACTGACGAGTCCAGGTTCAGTACCAATTAAATCGAGTTTTCATTTAGAAAGAGCCTGGGACTCGCTACCATCCTTCTAATCCAATCGATTTGGTGGGTGTGGAATTCTTGATTGGAGAGGTATTACGTTAGATAGCCCTATATATATACGCCGCTACACATTTTTGACGTGGGTTCTATTATTGCACAGCGATATAAAGATGAAGCTCTTGAACCTCATGTGAAACTGTTCGGAGGAACAAAATTGGTAAGATTTTATTTTTATGGGCGATAATGTGAGGCCGCACAGAGCTAATCTTGTCGAAGACTCTCGAGAAAGAGGGAATTTGCCGGATGGAATGGTCAGCAAAATGCCCTTGCTTAAATCCTATCAAGCATGTTTGGAATGCTTTATGAAGAGCCATTGATCGATGCCAGTACTCTCTAAACACGCGACAGACGTTGAAATCTGCGCTAATAGAAAAGAGAGAGAAAGGGGGATTGTCGTCACAAGATGAAATCAACAACCTTAACTGTAGTATGACAGCTCGTTGTGAAATCTGTACAACAGCAAGAGATGGTAATATTTCTTATTAGACATTCAGTTATTCAACACAACATGTTTTGGCAATTTTTAATCTACTTTGCATATTACAAGGACAAAAAACATTAATATTTGATTTGTTAGCATAATTATTCTCAGAGCATGAGGATTGTATGTACAAAAATTTATCCCGAATAAAAAATTATTCTGAACACCAGTGTATAAGAGATTGTATACTTACTTATATATCTAAGCTATTTTTGAAAAAAACTAACAAAATTTTATTAATATTTTTTCGAACGAGAAAAAAAATCTACATGTTCTTCAAACTAAATTCAAATACCAAAATGTCATTGAAAAGTTAGAATTTTTTTTAAAGTAATGCCTTACATTTTAGCTATTGCGCTTAAAAAAACTGAAAAACAAATAATCAGTAATTAAGATTTTTAAATCGAAAAAAAATAAAAAAAATTGTAAACATATTTTATATTTCTTTTACTTAAAATAAATAGGACTAAGCCATTTAAGAATTTTTTAAATTTAAAATTACATGTTTTTATTTAGTTTTTTTACTTTTATAGGCGTATTAATTAATTAGAAATACAATTTATGTATTAAAAAGAGCAGTTCGTAATTAAAATGCACTATACCATATTTGAATACAAAACTTAATTTTTCTTCAAGGTATCCGACTACGTTCAGAAATGTGATTTTGCGAAAGCATATAAATGGATAATATTTATCATATTTAGTGTCACTTAGATTAGAAAATGTATATAAAATTGTTTTAAGAATAGTATTACAATAAAATATTTTATTTAAGTACAATATTTTGACAAAGAACATAGAATGACCAGTTTTCAAAATATTCTCCTTTTGAGAAAAATTCTTCTATTATAATAATATTTTACCTGTATATAGCTCTGACCTCTCTACAGAGGCTCAACCAGAATTTTTGAAATATATAACTTAGAAGTGGATTTAATCATATTTTACTACAACAGAGAGTAGAAATTTTAAGAAAAAAAACGCCAATAAAATGATTTTAATTTGTAGTAACTCTGAAAATAATGTGAATTTTTCAAAAATCATAATTGAGCCTCTGTACAGAGATCTGAGCTACATACAGGCAAAATATTATTATAATAGAAGGAGATTTATAATTAATTTTTCACAAAAGGTGAACATTTTGAAAAAAGGTTATTCTAAGTTAATTTTTTCCCCAGAATATTGTATTTAAATAATATTTTTTTATCATAACGTGTCCTTAAAACAATTTTATAAATGTATTCTAATTTAAGTGACACTAAATATCATGAAAATTATCAATTTATGCGCTTTTTTAATATCCCGGCTATGAACGTAGTCGGATACCTTAATGCAGGATTTTAGTAAAATTGAACATTATTGTTTTTTGATGCTTATTTTCTGGAATCTAATCTGGTTTCAAAGGATATAAACCTAATCTGGATTCAAAGGATATAAACATATATAAAATTATTCTTACGCGCATATTTTACATTTTTTTAAATACATTACTTTTTACTTATGTAGCAATCTTAACTGTGGATGTAAAAAAGTACGATTCCAAACAATTACACTGCTTGAACCAATTTTGTCGTATTCTTATATAATTTATTCACGTTAATGTGCTGTGAACCTGGGTCGGCATTAGTATAGTGGTCTAAATGATCTACAAACATCATAAAAAAGAACAACTTTTATTAAGCTCATAGGATATCTCAGCAATAAATATGTGATGGGAACAAAATCAATAATCGAACTCTGTTTAAATATCAAAATTTAACTATCCTTCAAAAACTGCTTTGAGGAACCGTCTCATTGACCCTATCTCCGTGATGTGAATTCAACCATCTGAATCTAAAGCACTTTTATCTAAGATCACGGGTGCTTATCTAACACGTAAACAACGTTAAACGCTTCATCGAATACATGATCCACAATCCTGCTCTCATATTAGATCTGTTTAAATAGCAAACGCATTTTTTGCATAAGTCGCGGTTCGTTTGCAAAGCAAAGTTTTCCAATAAAATAACGTTATAACCCCCCCCCCCCAAGTTAATAAAAGGAGAAAACACGTGAAAAGGTTGGAACATATTGAAATATTTTCAATGGATTATGCTTTATTTTTGTTACATCTTTATTTTTTTGGAAAAGAATTAGAAAAATTTATTCATAAATATTATTACGATGTTGAACAAAATCCAGAATAGCTCATATATCCATGCTAATAATTATTCTAGAATACTAAAGTAACTATTAGGTTTGAATTCTAGTGTTACAAACATTTCAAAAATACACTTTAATGGCTAGTGGTTCAACAAATGATTCATATATTTTATGAACAAGTTCCACTTTGTAAACAACAACAGTGAGCCGAAACCGAATGATTTCCAATCCTACTTCCGATATAATGTTAATCTACGGGAAAACAGCGAAATTCAACTGAGTTTTTCAAACTTCTAATAAGTTTTTGAAACTTTTTTTGAACTATATGGATAGAAGATGATTTGTAAATTTCAGATTCAGGATTTGATATTATTTATTTCAGTATCTTTTCTAAAATACCTTCTTAATGCTTTTAGCTCAAAGCAATGGCGATTTTGCTGTAACCGGACGAAGAAAAGGGTACTAACGACTACAGCGCCCCCATAGTAAGCTTTACGGTAGAACTTGTCCATACTATAAAATTTACATATGAACTTTTTTTAGAATTTTTTGAAATTCAAGAGTTTGCTTGTATTTAAGAATTGGAATGAAAATCTTACTTAAGTTGTAACTGGATGGTTAACCTATTGAAATCTACCTAGGGTTTTCTTTGATGGTATTATAAACCTTAACTGTCACCTTCTTTCTGACGAAACGCGATTTGTAGAATAGATTAAGTATATAAAGCGAACTCTGAAGTAATGAGTATAGAAGTACGTTCTCTAGAAAATAATACATATATCAGGCTCAAAATGCTTCATAAAAAATAGATTTGTAATGTTTTGAGTTGTCAGACTCACAATGACAGATTTTGAACAATTTAAATACCCACTTCTGGTAGACTTTCGGTTTTTTTAACATTATAAAATTGATTGTAACTTGGCCTCTAGATAACGTAGAAACAAAAAAAGTTTGTTTTTTAAGGCCAAAAGATAACTCTATTCAATAAAGTAAAAAACAAAAAATATATTTTTTGGCTGAATTTTTTATTTTAATATGTTTGGATACCTTGATAATCAGAGTTCTGATGGAGGAAGGATTCTAGCGATCAGTTACATATATCAAATATATATTTAGTGTTGGAACGTGTTTTTTTAGATATTTCGAGTGCCAGCGGGAAAAATCGCATATACACAATACGTGTCGGCATTGGAGGAATACCTACAATTATCAGGTTCGTCATAATTTTTTTTTACTGAGAAATGAATAAACTTTAATTATTATAGTTTAGTTGCGTGAAAAAATCTTCCTATCATTAATTACATTATTTTATTAATCAGTGTGATTAGTAAATTGATGTTAATTAAATTTTAAGTTTGTGATTTTGTCATGAAGCGTCGGGTACGAACGTAAATATGATGGGGTTAGGTATTTCCGGAATTACCAACACAATCTTCGCGGTTACCATTACAAAGTTTCAGAATTATAAATGTTTGGGGTGTTTTCACTGATACGTTAAGAAATTAATTCTTATAGTTTAAATTTACTGAGAATTTAAATAACTCACAAATTCTCATTCACTGCTGTTTAGAAATGCTACATTTAATCCATATGTTCATGTTCTGATTTTTATCTATTTCCTTCGGAATTAAGTAATTGATGAACTAAAAACAATCTAAATCTTAATCATTTGTTCGTATTATAATTAAAACTTTTTAATTTTATTAATGGCAACTTTTATTAATATGAAAAAGTTTCATCAGTTTCTGTATTTGACTTTAATTAACTCATCTTTTTGATTTCATTAATTGATGATTAGGAATTTTTTGTACATGGATAATCATCACAAAG
The DNA here is from genome assembly GCA_019973935.1 of Trichonephila clavipes. Taxonomy (NCBI): domain Eukaryota; kingdom Metazoa; phylum Arthropoda; class Arachnida; order Araneae; family Nephilidae; genus Trichonephila; species Trichonephila clavipes. Next base: position 357,097 of record BMAU01006061.1, on the reverse strand, counting down.
AAAAGCAAACCATTGCAAGTTACGATTAGTAAATTTATCGCTTTTAACACCCATTTTTTGAATTCTATTAAATTCAACCCAAAAATTGCTCGATAACAAATAATATAATTTTTTTTAAAGTCAATTCCTACTTAGATCAATATTAAGTGACAAAATAGAAAGAGATTTTCCATTTTCCTTTCTATATATGGTGTTGAAATATTTCTTGTTTGTTTGGTACTATTTATTCATTAATTTAATTTAATTATTATAATAAAATAGTATAGCAAAAAAAGAAATCACATTGTCAGAAATTGGGTCGTCACAGGTGGGATTCGAACTGACGACTTTTGGATAAGAAGTTCAACGCGCGCGCTATTCACTTCGCTACAGAAACACAACGAGTGATTTTCCTTTCTATATATGCTGTGTGTTGGACTATTATTTTTATTTGTTACTATTTATTCATTTCTCAATTTAATTAATGAATTAATATTTTTAAAAAATGTATTAACATCAAGTGTCATCAACTACAAGTTTAAAAAATGTATTTGAACTTGAATGGATGAATAGAAAAGTATTTTATTGACGATTGAAAATCTGAACAAGATATATATATACAGGGAGAGAGGGAACTATTGGTAGGAATTGAAAAATACATCCTGCTGTGGTTATCGGTAGTTAGCAAAAATGTTATTTTTTCTTCACTAAATTATTTATTTTTACGATCGAAAATGGAGAAATATTATATATTTATTTATATGAAGTAAGAACAATAAACGTTTGGATCCTTGTAGAAAATCTGAGTTACTCCATTTGTGGATGCTCCCCATTTCTCTCGGAACATGGTCTTAAGCAAAGTGGAGTGGGTGGCGGGGAATAGTGAATGGGAAGGGGTTTTCTTCGGTGATTAGTGAACGCTAATCCGACCGGTTGCCTTGCAAATCCGCTTTCCGGGAGCGCAAACTGCCGATTGAAATGCCTTTTGCCCACTTCCCGTCTGTGAGGATCCTCCCCCCACCTGCTAAGCGGTTGTCTCTATTGCGTATTTAAACTGCCGCGAGAAGTGTCATGAACGAATAAGCTCTGAGGGGTTGTGCTTTACTGTTTACCTCAAGTTTCAGATAGGTATATTTGTAAGCCATATTATTTTATTTCACATTTTAGCAGTTGTATTAATTGGATTTAGGTATTCAATTTCGAAAAATGTGATGAAAGGGCTTCACATTATTCATATTTTATTCTATGTCTTACTAAATTTAGATAATCGAATGTGGGAGGTATCAATAGAGAAATATTCCAAAGTTTATGGAACTCTCTCGAGCCTTTGACATCATGCATTGATCGAAAATATTATTGTTAGTGGTAAAATGATTTCCATAGGAACTGATTAAATATTCAAAACAATTTTGATTAAAAAGGGAAATTAAGTAACTGGTATCTAGAATAACTTACTATAAATGGCTACAAAGGATTTAATTTTAGTAATAATGCTTCTTTTCTAGACCTTATACTTCAAAACTAAAATAGTGAAGTAGAGCTTTAAAATAATGTATAAATTATAAAACACAAAACTTAGAGAAAAATATTTGTAATTTATATTAATTTAAGACAAGGGTATGCAAATAGCGGCCCACAAAGAGTTATTTTGTGGCTCTTCAAGGCAGTCAGTAAAGGTATGATATGGTATATTTTTCTTATTAAACTGATTCTAAAACTAAATGTGCTTCAGGTATAGATGATACGAAATTAGCAAAATAAGTAAATCGAATAATGCTGCCACTATTTTATTTAACATATTTATTGATTTTTAATGGTACAATTTATACCTTTTTGGGGATGCAAAGTTAACTAATGAATGCAATCATTCAAATAAGGTGTGAGCCTTCCGCTGTTCTCCGCATACACAATGTGTCCCTTGAGCCCAAACAATTGTCCACTCCTAATTTAAGATCTAGTTTTTTTACTTAAGTCATAAATTCATCATATGCAAACAATTTTTAATCAGTAATTATACTATTTTAGTCTTTAATATTTTTCATATCAACATAAACACACATATCTTCGAGTTCTTTTAATTTCTATATAACTAGCTTTTTCATTTCGAAAAATAGTTGAAACAGAAAATGTTTATTGATAGAGAACAAAATATGACTTCCTATTATCTTCCTAATTGATCCTGTGGCCGCGGTAGCCGGGTGGTAAGGGTATCGGACCGTGGCTTGCCTTGTCACGAGTTCGAGCCCAGTACCACTAAAGACCCGCCGTGTAGGGCAGCGATGCACGTTAAATCTGTCGAGAGCTGAAACGTCCTCCCGTTGGTGTGGTGTGGTAGTTAGGAGAGGGGGTGCCAGCTCAGGTGTCGTCCCCGTCGCTTGACCATGGTTCAAAATTACGTGGTCCGTCGCCAAAAGCCCTCGTGTAGCTGAACAGTGCGACGTTAATATCTAATCAATCAACCTAATTGATCCTGGTGAATATTGGCTTGAGAAAATAGAATAAATGTAAAGATTTGACAAAAAGGTCTAACATACATTCCTTCCCTCTCTCCATTCACAAAAATAGTAATCTCTTAGAAAGGCAAAATAAAAATAACAATTGAAGCGAAGACTAAAATAGCAAAATTGTTTGGCGAATTTTCTTCTCTAAGGAAAGAAAAGTAATTATCTATCCTTAGAAAATGTGTTCACGCAAACACATATATTATATCATTTGGCGACAGTAAAATTATTAAAAGAAATTACTACTAACGCATATATTATACATCACATATAGCCAATACGACAGAGCAACAGTTTCATTTACCTTCGTAAATCAAACTGAAATTCAAACTTTTATTTAAAGTTGTTATAAAAATAAACAATGGTACCAAATAAAAAATACGTTTTAAGAAATATATTTTGACAATATATCTCCTTGAAAGGGCAAATTCTGAAATATTATCCACAGCGCTAAATCTAAAAATATAATAGTTTTGTAAACACGTAGAACAGTGAGATTAATTAATAACAATGTTTGTCAGAAGTTCTCTTACACTTTCTATAATAAAGCAAAATTGTGCAATATTATTACAAAATTTTTTTTGCGGCTTATTAATAGTCAATTATGAATTTAATAATAATAAGTCAGGCAGTTAAAATATTAGTTTAATTAGTTGTTTAAATTTTTTAGATAAATTAAGCAATTTAAAAACACTGCTATAAAAAAAGTAAGATATATTTTTTTTTATATTTATACAATGCATTTTTGTTGCTTTAAAATTTTTTTTGTTCCTTAAAAGGATTTAAAATAAAATTTACATTTGAAAGGGTGATTTTCGAACACTCCAAGATATTAAAAGTCAAGTGACAAAGAATTCAAAAATTTGCTTTCCAGACGTTTTTAAGCAATTGGGGAAAAAACTGTTAAAACAAAAGTATTGATCTTTAAGAAGTATATTTTGGAGTATATAATGTCCTTATAAAGCTACGAATCTCTTATAAAACTTATCAATACTCATGGGTCACATCTTATATTTACACATTAGGAAATTTTCTTTTAATTAAAATATATGAGAAACTCTAAAGTATTAAATATAAATAGAAAGTTTTAAAAAGCTCTTCATTTTTAAAGGTGTTTTTAATTAAAACAATATGCATAGTTTAATTCTTAGTTAACGTAAAGTATAAAAGATGTTTTTGTAAAAAATACTGTTATATATTATTTATGCACACTTTTCAATTTAGAATTATATTAGAGTTTATTTTATTGCCTTATGTTACTTACCATGCTTGCTGTCAGGACTATCCGCCATCTCTAATTTTTCCTAAAAAGAAACAAAACAGAAAATTGTCAGAATTGGTATAGACATTTTAAAAGTAATTTTAGTTAGTAAACATATACTGTATATTCTAAATGATAAGTTAACTTAAAAATTTCTACAAATGTGTGCTATTTATACCAATTCTCAAGAAGTACCTGTAGAGATATTCTAATGTGAAATATCTATAATATATTCTTAAGTTTTACATCATACCATAAAGCAAGAACGTAATGCAATCGCTCTCACGTTGTAATATCATCTTATAAAAACTGGTTTTTCGAATGACTTCGACATTTAATACGTCTGATCCATCCTGCACAATGACTTTTTTTTTATTATTATTTATTTTTGTTAACTTTCTACAAATAAACACTAAGAAGACTTTTTTGATATGAAGAATTTCACTTTCAAACGCTTTTTAACAGTTCCTTTGATTAATAAGTACGTGTTCAACTTTTCATTGAAATTTGTAAGGAATTGAATAAAAATTCAACAGAGCTTTGCTTCAAAAATTATTCTGTAAGATTTTTTTCTCATTTTTAAAACGGGAGGTTAATATTTAGGTAAATGCTCTTTATGCTTTACATAAAAGTTGTTAAAGTTTCTTTGAAAGCGAGTATAAATAAACATGCAGTGTTCGGACGTTATTAAGTTTTCATCATAGATAACAACGAATAATAATCTACATGATTGATTCGTTCCCTTCACATATTAATATATTCCCATATGTATTTTATTTAAAAATATAATCAAGATGAAAAAACAACTTGACAGATGGAGTATAGTTATATTATTATACACGACTACATATATGCCTTTATAGTAGCATACAATTATCAAAGTAATATTAAACTTCAACGGTGAATTTAAGTTCAAATTGTTTATTGGTAAAAATAAATAACATTTTTATAATGATAGTATATGCGATTCATATTGAAGATTTTTGGAAATAGTTTGTATTGAACTTATTTATCCTTTGTAAAGAAATATAAAAAGTGCCATAATCTAAACTTTTTATTACCTGTTTAAAAATTCACAATTTGACAAATACATCTGAACTGAAATGCATGTTATATTAACAAAGAGTACATGATATATGACCTTTTTTTTAAAATTCAGCGCTTAAATATTTTATTTCAATTCCTTTTCCAATTGAAATTAAAGTGTTTGAAACTAATGCTACACAATGATAAATTTCTTTTGAATTTAGTGAAACAATTGTTATATTCTCATAATTCAGAATTTTAAATTATAATACGAAATAGATTACATCAAGAGACGAAATAGATTTAATATTATTTACACAGATTTTAAAAAGTCCCCCCCCCACAAAATATAAAAACTTTCCCCATGTTTTATTTGTACAACCCTTTCTATAATTGATTTTTATAGGCACATACTTTTTATTAATTATAATAACAAAAACTGATTCCTGATACTCTGAGACACTGCAAAGTAATTTCCAAACTGCTAATTTCGCAATTATAAACTGTTAACGCGAATAATTATTGTACAAACCAGTAAGGGCGGTAACACCTTTGTGCCTCGTGAATCAAAGATGACTCTATTTATTCTATCCTATCACTATTTGCTTTGAGAGGATATCAAACCACGTGCATCTGTATCCATAGCTTAATCATGCGTAGCAAATACCAGATTCCATTGAGTCTCGTAACATTTCAATGGGGGAAGTTTCAAAAGCGTTGATTGAACTCCGTCTATTCGTAATTCAATGAATCTGCTAATCATGTTAGACATTCGCACCCAGAAGTAGCTTAACAGTACATAACAAACGGAACTAATTCATAATCAAAATAGTGCGTTGAATGTTAGCGGTTTAGCAATGATTTTAGGCACTTGTTTAGATGACATAAATTAATAATAAAAGCATTGATACAAAATGGTAATGATTTTGAGAGTAATGTGTGTAATTGCCATTATCAGAGGATATTCAATCTCGATTAAAATATATCTTGTTTTAAGTTGAGGGAAAGGTGAGGGTAAGGATGATATATAGTGTGTGTTTCGGTAAAATTTTCTGTATAAATATTTTAATATCTATAAGAATACAAGAAATGCAAAATTTTATTATAAAATTAATAAATTCTCTTTAATTTATAATGTTATTCGCTTTTACAACGAGAACTGTATATTTTTGCATCAATACTATTGTTCCACTTAATTTTCTTTCTGAAGTTGTTTAATGGTTGTCTTAGATTAATCCAAATACATGCAAAAATGTTTTATTTCCGTATATGAAGAAGTAAAAACATCTTTGTACATTATTATAATGGATTACAGTAGCGCACACAGGAATTTTCAAGGGGGTCCGGGGTTGAAAGTTCACCATTCTTGTATTACGCTCCTTTTGATTTTGTCGATTTTCGGGAACAAAGCACAGTAAAAAGCTAATTATTGAATAAATAATTAGCATTAATTAATAAAATTAATCATTAATAACAAATACTTAATTAAATTTTACGTACTATGTACTTAGAATTATAATCAATCAGAAAAAAATCAAGGGCTTTGGGGGGGGGGCGAACCCCAGGACCCCCCCTTGTGTGCGCCACTGATGGATTCTAAAGGGAAATGGCAGAAATATACGTTTTTATTTATAAGATACAAATTTATTTTATTTATTATGCATTTTTTTATTTGTAAGGCTTAAGTTTGCAGTCTTCAAATTTTATAAGAAATAAGAATTCAGTATCAGAACTGTGTGATAAGTTTCATAAGTGTGATATGTTTGTTAAATTTCAAGAATTTTAAAGTGAAGCAAAACTAATGTTACTAAATTAATGTTGATGTTAAAAGTGATTATCACAGATTGATAATGCAAAAAAAAAAAAGGATTCTTTATGAAATTTGATTACATAAACTTATCTTTGAGGAAACCAACTGTTCAAACTGTGACAATTTAAAACATCGATTTACATAAAATCACTTTATTTTCAAATATGCTTAATTTAAATCTGATTAGGGGTTTTTCAGAAGTAAAACTTTTTAGAAATCACAGTTATTAGTGACTCTGACCGAAATTTGAGGTTGAAAGATTTATATGTCGTAGAGGGATTTTAATAACGAAATAACGAAAATATAAAGTTCGTATGATAAAAGCTATAATAATGAAATCGAAAAATGACAGGAAAATATAATCGTAGTTTTAAAATGGTAATTCAAGAAAATATTGTTTATGTGTAAATTTTTTGAATATCATTTTTGTAAATTTGCATAGTATTAAAAACTTCGTGTAAATATTTTTAGGAAACTATAGTAATCACATTTCATGAATATTACTACACATAAACATATTCAACTGATGGCTAGAAAAAATTTTTCCGCAAAATGTTGAGATTACCTCGTCAAATACAATACAAAGAATAGTTGTGATCAGCAGAAGCATTGTATGTTTTCGGTAGAAAACATTATCCAGTAATATGCCTCGTTCCACTTGAAATACAAATGATTTCGTCTGGATTCAACGACTGGAGTAAACTTGAGATAGACTTTGAATCGGCTTAGTGAAGATTTTGTATAATAAGGCAGTTATATAATAATCTAAGCATGTAGTTAATCTAATTATTCATGAATACAGCACCTATGCTTAAGCTTTCATATTAATTTATCCTAAGGTATAAATAATGATAACTTTCTTTTATGCAAATTAAGAACTGAGGAAACCATAACTGCCAATGAGTGAACTTAAAGAATTAAACATTAAATAAACGGAAATTCTAAAGATTTTTTCCTTTAGGTGAAGGTATTACAAAAAGAAAATATTTTAATAACCTAAAAAAATCAGTTTTTTTTTTCAAAATCAAAAATTATTATGTATCAATTTTATAAAATTAGAGTAAATATGTGAAGTGAGAAAATAATAGATTTTATATTGACTACTTGTTATTTAAACAATTTTGTGACCTGAAATGGTAGCATGAGAAATATGAGCAAAGAATTTTCAACAATGGAGAAAGTTTAGATGATCACATAACACGTAAGCTTTTAAAAGATGTTGCTAGGATACACATCCACACTTTTGTTAAATGTAAAAAAAACATCATTAATTATAATATGCCGTACAAGTTTTGGATTCAAAAGGAGTCAAGTTAAAAGACTGGATAAAAACTGAACTGTCTATGAATTTTTGATTAAACATAAAATTTTATAAATAGGATTGATTATATTTGAAAGATTTAACAGCATTGTGAAGTATTTCACATAAGTTATAAATATTATATTTGTTCAAACTTTCGATGTGAATCAACATTTAGCATTGATGCTTGATTTTTTCAGTCGACTGAATGATAGAAATTTATATATAATTCTTATTATAATTAAAAACTATATGTACCATTTCTGAAAAAATAAAAAAAAAACTAAGTTTCTATAGAAATAATGAGGAAGTTATGTGTTAAAAATTACAGTTAAAGATTTATAGTGATATTTTAATTATTTATTCCTCAATATTCATTTAACTGATATTCACTATCAGCATTGTATATTTCTGAAACAGATAGCTCAATTAAGGAATTCTAAAAAAAGTAAATATGCTTCAGCAAAATGAATTTTTAATACAGTTAAAAAATTCATTCTCTTAGAAGTTAACTATTTTATTGTTTTTAATTTTTGTTATTAGTAAACATTTTTATCACGAAGAATTAACTGACTTATACTGTCCAAAAATGGCTTACAAAAAGGTTTTAATAAAAGTTCATTGAAATTTTGCACCAAGTCCTATAATTACAGAATATTTTCTTTGGTTTCGGCATACTGCACATCTGGTCTTTTATGAAAAATAAATGTGTAAGAAATTATAAAAGCCTTCAAAATAAAATAAAAATTGTATGAAAATTAAATTTTCTTATCAAATGTTTTTTTATTGAATGCTACATTTTTCTTAATACTTTTATAGTTGATTTGGCTTAAAATTTAAATAAAATTGTCATATTGAGTTATTGATGATTAGTTGGATTTCTATTGATGAGTTGTATGTAGTCCCTGTAAATTTATTTATATTATCGATTTAAGAAAATTGAAAGAGTTACATAAGCAGTACGTTTCCAAATTTCTATACGTCATTTACGAAATAATAAATACTTTAAATAATTTAGGAAACACTCAATAAAATCAAGTTCATAAGTTCTTCAGAAAAATTTAATTCAAAACTTTCCATATGCTTAAAATCTTATTTTCCATTAAATTAAAGAAAATTTCGTAATTGTTGCTTATTCTCCACGTGAAGAGATTAATATTTTTAATTAATATACTTTACATAAATTTCCAGAAATTATTATCCATCTCCGCAATAAGCAAAATCATATAATCTACATCCTAGTGAATCTTCATAAAGTATGTATTTAATTCAAGATACTTTCAAGGAATTTTGTCAAAATTCTTGGAATATACATTTAAAAAAAGAAGCAAACAAAATTTCCGATTCAGAGCTGTTTTCCCCTTTTCAAATAACAATTTTTAAAAAAATAAATTTAGGTGCAACAGTACGATACCGGGAATATGAAGATAGAAAAAAAGTAGCAAGCACGCTGTGTCAATATGTATTTTAAATGTTTACGGAGAAAAGTCGAGAACAGCATTTTAATCACGCAATTTCACATTGACAACGCATGTTTTGACTTCAAAGAACCAACACCCCCTTTGAATAGAAGTCATTTGAGCAGGCGAATTTCTTTAAGCTCTGGTATAAATACATAACTACATTCCACGAACTGAAATAACTCCTTTTCAGCATTATTTCCAACTTCCCTTCTCCTGAAAGGAAGTCAAAATTCTTTACTGAGAAAGACCTTTCAAAGAAACACCTTCTTCGTCCTTCCTTCACTCCTTCGGCGTCCTTTCTTCCTGTTCTTCCTACCATCGAAGAAAGAATTTAATTTATTGTTGAGAAGCAAGAAAAAGATTTAAGCAACGTCTTCATCATTCACCCCAATCAAAGCCCAATGGTGTATGCTTTTGGCGCCTGCAGAAAACCGTCCGTCGAAAGCTTCTAAGGTACACAGCAAAGAAGGATATTCACGGTTCCTCACACACCGATTAAGAGAAAATATTTGTTTTCGAGCTCCGAAGAACACTAAACTTGTCTTCAGCTGTAATGGAAACCTTTTAGTAGAAGTAATTGACATTCCACATGTCCTCTCCACTCCCCTTGTCTCTTTCTTCTCAGAGAAAAATCATTGTCAGTGATTTTAACACACTCTTCTGGAGGGGGTGTAGGTAAGCGAGAGGGGAACGGATGGGGAGGCAAACAACACAGCGAAAAGCCCACGGTACATAAAAAGAACTCACATACTCGGGATAACCCTCCCTTATATGATTTATACTTTTTGTAACCTTCCTTTTTTAGGTAGCTCGCACGTGGCAGTAAGAGATACAAAAAAAAAAAAAAAAAAAAAAAACCTCTTTAAAACGGTGAGAAATTTTCAGAGTTTTTATATGTATGTATTTTTATTTTTTATTCGCCCCTCTTCTACTTTGCTTGAAAGAAGCGAACGGGTGGATGAAAGAGAGGAAGAAGGGGGGGGGGAAGAGGAAAAAAAAGGGTATATTTTTCACAAAGTGATGCATTCTTACGCAGGCGATAAAGTTTAAGGAAACTAGGAATCGAAAAAAGAGAGAGAGAGAGCGGTAAAAAAAGAGAGGTGGGGAGGCAGACATAAGAGATTCACAGAAGCACCGTACGTTCGACTTATACTGCACAAAAGAATTCGCAAGGCGTGAATGGGAAGGAGGTTGCGCCGACAAGTTTAACCTTACATTGGGCTTTAGTTACACGACTCACTGTTGACGAGACCTATTCCCTAGGTGCCTTCAGGCGGCGACTTCATTTAAATTTTGCTTCCTATTAATATTTATTTAAGAATTCAATGAGAGAAGACAGCTCCACTGACCTCTAGGGGACGCGTTAGGCGGCTCAGTGGTTGTCCCCCGGGACCAACCAACAAACAGTGCCTGAAAATTACTGGAGAGCCTTCACTCTGGAGAGTCGGGCAATTCTGAAGCCACGCGACTGGCATTAACTTAAAGATACCCGAATTAACACACAGAATAAGGGAGAACGGTTATTTGATGGTGATAATTTGACTGGTTGGGATGTCTACAGCCGTGACAAACTATCCCCAAATAACTTAACGGATAGCGAGTTGCCATTAAACAGTTTTCGTGCTTTGATGGAAGCAACGGGTTGAAATGTTAACCGCTATAAAATGTCGCGTACGAGAGTTAAGTTTTCACACTTCGAAACTACGTCGTTACATATTTATGAGGTAGAAGTATTACAGGTCTCGAGGCTTTTCAAAAGGATTCGAGGGCAGGTAAATAGATAGTGAATAGCTGGGGCCGGTTTCGAAAACGCTCGAAGGATATCGGTTACGGGCGTTATTGTTAGGGTGTCGGTTCCGCACGCTTTGTGAAGTCGGAAAGCTTTAGATTTGTTAATAATGGACACTTCGTATAATTCTGGACTCACTTGATAACGCACTTGATACTGAATTTCTAGCAACGGCGCAGAATGAGGAAACTATTGAAAGCCAAGTTACTTTTCGAAGGAAAATTTATTTGCTGGCTCTGTTTGAAGCACCAACCAAACATTTTAATTTTCCTTATCAATCTTTTGCATTAAGAAGGCATGATTTACGCAAAAATTATTCAAGTTTATTGTACTTAATATTCTTTTTATTTATTTGCCATCAGAGTTCGATAAATAAAACGTAATTGCATACAAATGATTACATATAAAATTAAGATGGTTCATTACTAGTTTGGTGTTGTACCTAAATAAATATTGGAAAATTTCTTTGCATAATAAACAAAATGATAGTCAGAGACAAAATGCTTTGGAAGTTTTAAAAGTTCTAAAATAAGCATCTGCCTATTAAGTGGAAGATTAAAGCAAAAAAGAAATAAATATGTTTGATGGACGATGCATATCAGAGATACTTCTCTGATTTGTATCAACAGCAGCATAAAAAGCAATACGAGCACTTAAATGAAAACCAAGTTAGCGTTTAATTAAAAACTCTAACATAAAAGCCCTCAAAACACACTTTGCGAGAAGAATTACTTACCATAAAATCCGCCGTATAACGCACACCCATACTTTCAAGCTGCATTTTTTAATTTTTAGGTATATTCGTCGTATAATGCGCATCCCTTTTTTTACGAAGAAATCTCTGAAATGTTAGTATACAATGCTTTTATGTTTTGAAGTCGTTTATTCAAGCTATTATCCTAGACTTTTGAAAAAATAGTATACTTCTATAAATACAACTGTTTGAGTTCATAAGGCACATGCCATTTTTTAAAAAATAAACAGTATTTCTATACGTATAGAAGTAAATTTGTTTTTATGCTCCTCTCTTTTGTTATTTTTAAAAGCTATCGTTTTTATACCCGGCAAATAACGCGCACCCTTAAATTTCGATCTTATTTCTGTGCTAAAAGTGCGCGTTATACGCCGGATTTAACGGCATATTTATTTAGAAAAAAAAATGTCATTTAAAATTTTTTGGAACTGGATTTACCTTTTTGTCTTATTTCAGTAGCATATGAAAATAAAGAGAAGAGAAGATTGATATCTTAAGGGGTGTTGGAAAGCTAAAATCTTATTTTTTTGATAATTTGAGATTTTTACATTTTCAAATTGTATGGATTTTAACCTTTCTAAAAATACCTTACATTAACCTCTAGGGTATTTAGAAGCCCTTAAAACGTATTTTTAAATAATCGTTGAATTTGGGCCACGCCCATTTTAATGGCGAAAATTGTAAACAAATTACTTTGTTTTTGCTTAAAAGTGTAACAACCGATATAAACCAAAACATGTATCTTTTATTTTAAATTGAGCCTTTTATTTTTTTACTTCCTAGCCGATTAGAAGTCTCACTGTATACATTAAAATCAATTTATCTCAAAATGTAAATTTTAATGTGCGATGTACTTTTTCTGAGAAACTACTGTTCACAGGTATGTAAATTTTTTATGAATTATTTATAATGATGTCTAATATATACTAAAATGAGCTTTTTGTAAAAAAAACTCAAAAATTTAATTTTTACAAATTTTTTTAAATAAAAAATGAGTCAAACTTCGCAATGTTTGATAAAATATTTCATAATGTATTAAAAATTTCAAAATTAGCTAAAAGCTCATATTAGTATAATGAGAGAGGCGTACTTTAATAGTATGAAAAATTTCAAGCATGTACATAAAACAGATTTTGAGAAAAGGTACATCGAAAACAGCCAATTTAACATTGTCAGTATAGAAGGAGAGAGAGGTTTCCAACGCCCCTTAAAAATATGTGTTCAATGCTATAATCTATATCCAATGCCTAAAAGTTTGCTATTCTATTAATTTGGTTATTCTCCTTAGACCTATGCTATTTTTCTATATGCTTATGTATTGTTTAATAATAAGTTACAGTTAGAATTATAGCAATTTACATTATTAGTTTACATATATATATATAATTTGTATATTATATTATATATATATATATATATTCATTAAATTTATAATAAAATATTTATTGATTAATTCACCTGGAATAAACTAAAATGTGTAAATAAAGATGATCTTACTAAGTATAGAATTAGAAGAATTATATCTTCTTCTCCCTCTTCACTTTTTAAAAATTATTTTTATGATACATTCAAACGGACTAACACAACGTTTCTCAAGCTGTGGAGCGCGAGCGTATTGAAAAGTCAAAAACAAAAGATTACTTAGAAAATTATTAATTTATACTGAAAGTAAACAAGCAAAATACTTTGGGATATATTAAAACATAAAAAACACATTTACACTTCTAAATGTGTCAGTACTGTGCAATGTATTTTATTATTAATTTAACAATACTAAGTTAAGAACAAGTTTTTGATAATTATCAGCGACTCCATGGGCTTGTATTAACACTTATCTTTATAATTTGTACGGTTTATAATTAGTCTCTTAACTGCTGATTAAAAGTTACGCGATTCGCTCCCCAATGCCACCGTTTTCTACGTAGACGCGCGTATTTTGATGTTTTTTCTGGGGGAAGAAAAAGAATAAATAAGCAAATCCTCTGAAATAAGTAAATCCTTCGCAAACACTCTCAAGGTCCTTTTATTGCATTCCAAGGAATTCGGAATAATTTTATGGATAGCAGTCTACAGAAAAGATTGTACTTCGGAAAGACGCATATATACGTCCAGAAAATTAATACTTTAACTGAGCGAGACGTTTATATACGTCGGTGGCACTTAAGAGGTTAGAGTCCTATTGTAGCTTTAGCGTCAAAGTATAGTATTATTGCATTCAATACATGTAATTGTATGGAGGGGGGGGGGTGAAAATTGTGAGTGAATATTGGGTCTCGAATATTGAAACTGTGAGAAGCACTGGACTACTCAAATTTTTTTTTTCGGTAAGTTTTCATTATTTTAAATAATATGACATTAAAATTTTTTTTAAGAAAAAAAAAGATATTAGAGAAGTACGAAATTTAAAAAAAAATGATCGTTTTGTTAGAAATCTTGTACTGATATTCGTTTTGAGAAAATTTATTTTTCAAATATAGCTTATTAGGGATTACTATCTACTATATCTATTTTTTTGGTTTATTTCCTTTACCGAAAACATTTTCCTATAAAAATAGCGGAAAAGAATTTTTCAATTCCCCCCCAAGAATATCACTAAGAGTTTACGACAAAAGCCTTTTAATAGTTTGTAACTTTAATATGATACGATATATTTGTAGAAAAACGTAGACAGATGGTCTCACCTAAAAATTTTCTTATCTACTCTATTATAGCTAAATATTACACTATTAACAATTACTCAATTATTTGTACGTTTATAGCTCCTATATATATGCATCTTGCGCCAAAAAATTCCAAATTCACTCATTATTCTTATAAACCCCATACGCTATTACTTAAGACAAGAAACGAAAGTGAACAAACTTTCCTAGAAACATTGAGCCTCAACACCCCCTACTACAACTCTAGACGAGATATCCCAATAAAATTTTCACTTCATACAATACTACACACAAAGGAGTGGGGAAGGATAGACGCGAAATGTGGTTATGAAAATCCGTGACGCGACAGACAGGCAGTTGTTCATCAACTCTCAATAGATTATTCAACGAGCTTTTCTTGCGTGATATTAGACAAATATAAATTAATACAGGGTGGGTATGTGCTTCGTCTGGCGGAATTAGTTTTTCGCTCCATGGCACCCTGAATCGAGTGTCAGGTTAAACGCGCTGTGTCACACCCCAAAAAGTGCTCGAGGATATATAAACGAGTATATTTATGACGCCATGAACTTATTCAATATAACAATAAATTATTCATACGAATGTGGTTTGGGGATACGATAAAAACGTAATACATCTTACAAAGTGCACTGATTAAGCCATGATTAAGCTTTGTAGGCTTCTGCAAATAAGTTTTTAGTTCTTTTTCAAATATTAAACTAACTAACGAGAGACTAACATCATTATCTTAAGAGCATGTACAAACCTGGAAACACATTTTCAACTAGAAAAACATCCTAATTCTCTTAAATACTCATGGATATTGTAATGCATGAATCCATTTATCACTTCATTCCAAAGTTTCCAAACGCGTGAAATGAAAAACTCTTTTAATAATTATAATACAAGAGACGCGAATATGGAACACATATTCTGTACAATAAAAAAATTGATTCATACGTAATTGAGTGATAAAATAAAATATGTCATTCTCTTTTTGAAGATAGCAAATTGCAATACTGTATGACTTTTGGAGCGTTCTTCTTTCTGAAGAAACGCTTCCAGTTTGGATCCTACTTTTTTTTGTTTTTTTACCATTACGCTAAAAAGCTTTAAAATAGTGTATTTTCAAGAATATAGCTAAGAATGTCTGAAGGTATCCGACTAGGTTCGGAGATAAATTTTTCAAAAATTGATTTTCTGAATAATTTTATTGTTTAAAAGAACATAAATAGGCTTAAAAAGTCACAACTATTAAATAACTAACATGTATCGCGCCTTTTTTTTTGAAAGAAAAAACTTAACTAAACTTTTCGACTAATAAAAATTAATGTATTGTAATTGTAATTTTTTTAGAATATCTGCAACTTGTTCTTAATGGAATGACATAATTAATTTTTTAAAAATAGTGTAACTATTTTTTTAAAAAATTAATAATCAAAAAGCTACTAAAAATTACGCCACAAAAGTCTTCGTACACTTAACAAAAATCTCAACTTAGCTTTAAATATTGTATTTCTTTCTCAATTTAGTACTTAGTAGGATAGGTTTTAGTGTCTACAACCACTTTTAAGCATCTTGTATAGATGTAATCAGTTTTTTGTAATTTCTGCATTGATTTTCCTCCATTCTTCTGTGATTATTGTTTTTACTTCACATTTTGTGTTTATTTGTCATGTCTTTTTTTTTTTACATCAAAATCTCACCAAATATGTTCTACTGGTCTAAATAAAGTGATTGAGGAGGTGTTTTCATAATTTGGGGACAGTTATAGAGACACCAGTGGCGTACATTGAGAGCAGTGCACTTGGCGTCATTACCCTGTTAGAAAATGAAGTCGTCTCCAATATCCAAATTTCGCTCGGATAATATAAAATTTCTCTTTAAAATATTTAAATAGACCATCACAATGCCATAAAAAATACCAAATTACCTACGCCACTGGTGTCTCTATAACTGTCCCCAAATCAAGAAAACACCTCCTCAATCACTTTATTTAGCCTAGTAGAACATATTTGGTGAGATTTTGATGTAAAAAAAGAAAACATGACAAATAAACACAAAATGTGAAGTAAAAACAATAATCACAGAAGAATGGAGGAAAATCAATGCTGAAATTACAAAAAACTGATTACATCTATACCAACCAAGATGCTTAAAAGTGGTTGTAGACACTAAAACCTATCCTACTAAGTACTAAATTAAGAAGGAAATACAATATTTAAAGCTAAGTTTAGATTTTTGTTAAGTGTACGAAGACTTTTGTGGTGTAATTTTTTAGTAGCTTTTTGATTCTTAATTTTTTAAAAAAATAGTTACACTATTTTAAAAAAATTAATTATGTCATTCCATTAAAAATAAGTTACAGATATCATAAGAAATTACAATTACAATATATTAATTTTTATTAAGCGAAAACATTAAATTTTATAAGAAATTGCAAGTGTACGAACACTTTTGTGGCCCACTGTATGTTATAAATTTCATTACATTTGATTGGATTATTTAGAAGATATCCCGTTTTTCGCGCACAAATTATCATGAAAAGTTCATTCTTCAAAAACGAATTAAAACATATATTTTTATTAGTTAGATAAAGTAAATGCTATAAAAAGAACTTAAAAAACTCTCTAGTTTTTTGTATTAGTCCTTCTTCCTCAATAATCAATTTCTTTTTCCCTAATGAACCAAACATCAAACAACTTAAAATCTCTTTTTCAACCTAGTTGGATACCTTAATCCCATGAATCAATGGGATATTCTTAACTTTAATGGATAACTATATTTTAAGCACTAATAATGATATATTTCGACAATAAGAGTTCACAGTGGCCGAGTAATCACGGTTCCGAAATCGCAGCTGGCATTGATTCTGACGAGTTCTAGCTTCGAATTCAACTGCGACTGGATCTTACAAATCAACCACATAAAGGGGTTGATACACTTTACAACTGCTGAGGCTGAAAGCTCTAATGTTGGTGGAGTGTGGTAATTTGGAGAGTTGGTGTCAGCTCAGGTGACATCCTTGTCACTTAACCGAGGTTTAAAATTACGGGATCCAACCCCAATGTCCCTCGTGTTGTTTCAAAGTGCGACATTAACATGCAATCAATAAGCAATAATTAAAACTTATTTTCAAGATTTTGCTTATGAAAAATAGTAAATAATTAAATAGCAGATTAAAACACAATTAGATCCAAACAAGTGTAATTAGAATGGGCTCAATTCATGATGTCACATGATAAAAACAAACACGTGTTTTCCATTGAATTCAAAACAAACATTAAACTTATTGTTCTTGTTCTATTTTTGTAACCATAATCCTGTAACAAAAATCAGATAACATGTAACAAAAATCAGATAAAATTTCAAATTTCATATTTAAGTAAAGATGTTTGAATGTTAGGGAAAAAAATTTCTTCAAAAAAAGATTTTTTTAAATTAAAAAAAATCGTATTTTATGCTTATACTTTTAAATAAAATGCATTTTGTATACATAAGTACTTTTTAAGAGAAAATTTCTGCAACGATCAAAATTTGGCAACACCGGAGCGCATGAACTGATTAGCTGGAAACACAATATAGTTTTTATCGTGTGACTGTGATGTCACATGAGTTTTTGAATTGATTGGCTAAAATTATGTGGCTTTCGCTATCATGCGACTATGACGTCATATAAATTGAGCCCATTGCGAGTGAGTGAGTGTTCATTCATGTCCCATTATAAAGCAAAATGAGGGTTATTGCAGACAGACCTCGAAACTTTGAGCTTCGGTCAAGTGAAGAGGACACTTCAGCTGGCGCCTCCTCTTCAAATTATCACACCATATCATACTAATGGGAAAGCTTTGAACTCAAACAGATTTAACGTATATCATCGCTTTTACATAGCGGGTCTTCAGTGTCACAAGGGCTCGAATTTATGACACGCCAGGCACGAGCTCGTGACCATAACCACTAAGCTACCACGGCCACTTATAAACGTCCCTTCACGGACAAATGACGAAGGCATATTCTAAGCTGCAACCCCTCTGTCAACTTCCATACCACACTAACAGGAAGACCTTAACCCTTTATCTACCGCATTATGATTCACTGCAGTTTTTTTCATGCAATTATTTTTTTTAATCACTACCTTAAAAATTAAGGGATATACATAAAAAAATACTCAACTTAGGGAAAATTAACCCGTTAGATCTAATTAATTAATTAAAAATAATCAACTGTAAAATTAATTATATACATTTTTCACTTAAAATAAATAGTCAAATCGTTTTCTAAGGTCTTCATTTACATACAAAAAAACAAGACGCTTAAATTTTGACATTAACTATTTTTTCGGAACAAAAATGACAATCTTCGCAATGCGCTGAAAACGCCGTCAGCTGAAAACGCAATTTCTGCTTTAAAACTATTCGCCATCCCCGCTAAAGTACACATCATAGAACCCGTGCTGCCATATATCTTGGAAGAGTGAATTTCAAAGAATATTCCTGCTAAGTATCGTCGGAGTATTCGTAAAAATGGTTATTCTACGTCATTTTACAGTGAGTGGTACTTATGTATCGTCGGTAGATAAAGGGTTAAATCTCAACAGGTTTAAAGGCACCGCGGCCCAATTAGAATTACATATGTGCAGCTATATTATACTATATTAAGAATTACGCATGTGAAAATTATTTTCTTTTTCATATAATTATTCCCTTCCAACCTTCCAATAAGATCCGACCCACAAATTCGTGCTGGAACACTCCTGGTTCCAAGTGGGTAGTAAAAGCTTTTTCATTATTTTTCCAGTGTCATTGGGTTAATATAGTGTTAATAACCAGAAGAATGTAATGTTTAAAGATAAAACTGTTTTAAGTCTTAAAGGGATAAGAATGTTTAACCCGCGCGATCGTACAAGCTGAGTTTTAAAGGGATAAATGCAACTACAACATGAAAAAGGAAATAAAAATATTTTATTTATAAAATTAAACTAGAATTTTACAATTTAATACTACTCCGAAATAAGAAAGTAAAACATATTATTATGTATTTGTAGCTCATTAAGTTTTTTATAACTTATTCTATAAGTATTCAGAAATTTCGATTGATATTTATATAAACGGTCATTGCTTCTATTTTATATTTTTCACATTTCAGTTCATTGATTTGAGGTTTTTTTTTAAAGTAAGTTAAAATATATAAAGAATATATATAAAGAGTTCTTATTATCAAGCTTTAAAAAGCCATTGTTGTTCGATAAAATAATATTGTAAGATTTACAGATTACAGTACAGTATATATAGGGGGATCATATATCTTTCATTCATTCTTTAGAATTTAGAACATCGTTTATAAAATATGTTTTTTAATTCTTTACAGTTGCATGCAAAACTCCATCATCCTACATATCGTGATAAATTTTTAAACTTTTTATGAAAACAGTTATGCTACTATTATATTGTGAAAAGTCAGATACCTTATTTTTTACCGGTTATTTATTGTCATTATTATTCTTCTAAACGAATTTAGATTTAGTTATTCCTTACATAGAAAAAAAAGATATAGTAAGTTATCAGTTCTATTGAACCAAATGAAAAATGCAACTCTCTTTAGAAAATTGTTGTTTATCAATAACTTTGCATTTTCTGTCAAAAACATGCCACGAATAAAGAACGTCAATTGTTTTATTTGAGCAATTTTCCAATGAAATCGATGCAATGAAGAAAGAGCAACGTTACATTTAATTTTATTAATGGATTCTTCTTTATCAGAAAGATGCGAGAATCACAATCGTTAAATATGATTATATTCGCGTGTAACACTCTCATCAAGAAAAATAAAATTCTGATTTGTGTAATTGTAGTTGAAACATGTTTTAAACTGTTTATACGATTCAAAAATTCTAGAACTTTCATTTTTTTGGTCAGGAGTTTAATTATTATGAATAATTCATAATTGGTCGAAAAAAATAACAAGTATATTTTCAACAATATTTAAAATGAAGAAACCTGCTTAAAAAAAGAGCATGTGAGCTCTGATTTCAAATTGATATGCGAAATAGTTATTTTTATTTGAATATAAGTAATTCCAAATGAATAATTATATCATAAGACGATGAATAATTATTGTATTAGACGTTTTTATATATATTTTATGTAATTAAAATATATTTTATGTAATAGAACATTAATTTTAAAACCCTTTGCTGATTTTTTGAAGAGCAGTCAAATTTCACATTTGTGGAACATCTTGAAAATTTTTTAAAAGGAGTTAAATTGCATTAATAAAATATCTTTTTCATTAGAGTTTAAGCATTAAAATTAAAGGTAATAACAGTAGAGTTACTACGGATCAGCTTTTTATTTGCATATTGCTAATACTTCAAATTAATTTATTATTACGTAAATAATTACTTTTAGCGAATAAAACTGGCATTTTTTTTTCAATAAAAAGTAAACGTGAAAAGTTGTTTTTTTTTTCTTTAAGGTAACACCAAGAAAAAAAATTACTAAGCAAATAAATGAAAGAATTTTAGTATCTTATAAGAATACACAAAATTAAAAATCAACAAAGAACGAAATAGAATTCCAGAAATTAAAACAATGTTTTATGAAATCAACTTATCGCAAAGAATTTTTTCAGAATTGAATGAAATATTAATTCTAAAAGAAGTTTGTTCCTCATATATTTATATAAAACGAGCTTACCTCCCTAAATGTTACACTTGTCCCCCCCATTGAATTGAAAACAATTTTTAAAAAAATATATTGATTTTTTTAGAAATAAAACTCTAGTTAAAAGCATTAATAAAAATACAAAATTTATATTTAGGAAATATAGACTTGAAAATTTTAAAGTTTCTGTGGGCTGTGCTTTAAATAATTAATTACCTATTCAATAAAAGGTGTAACTTTTGCATCATTTTTTAAAACTAAAGTATTCATTAATCTCTAAACTTTAAATTACTCATGGATTTAACTTCCATTAAAAATTCGGTCAATTAAGATTTTCATGTTTCGTATCACATGTGAGCTCTTTTTTCTTTTATCTACAAGAACCAGATTGCATTTCATTTCAAAAGTTCTAAACTTTTACTAATTTGTGAATTCTATCAATTCATTAACATATTGCGTAATTATAGAAAAATAATGCATCTAAAAATAAATTTGAAAATTTTTTTCCCCGTCCACAAGGATCTTAAGTCGGGCTTAGCAATTTAAGTGAACAGAATGCAGAATAATAAATTATTCAAAAATATAAAAAAAAAATCAAAAATGAATTCAATATAAATTAGTTAATAAGTTTACAAAAAGGAAATAATACCCCCCCTTCTTTTGTGGAGTAAATTCAATTAAAGTATGTCATTTTTCTTTATCATATCATAGAAGGAGAATTACTAATAATTATAATTATTACAAACAGCTTTTCTTTCTTTTAACAGGATTTTAATCAAGTTCCTTTCTTATCAATGTGTTATAACGACCTAAAGAAAAATTAATTAAATGTGTGAAAAAGTTTGCCTCTCCTTATTAAGCTCACTGATAAACTCAGGAAATTAGAATATAGTGATAACTATACTCTATATAGATGAGTGTATTTTGTTATCTTAATTTTCTCAATCGCTTTTTTTCCTCCCTCACATAAATTAAGGACAACTTTTAAAAACATAATCAATCTCATATACATAAAAATACATGACTGATTAATGTATAGTAATTGAATATGAGTACTATTTTGAACCAGTTTGAATATCAAGTTAAAAATAATAAATAAATTTTTAAGAATATGCAAATCACACGATTCAGACTCCGATATTATATAATAACCTCTTCATGCCCTTGGCCACGTATGTGTGGATGTGTGTGTTTATTTTTTCAATTCTCTACTATTAGCTCACTCTCTCCTTATATATATATATATATATATATATGTATATATAATTCAAATTTTCAATCCTTAATAAAATACTTTCTATTCATCCATTCAAGTTCAAATGCATTTTTTTGAACTGGTAGTGGATAACACTTGATGTTAATACAGTTTTTTCAAATATTAATTCATTAATTAAATTAAAAAATGAATAAATAGTAACAAACAAAAATAATTGTCCAACAGCATATATAGAAAGGAAAATTGTTCGTCGTGTCACTTTCGCGCAATGGATAGTGCGTTAGGCTTCTAATCCAAAAAGTGTGGGTTCAAATTCCCCGGGATGGCCAAATTTCTGAGAATGTGTGTGATTTCTTTTTTACTATACACACACACACTATTTTATTAGAATAATTAAATTTAATTAATGAATGAACAGTAACAAAAAAAATTGTTCAACACCATAAACAGAAAGGAAAATGGAAAATTGTAAGGAAAATTTATTCATCTTTTGCCACTTAATATTGTGATTCTGTCATATGTATATGCACATTTATATTAGTTATAACTATTTAATAAAAAGTAACTAAAATAAAAAATTTTCTTTGTTGACCTAAGCAAGAATTGACTTAATTTTTTTTATGTTACTTGTTTATAATTATCGTTACTGTCCATAATTAATATATGCAGCAAAAATTTAATAACAATTTATTTATTACAGAATCCCTTAATAAGAGAAGTAAAACACATTTTATTGCATTGGTATTGATTATTGCCGATGCGCAGTTAGAGATATGAAAAAAGCGTGAAGTAATTTATTGGCAGTCAGTATTGTTGGGTTATTTGAACAAATTGTTAATAGTTGATAAAAAGAATTTTGTATACATTAAATATTTTAAGTTTTAATAATTTGTAGAAAGGTAACAAAATTTCCAGAGCGTTTTTTATTTTATTGGAAGCTATCAAACGTACACATATTTGTACAAATACCGCTAGAGATGATACTTTTGTTAAATACAATCATAATTTGATGATTCGTGTAAAAGTATAGAGAAATCTATAAATTATGATTTTATATACCCAGGTTGCAACGGAAATGGGAAATTTAACTATGATCCAAATTATTACAAAAAGAAAAAATAACGACAGTTCAAATATTGAAGGTTTCGAAACTTTATCTTATATGGAGAGTGAAATAGTGATTTGTATAGAACATTTAGAACTTCGGAAGAATGTTCGGGTTCTGATGAAAAGGTTCAATATTGTCGTCCGAAAAGTTTTGTGTCTGTGTGCATGTAAGCAAAAGCCTAAAAACTCCAAAAGCTAGGCCAAAGTTGATCCTGAAATCAGACTGGAGAGTATTGGTCATTACCTTAAAAAAAAGAAGAAAGAAATGAAATATCTTCCAAGATGTCGCGATAAAAATTGCATAAGACGAACTCGTTACATTTGTGAACAATGTGAAAAACCTGTATGCCCAGATTGTATGAAATCATTTCACTCATAAATAACCATTAATGTTCAGCTGCCGCAAATGGAAACATTATTTTTTTAGAGAAATTTTATTGTTTTCTCCATTTTTTTTTGCTTTTTGAATTCCTATTAATATAAATGAATAAATCATAAGAGAAAAAAAAATTATAAGTCATTTTTTTTCTTGCCGTAAAAAAATTATCCCTAAAGAGGTTAAATATTTACCGATTTTATATGAACATTATTTTTTTTTAATTTTAAACTACATCCATTTGTTCTATGAAAAATATTTATGAAATTCACGAAATTACCCATATTGATAAATAATTTTATTATTTTATTTGTTTCTTTTGTGAAAGTTTTTATTTTGTTTCTTTAACTTTTGTAAGACCTCTGATTAATACTTAATAAATATTTAAGAATAACGAAATTTGTAGAGTTCACAATAAACGTCAGAAAATAAAATCTTATTGCAATTAATGAATTTAAACGAATTTCGCAGCAACATTTTTGAATTCAAATATGTTTCTTAAGAGCAAATTAGATAAATTTTCTAGTGCCTTATTTATTCGAATCTATGCCGCTATCGATTTTAAGCCGCACCCCAAATTCTCAACAAGATTTAATGAAAAATAGTGTAAAATGGCTTATAGATATCCAAATTTATGAAATTAAGGGGACACGGTACGATTTACGCAAAAATTTTTAATTTAAGGATTTTTAAATTTTTTTTGGCTGCTTCCTATGTATGTATACTATGTTAAACAGATTTTGTGCTCAAAATTTCATAAAAAGCTAGCCATGTAATTTTTTAAGGAAAAAACTTAAAATTTGTAATTTTAAAATGCTACTCCTCCTACAAAAATTTACGTACATGCATGAAATTTGATTTACAAGTACATCAAACTATGTATAATAAAATTTGGTATGGGTTTTGTATTAACGTGATTGGTATTCATACAATACTTCTTTTTATGAATGTTTATTGAAATTCCTTAAAAAATGTATAAATTCTGAGCTCAATTATTTTTAAAGAAATAAATATTGCTTTGATTCAAAAATGCATACCAACTTTTGTTACATGTACTATTAGCAGTAGGTAAAAAAAATTCAAAGCATTAGGCGCAATAGAAAAAACGCATTAGCATTTTTAATGAAGACAAAATAGTTATTTTATCTTTCTGATATAAATCAGTTTAAAGTTTTGATTTGCCATAGAGATGTGAATACAAACGAACGTGAAAGCTATCATAATTCTGCGTTTTTTAAGTTTAGGGCTTTCAAATTTTGTGAGGTTATAGAAAAGTAAATAAAGAATAATTTAGGCTAAAAAAATTTAATTTGATTTTTTTGATCGATTTTTGTCAATTGAATCGTACTGTATCCTTTTAAGATAAATTTAAAATGATAATTAATAAAAAAGAAGTGAATATAACTAGTTATTTTATCAATATTATGAACTTTTAAATACATACATGAACCTGTAATTGCTGTAAATACCCCATCCAACGATTTTTTCCCTTCGAATTTAAGGCACAACCGATTTTTAGTAGCAAATAAACATTGGGAAAAAAGTGCGGATTAGATTCGAGTAAATACGGTCTTTCTATTTTAAAAAAAAACTTTTGAAACCTTTTTAGATTGTCATATTATAAAATAAAGACAACTTCTGTTGGTCCAAAGAACGTAGACAGATAGAAATCTACTTAGGCTCTTTTATCTGCCTCATAATCTTGAACCACGGTCAAGTGATAAGAATTTCACTTGAGCAGACATTCTACTGTCTCCATCCACTTCACACCAACGTGAGGACTTCATAATGAGAATTAATCCCTTTATATGATAAGTTATTAATCGAATCAGGGATTCCAACTCAAAACTCTAGAGAAATATAACTGCTCACAAGGCCGACGTCAGGACTATTAGGCAGTCATCACCACATGCCTTGTAATTTTTTGTATCTAATATTTTAGATAATATATGCTCCACTTTCTTGAAATAATTTCTTTCATCTAATCAATCAGTTTAGAGAGAACCCACACATTAAAATCTTATAATTTACCATTTTTGTTAGATATTTTTAAATTTAGGGATGATCTTTATTATATAGAGCAATTTTTTTCGGAGGAATTATACCATATACTTTATTACTTGGAATATTTTTAAATTAATCATCAAAGTTGTCTAAGACAAATATTATTACAGTTGATTGTACAATAGCAATTAATTATACAATGAAACAACATTATGAAATTTAGTGATTTTTCAAGCAAAATGTAAATAACAAGGAACATTTTAAACAGAATATGTTAGAAAATTTATGTTTAAAATGAAAAAAAAAAGAATAATCGTAGTAGAGAATTTAAATACTCAGGATTCCTCCCCCCCCACAAAAAAAACAATGTTGAGCTATGAGCGAACAAAAGCAGTTAAACTTTATGCTCGAGTTATCAGTTGAAACTTAAAATTTTTTTTGGATCATTCCCCTGGTCATTATTAAAAATTCTAACACACATTCTAACACCATAAAGAGTCAGGTGTTTTTCTTCCTATTTTGTGTTGTAAGTTTGTATAGCAAAGGTCAAGAATTAAGAATTTAAAAAGCCTACAAATTGACATCGAATCATAGCTTACTGGGACACTATTCATAACTGACATCTCTATAAAAGGAGAAGTCGGACATTTCACAATTAAGGGTTTTCTTATTTTTCAATTATTTAATTTTCTATAAATTACCAGAAAAATAAATTATTACATTTAAAATTAAAATATTTTGTTTCATGGACTATACGTTCACAATCAACAAACTGTTCAATTTCTTTCGCACGCTAAGTATGATGTAAAAATGCAAGAAAAAAATATCTCATGTTAGAATCTTTTGACTATTTAGAACTCAAATGCTCAGTTTGCTCAGAACTTCACGATATTATTTGACACTTACTTAACATTTATAAGACAGTTATTTTTTTATAGCCAGAAATTAGGCCTTATTTGAAATATAGAAATGACTTAACAAGATTCTTACAGAAATTGAAAATTTTTCGATTTGTCAAAATTATAGAATTTTTATTCACAAGCATTTTTTACGAATAATTTTACTTTTTTAAGGTGTTCTTTCAAAACTATTTGGCGCCTTCGGTTGTCGCGCGCGCGCGGGCCATTGTCCAACTCGTGGCCAACGAGTGGTGAGTTCCTGTTCTGGTGCCACTGAAGATTCGACGGGCTAATGCACGTTAAATCTGTAGAGGTTCAGAGTCTTCACGTTGGAGTGGTGTGGAGGAATGAAGAGTCAGGCCAGGAGTGTCATTATCGTCATTAGACCGAGATTTAAAATTTTGAGGTGCGTTGCCAGTAATATTTTCACGTTACTTTAGCGATGTTAAAAAAATAATAAAATCACTGAAACTTTTCGTTAAAAAATCATTTTTGACAAATAATAGTTTTGAGCCATAGTAAAAAGACGAGGACAACACAGAGTTGTCACTTCCCTCTCCAAGATTACGCGCCAACGTTAGAATTTTGAGGCTCGACACGTTAAACGTGTATTAAGGTATCCGACCACGTTCGGAATCGTGATTTTAAAAAAGCGTATAAATGGATAATTTTCATGATATTTAGTGTCACTTAGATTAGAACACATGTATAAGATTGTTTTAAGGACATTTTGACAAAAAATTATTTAAATATAATATTTCGGCAAAAAATTAACTTAGAATAACCTTTTTACAAAATGTTCTCCTTTTGTGAAAAATGCTTCTATTATAATAATATTTTGCCTGTATATAGCTCAAACCTCTGTACAGAGGCTTAACTACGATTTTTGAAAAATTCATTCACATTATTTTCAGAGTTACAACCAATTGAAATAATTATCGGCATTTTTTTCTTAAAATTTCTCCCCTCTGTTGTCGTAAAATATCGATAAACCCACTTCTAAGTTATATATTTCAAAAATTCTAGACTATGTACAGAGGTCTGAGCTATACACAGGCAAAATATTATAATAGAAGCATTTTTTGTAAAAAGAGAATATTTTGAAAATGGGTCATTCTATGTTCAGTTTTTGTCAAAATAATGTACTTAAATAATTTTTTTATTGTAATACTATTCTTAAAATAATTTTATGTACATTTTCTAATCTAGGTGACACTAAATATCATAAATATTATCCATTTATACGCTTTTGCAAAATCACGGTTCCGAACTTAGTCGGATACCTTAATCGCTTTAGTGGCACCAGGACTTGAACTCACGACTCGACCGCAGCAACGTCAGGTACGAGTTCTCGACCATGATCACTTGGTTATCACGGCCGAATTTTCTCTCAATTCTGCTTGCGCATTCCCAAAAGTATTTGTGTGTATTCTTAAGTTTTAAATGAATCCTGTTTTAGGTGACTGAAAAATTGTCTGATTTGAATATTTTTCACTACGAACAAAAACAAATGATAAAAATACTTTTTTTTATCAATCTAAAGTTTCGAGGAAGAAAAAAAAGTATTTTTTATCATTCATTTTTGAAATTAGTAACATTTTAACATTTTTGTGTTTACTTTTTATGCTGTCATCTCATTCAGTTTACTATCTGAAGATTTATTTGAATTGTGTGTTCATTAAAAAGTTTATAAGTTTCCATGATAATGTTTGAAATTACAATGCTTTAAAAGAAACAAAAAAATCTAATAAACAATCATAATTCAATAGAGTTTGAAAGTAGCTTAGTTATAATGATTCATAATATTTGCTTATTTTGTAATTTTTTTTTGTTTAATACAATTCTTTTAGATATCTTTTCTATTAGAATAATATTAAACCACCCCATAGTTTCCTTTTCATAACACTTCTAGAATATATGGTACCATCAGGCATTTAATTTATTTGGTTTTATAGTAATAACAGATTTAATATCTGAAAATTTAATGGCTAATTACAAGAGCTTATTTTTCACAAAAATATATGCATTGTTCTAATTTCGAATAACAATAAATTTGTCCCTTTATCTAAATGAAATTATATCATTTTAAATAAACCGATTTCTTCCTTTAAGAAAAGGCGATTTAAAATTTCAAAATGCAGAGAAATAAAGAAAAAAAATCAGAAAGTGTATATAAATTTTTTTGGGCGGAGTTATTGTCAATTCCAAGCATTATCAGAAGAAATTGGTCAGGACTTCTTAAAAAGAAATATCTTAAAAAAAGTTTGAATTAAAAAAAATGCTTAAAAGGTTTTATAAGTTCACCAAAATTATAATAGCAAAAATTCTTGATTGGTAATTATGAAGTTGTCATTATTTGAATAAGGAACGGAAATGTTTTTAATAAAACAATGTCAAAGGACTTAAAAAATTTAACTTTCTATAGTTAAAAACTGAAAAATGTGTTTTTTATTGTGTTATTAAGAAATATTAACCTGAGAAAAACTAAAGTTATTACATTAATATTTATATTTATTGAACACTTTAAAGCATTTTCATTGGATTTAGAAATGCTATTCTCTATCCCCCCCCAAAAAAAATCAATGAAAGCTGCATGTTATTTATTTATTTATTTTTAAAAAAAATGATCTTTTAGTTTTAAACAGTGTTTAAAATTAGTCTTGAAAAAGATTAAGGAACTATTTCCTTTTTGGCACCTTTCAGTATATTATAGCTTTCTAAATTTCAGAATTTATATTTTAACTAACCTCAAAGAAAAATCTAATGCTTTCTTTTCAAAATTAAAAAAAATCATTATTTTAGTGAGAATTTTTTTTAAAACTCATTAGAAATTTATTGCAAAAAGAGATCCTAATTCAACAAGTGATTTTAAACATTTTTAGATACACTCTGCAAATGCTCTGAAAAGACCACTAACAAAACTGACAGACGAAATAATCAAATGTCTTTGTTACTGACATTCATTTTGTTTTGAAATCTGTTTAAATTGATAAAATTCAAGAGTATCCTAAATTGAAAATGTTCAGCATTTACCAAGCGTAAGAATCATTCTTTTACACAATTACTCCTCTATATTATTTTGTTCCCAATTTTCCTTAGCTTTATTCCATGGATACTGCAGTTTCCTGACACTCTCCGACATTAGTTGGTGCGGTTGCTTCGAAACTCTATTAAAAGCATTCCCACCCCCCTTCTAATGCAGCAATTGCATTTAAGATTTTCTCTATTCAAACTAACTTCAGGGATTGGTCATTTGGAACTGAGACTGATACACTGAGTTTCGAATTTGAATTATAGTTTCAAAATATATGTGCGAATCCGAAAATCCCAGAGAACTCAAATCCTACCCATTGTGAAATACATTTTAACATTCAACGACAACATTCGAAACTTCTCATTCATCAGTTTCGTAGAAGCCGTCGCCTTTGTTCCGGAATTTTATACATTGAAATGCGATTTCCACTCTGAGGAACTCTTTTGTCTCGCGGTTAATGAAGTCACCCATACGAACGGAGATGGGGAAGGTGCGATTCGGTCTGGTAGCGAGGCGCGCAGGAGCAATTTCGAGGGAGATGGTTTTGGTTACCCATTCTGTAGACTTGCTAAGTTTCTTTTAATTGAAGTTGCATGGAACGGAGAAAGTTTGAAAGCGGCAAGTTTTATCTTCAAGTAAATAATCAAGGCGCATTCAAGATTAAATTTACTCTTGAGATTCAAACGGCCCGGTTTGTTATTCCATTCGTAAATTTCAAGCGGGTAATTAAATCGTGATCACTCAGATGTGTGTTAAAAATCTCTTTCGATAAATGAGTGTTTTTTATGCATAAAAAGTTGAAGGCAAGAGTAAATACAAAGCGAAGCGATGTGGAGATAAAATCAATGGCTTAGAACATTATCTACTCATTTATTTATTTACTTACTGAAACAAAAGCTCGGCAATTTATATGGTCGAGTTCTCTGAGAATGTGGATGCAAAAGTTTCGGTTCGCTTCAGTTTCTCGCAAATACGAAAAGTTTCACGCATTATATGTGTTTAGAATGTGCAGAAACAAAGAGATTGATTCGCAGAATGAGATGCCTGATTTTAAGAATAAACTTTTTAAATGTTTAAGTGACAAAATACCAAAATACGAACTCGCGCTGATTTATCGCATTAAGTTCAATTGAAGAACTTTCACAGAATGCTTTACATAAATTACTTCATTCGAATAAAATATTTAATGAAGATAATATAATTTTTATATCGTTTAGATTACATCCATTTCAAATAGTTAATTTTAATAAATTTTAATTGCTTCCTCTGAATTCAATTTATTATTAATGATAATAATTATAAAATAGCTTTTTTATTTAAATTTACTTTTTGTGCATAATTACTTTACTTGGAATAAATAACGCATGTATGTCATGAAAATTTATCAAATTATTGCATAGAAAAGCAGGATAAAAACATATTAGGATATAGTTTCAGATGTAAAATATTTAATGAGAACTATATGCTTTATTACTATTCAATGTATAACGCAATAATAAACCAGAAATATTTTTATGCTCAATTTTAATTGTAACTTAGAAATAATTTTCAAAAAGATGAAATTTTATTGTAGTTTTCATATAAATAAATTATTAATTATTCTGACTGAGTTAATTTGCATTTCGATACAATAGAATTAAATGCTTAAATAAGATACGAAAACTTTTCTTTTCGTTAAAACATTTTTATGATAATTCATTTAAATAACAATAGTTTAATTCAAAGGAAAATATAACAATGAAGGTATATGTCTATATAAACACACACAGCCGTACTGATACTTAATTCATGTAATAGTTACATTAATTATTTATCATTTCTATTTTTTCTCAACAGTTACTGAATACAAACAGAACTAGAAAATTTATTAATATGTATTTATTTTATCATTTAAGCTATTGAGTAATTTATTTAAAATTCCTAGGCTTACCGTTGTTCATCTGTAAGTTATTTAATTGTCCTGAGACTAGGTATAACTCATATTTTTTACAGCACACTTATTTTCTAATTAAACTTTCTCAAGACTGTAATTTTAATTAGCAAAAACCCATCTGTCATGTAATTGGACATAAAATTAAACAATCTGATGAAAATATATTTCAAAAGATAAAAAAATAAGAATTAAATGGCCAAGTCTTAAAAGTATAAAAACTTACGCAAAAAAAGCCGTTTAAATGAATCGTGAATTTTTCAGAGTAATTTGGGAAGTGCTTACTTCTGTTATTTCAAATTATTTTTCATATAGTATCTTTCAAAAATATGGCCCTCTTATTTAAAAATAACACAGAATTTCGATCGATATTTAACTCAAATCTTATTCAACATTACAAAAACTTTTTTGTCATACCAGATTCCAAGACACAATCAAATATCTCTTCTGAAACAAAATACAGATAATTTTACTACAAAAAGCATGAAATAAATCGTTTTTTAGAACTCTCGAAACCTATGAGAAATAAAACTGATTGTTTCCACGTAATTTAAAACGACTTTGAAGATCTGGTCCCTTTCCGGTTTGATTAATAATATGGAAAGCCAAAAGAAATTCACAAAAGTCACCCCAAAATAAAAGGGAAATAGTTCCTCCACCGAGTTCCCCGCAAATAGAGAGATCAATGGCTACATGGAAAAATCCATCAGGCAGAAAAACCGAAAGATAAGGTGTCCTGGTTGTTGGATATCATCAATATTCATGATAAAGGGTTACATGTCAAGACAAGTGAAAGGTACCGCTGCTTATCCTATCTTTCGGAATGCTGGTTTACCTGCATCCTACAGTGATTAAATAGGGAACTCCCGGTTCGGGTACAGAATCCAATTTCGGAACCTTGGGCTTAAAGTTAATGATGTCCCTGATGGGGAAAAAGCTTCCCTCTTAAATTTCGTGATATTGGGGCATGGATTTTTTTTCTTGCATTTTTATTCTAGTGCAAGAAAAGAATGAACGGAAAACAATAATTGAACAGAATTCCTGTTTTAAAAGGTCATCAGAGTGTGGGCATAATTGGATGACTAAATTAAATTAAAATACGGAAAAAAAAAAGAAATGTGGAGAATAAATAAAAGTACGCGCTTCTCTCTCAAGTTCTAATTTAAATGAGTAGGAGACGTTTTTAATCTAAGAAAAGGTCTTAGTATAAGAGAGAAAAATATCATTATAAAAAAGATTCAAAGTTTTTGTATATTTTATAATGATATTTTTAATATTTTTTGATATATATGTAGTAAAATAAAATAATAAAAGACAAAATTGTACTTCCTACAAAGCTAAAAAAGAAAGAAATTGGATTTTAAGAAACATATCAAGAAAATAAATGACGCATTGTACTAAAATGGGACAAAAACAGACAAAATAAGAAACAGAGGTATAGAGCTATTAAAATTGAAAGTACCAAAAAAGTATTTGGACTAAAATGGAGGCCTATTATGATTTATAAAGCTGTCACTGAATTAGGCCAGCGAATTAGGGTTAAACAATGCTTTATTGATCCACCTTCCCTATACAGCAGAAATTTTCGACATAATTGCAAAAACAGAGCCATGTTGAAAAATTAGACCTATTTCTATCACACGTGGATGGAACGCCAGACAGTAAAATAAAATGAAAGTATGAATAGTGAGAATAGTAATATATATATATATATATATATATACATCATATATATATCACATATATATATCATCTATATATATATATACATCATATATATACATATACAGGTTGTAACTAAACTCTGCGGCAAAACTTTAAGGGGTGATAGTACACATCAAGACAAACAATAGTAAATATGATACTTAGGGTCCCAAACGTCTTCCGAAGGAGATAGGTGCCATTAAAATTTAGGGTCCGAAATTTCAAATGATTATAAAAAACGGAAAAATGGGTCGATTCGTTAGTGGTTTTAGCTAAAATTATTCTTTTTGTCAGTATTTTCTTGAAAAATAAATTTTAAAGATAAATCTAAAAGATGTTGATAGAGGACGCTTTAGACTTTGGAGTAATAAACAACAAGTTTTTACCGTTATTTTTTGTATCACATTAAATGCTTTCAAAAGCTTAGACTTAAACTTAAATTTTGAGCACAAAGTCTGATTCATTGGGGGCGGTTATGTAGCACAAACGAAATCGTGCTCAGGAGGTTAAATTTGAAACTCCCTTCCCTCTGAACCGAGTTCAGTTATTCCCGATCTTGGTGTCGTAGACCAGGAAGCACCTACTACCTCTTACACGTAAAATAAATGAGAGAGAGGATGACAAAATTAAAAAAATTATTCATAATAGACATGAGTAGCTTCTCTGCTCATAATAAAAAGAAACAATTTGAAGTATGCACGTAGTGTGTATGAATGAAGGTTGGATGAATGATGACACGTAGAAAAAGGTACACACAAGAATTTCCTGCGGAATCACAAAAACTGCTCGAAAGAGTGCCCACAAGCAAAGATGCAGGCCTCACACCGCCGGCGAAGGGGCTGTCGAACATTAGCAAATACACCGGGCATCTCATGGATATCGCCTGCTACGACGGCAATCCTCGACGGGGCTCGTGTAAACAAGACTCTTCATATGGCCCCAGAGGAAGAAAGACCTAGGCAGGAGAGGTCAGCCGAGCGTACCAGTCAATTTATCGGACCACCCCGTCCAATCCATCGCCCTGGATATACTGTATCCAATGCACTTGGTACATCTGCGCTGAAATGTGCAAGCGCTCCGTCATGTTGGAACCACAAATGAGCCTTTATGTTGGCTAGAACACTTTGTCGTAGAACTTTACATTTTTACCTACAATTAGCACCATACAATTAAATCCATGTGTACCACATTTTGCATGTACATTTTCACAATCGGGTATTTTGCGGGCAGAAATTGCTCATGTCTGTTATGAATAACTTTTTTATTTAATTTTGTTATCCCTCTCTTGTTTATTTTACATTTAGTGGGTAGTAGTTGCTGTCTAGTCTACGATCGAGCATCGAAGATCGTGAATAACTAAATTGTGTCCAGGGTAGAAGGTGAGTTCAGATTTCACCTCCTGAACACAGTTGAGTTTACGCTACTAAACCACCCCCAATGATTCAAATTTTGA
Organism: Trichonephila clavipes; assembly: GCA_019973935.1. Taxonomy (NCBI): domain Eukaryota; kingdom Metazoa; phylum Arthropoda; class Arachnida; order Araneae; family Nephilidae; genus Trichonephila; species Trichonephila clavipes. The sequence continues at coordinate 322,169 of BMAU01006061.1, read as the reverse complement.
GCTCAAAATTTAAGTTTAAGTCAAAACTTTTGAAAGCATTTAATGCGATACAAAAAATAACAATACAAAATAGGTGATCGTTACTCCAAAGTCTAAAGCGGCCTAAGCGATATTTTTTGAGTTTAATCTTTAAAATTTATTTTTCAAGAAAATCCTGAAAAAAAAAAAGAATAATTTCAGCGAAAACCGCTAACGAATCGACCCATTTTTCCGTTTTTTATAATCATTTGAAATTTCGGGACCTAAACTTTAAAGGCACCTATCCCCTTCGGAAGACGTTTGGAACCCTAATTTCCTATTTACTATTGTTTGTCTTGATGTGTACTATCACCCCTTAAAGTTTTGCCGCAGAGTATATCATATATACACTCATGTCCATAAATTAAGGATAATTCAGAATCACACAGAAATTGAACTCTAAAATAAAAATTTCACCTGTAGAATTACTGCACACATCTCGAAGAAGAATATGCAAATTACAGGAAACCACCAGATGGCACGGATAGTACGTCACAATGACGGAAGTGTAAGAGAGGGGTATATAAGGAATGGAGGCAAAGAAGTAAAATAGTCCACAAGCGCTTTAAAAGCCTTTCAGTGCAATAACCACATAGTTATGGCACAAAGGAAGCATTTGGATGGTTTTTTACGTGGTAGAATTATTGGACGATTGAAATGTGGACGTACCCATCTAGAAGTATCCGAGAAACTTGGAATCGCCCAGAGTGTCATCTCCAGGCTTTGGCAAAGATTCCAAGATGATGATAATGTGAGTAGATGTTACAGCACATGTCGCCTCCAAGTTACAACGCCCAATGAGGACCGGTATTTGGCAGTTACTGCCAAAAGAAACAGACGGAGCACAGCATCAGACCTGTCTCGTCTGCTCTCTTCAGCGACCGGTACGACAGTTTCAACGCAGACCTTGTACAGACGCTTAGGGCACATTGGTCTATGTGCTCGTAGGCCTGTCAGATGTGTTCCACTTACCGCAACTCACTGTCGCCTGCGATTAACCTGGAGTAGAGAGCATGCATTGTGGACACCACAACAGTGGTCTTGTGTGATGTTTTCCGACAAGTCCAGGTTTAGTTTGCAGTCTGATTCTCGCTGGACTTTATCATGGAGAGCGCCAGGTACCTGTTACCACCAAGAGAACACAATTGAACGACACCGTTACGGTGGTGCAGGATGGCTCGTTTGGGGAGGAATAATTCTTGGTTCCAGAACGGAATTGCACGTTCAGAGTGTAACGACGACAGGCCACATCTATCGGGATGTCATTCTGGAACAACATGTATGTTTGCTTCGGGGCGCCATGGGTGCTGAATTTCTGTTTATGGATGACAACGCCCGTCTTCACCGTGCAAACATTGTAGACGAATGCCTTCAATCGGAGGATATCACCCGCATGGATTGGCCAGCATACTCACCCCACTTTAATCCAATAGAGCATGTGTGGGATATGCTTGGCCGACGATTTGCAGCCCGTCAACACCCTCCCACCTGTCTACCGGAACTTCGGAGGGTATTGCTTGATGAGTGGTGTAATATTCCCCAAGATAAAATTGTTAATTTGATACTCAGCATGCTTAAGCTTTGTAAGACCTGTATTGCATCGTCCGGGAGACATACTCCGTATTAATCATCATACTAACCATGTTATACTGTTTTTTGTAAATAGGTTCGTTTTTGATATTTGCTCCAGGGAGTAAAAATCGCAGATAGCATCTTTTTTGCTCTTTGCCTTTTGTTTAAAAAATAGACTTTACAAATAAGTCAAATTTGTTTTGCTTCTGTCTCTTTCTTTGCCTGAACTTCATTATCCTTACTTTATGGACATGAGTGTATATCATATATATATATATATATCATATATATATATATATGAGGTAGATATAGATAGATAGATAGGTATAATTTTAGCTTCTCTACAAAAACCAGAGTTGAATATTCTATGGAGGGGATATTTGTGCTTATGTTAGTTAAAATTATAAATATCAATATGAATAGTTTTGATTAATTCGTCATAAATTAGAATTAAGAAAGGTTTAAACTGCTCTCTGTGTTAAAAAAAAAGGATTTGAAGCAAAAAAAATTTTGCAAATTTTAACAACGAAAATATTTATCGAAATGATTCTTTATGATAAAAAATTGCCAATATATAATTACCTTTCAAGATTCATTTTGAAATTTTAACTAAAATTATAACCAATATTAATGATTTTTCATATTTATAATGTTCTTGAATCCGTTAAGTTTATTTTTAATGCATGAATGTATAAGAGAATGCATAGCTATATTTTATGACTGACTTAATTATGGTATTTACGAGAAAATGTTGAGAACCTTAACATTAAGACATTAAACTAAAAACAGCTAATTAATAATGAGAAATAATTAATTCACATATTAAGAAAACGTAATCAAACAACATTTGTTCTACAATACCTTTCTTTTCTTATTATATGAAGAATGAATCCTAAATTTTGTGGTTTCTTACTTAACTCTATAATTATCCTACTCATAATTTTAATATGAACTCCATTGGATCATTATAATTCAATATTTAATTTAATTATTCCCTAATCTAATTAATCATAAGTCATAACTAATAGCTCATTCTCATTATGTATTGTAATTACATTAAAATTCAGCATTTTTTTATTTATGATAAACCACATAACTAAAATAAGCTTCACGTGATTGAGTGAAGTAAAAATATTCAAACTATATATATATATATATATATATATATATATATATACACTTGACAGAAAAAGTCTGCGTACAAGCACATTGCAAATATGCAAGAATGGAAAGAATGATAGCAATTTCATGATGTATTTATTTTATTCCTTACACAATTGAGTAACAGTTCATAATAATTTGTGATATATAGCACACGTTGTGTTAAAAAAATAATAATCAAAGTGAAAAATAACGCAATTGGCTACCAGAAAAAGTTAGCGTACAACTAAAAAAGTCATTAAAATACTTGACACTAGCTGTCAACTAAACTTTAATAGCTGGTTGGATAACCCTTGCGTCTCAGAATCTCCGTCTATCGTTTGGACATAGATTGGGTGAGTTTTGATGTCTCCTCAGAAGAAATGGTATTCCATTCTGTGACGATCACTCTTTTAAACATTTCTTTTGATGTAATGTGGTGCTGGCGAATTTTTCTCTCCAATAAGTCCCATTAATGCTCAATTGGGTTTAAATCCGGTGATTGTGTAGGAGAACGCAACTGATTTTTGATATTGTAGAGAAGCCAGAGCTTAACATAATGGGCAGTGTGTTTAGGATCATTATCCTGCTGAAACCAAAAGTCATCTCCAAGGTTCAAATCATGTGCGCTCTACTTCAAATTTTCTTTTAATTTGTTAATATACCCTATATGATTTAACGTTGAGTCTATAAAGTTTAGACGACCCACGCCATTGGCTGCCATGCACCCCACGACCATCACACCACCTCCACCATGCTTAACTGTTGGCACAAGATTCTCCTTCTGAAGAGCCGTACCCTAGTGCTTCTCAAACTTTCAATACTGGCGCCCCCTTTTCGATCACAATTTTTATAGCACCCCCCTTATACATTAATAATGTACTGAATGCAATAATAATGCACTTTGACACTAAAGCTACAATAGGCGATCTTAATTATAAACCATACAAATTAGTAACATAAGTATTAAAATTTTGTATACTACTTTTAAGCAATAAATAAATAAAATAATAGGATATTTATTATGTTATTTTTCCTTTCTCTAATTTTTAAATTGAACATATTGCAAAATGCGTGGCTGCTTAGAAGACAAAATATAGATATCTGCTAAATATAGAAAAAGAACTCAGAGGGTGAATTTCTAATCATAAGCATTTTCCATATAAAAACTTTGCTTTGCAAGACAAGCCCATGGAAGTCGCTAATACTTATTAAACTTGTTCTTAATTTAGTATTAATTAATTAGTTATAAAATACTCTGTGCAGCACTGATACATTAAAAGTATACCGGCGGAAATGCCCGCCTTTTGCCCGAGTTCATTTATAAGAAAATAAAACATTATTGATATAATAGCTGAATTGTAAGGAGTGCAAAGCCAAATGCTCGACAATGTTTACAAAAATGTAAAATGATTTTTTTAAAATGGTTGCTCAAATTATAATTAGTTTTAAGCGAATGGTAATTTTAAGCCTCACAGAATTAGCATTTATATTTGATGTTAAATAATGAAAAATAATATAAAATTCCGATGAAGAAAACTGTATTATTTTTAATATTTAAAGCGAAAAGACTTCAACATGTTTTAACCCGGGAGCAGGCGCGCACTCGATACGGTTGAGCGGGGTTATTGAGTCACCCTAATCCTTTTTTTTATAAATATTTTATTGTACACGATACAAATCGTGATTTCAGTGAATAATTGAATTAAGAGAAAGTTTACTTACCTACTTTCAAGGACTTTTCAATTTTCTTTGGTAACAATTTAACAGTTTTGCCAGAATTAACGATTTCGTAATCTGTGCGTCCCGCGCGACCACTTCCGGGTAAAAAGTGTATTCATTATGATTATATGAAATTGTGTGAAACGTTTTTCACGTTATGCTTTATATGTATAGAATACTCGTAAAAATAAGTCTTGGCCAAGTAATTCTTCTAAGTGTGTGTGTGCTCTCTCCGTGGTTTTCCAAATATCATAAAACTCTTTTGCATGGAAAAAAGCGTAGCAGAGAAATACATTACTTACAACTTCCCTAAATGAGAAACAAACACATAAGAGAGGGGTCATAACTAACTGTACCAATAACTTAGAAGGTTAAACAGATTACAGCTATAATGTGCAGTATTTCAAAAATAATGACAGTGATGAATTTTTTATGTTCCTAAATTTTTTCGATTCTGCGTCTGGGATCTGTTTTTTCTCTGAGAGTTGTATGTTAGGTTTAAACAGAAAGAGTGGTAAAAAATCTCTGATCATGGGATTACAGCAAACCAAATAAAAGTTTTTTTATTTGGTTATAGGATCAAAGATAGATAATTAGGTATTGAAGAAGTTTTTATATTTGTTGACTTAATATCGCGCGCCTATAAATTAGATCAGAGTAAAAGTGCATTTTTTGTTATGTCTGAAAGTATTTTGTTTTAATTCATTCCAGTAAATTAATTATTTTTAAATCTTTTATTTTCGATATGCTCGCGCCCCCTCGTAGAATTATCGCCCCCAGGGGGCGCGCCCCACAGTTTGAGAAACACTGCCGTACCCTGTTTTCGCCACACCAACTTACACCCTTTTATGCCAAATATGCAGAACTTGCTCTCATCAGAGAATAGTACTTTTTCCCAAAATTATGGAGGCTTATTTACATGCTCATTAGCGAAATCTAAACGCTTTTGCCTGTTCACAGCTGATATATGGGGTTTCTTACGAGCTACACGGCCATGATAACCAGCCTTTTTCAAGATTTTTCTTATGGTATCTTCATGAAATGTTTTTTTAAATCTCTCTCGAATGTCATTTGCAATCTGAGATGCACTTAATCGTGGATTCAGACGTATGGACTTGAAGACATACCTCTTTTCACGGAGAGTCAGCTTAGATGAAAGTCCAAAACGTGGCTTTGAGATTACAGATTTCAACGAAGTGTAATTATTGATCACTCTTTGGATAGAGGAATGTGTTCTACCCACAATCTTGCCAATTTCCCGAAGAGTTTTGCCTTCATTCCTAAGTTTTATGATAATCTTCCTTTCTTCAGGAGTAATCTCTTTTCCTTTTAAATCCATTGGGGGATTTAACACAATTTACTTTTCAAAAATCTATAAAATGCAATATTTTTAAAGTTTGTCTAACAAAACTGAGCACGTGTTAAAAAGTGAATTAAAGTTTGATTTGCAAATTTCGTTTTATTAATTTTTGCAAAAGTTGCGCTATTTTTCATTTTGATTATTATATTTTAAACACAACGTGTGATATGTATCATAAATTATTATGAAAAGTTACTGAATTGTGTAAGAAATAAATTAAATTTATTATGAAATTTCTATCATTCTTAAAATATGATTTTTTTCATTCTTACATATTTGTTATGTGCTTGTACGCAGACTTTTTCTGGCAAGTGTATATGCGTAAATGTAAATTATTTGCATCATTTAAAGTTTTTTTCCGTTCTGTTCATTTACTGGAAATATTTTTTCTAACATAAAAACATTTCCCATAAAAACAAAATCTATAACAAAAAAAAACATACCACAAATAATTTTTTAATACTTATCTGTATGAGATTGTTTGCATATTGAGTAAATAATTGTCCGATAAAGTAGTGAAAGGTAAAAAAAACCTAGAAGGTCTTAAAATTATCCATAAAAACTATCGTAAGCAATATGATTATCAATTCTTTAATGTCAAAAACTCGCACAGAAAACATAGTATCTACATGCCGGATAAAAACATTTTTAATTTCATCAATAATTTTTCTCTACCTTTTAAAGTATAATATTTGACATTATGCAATAGAGTAGGAATTGAATACTATTTATTTTGCCCATATGAATGACAATTTATATTTAAGTGGACAAAAAATTATGATAACTATGTACCAATAACACATGATTGACATTATATTTGAGTAATTTTATTTTATAAGTTAACTTTTAATTTTTTTCTTATTTACATCAAATCATACTGCATTTATAGATGATTTTAGCTCTGCATCTGAATGGCCACGATATATAAAATGCACAGAAATAGTAACACATTTTTTTATAGCAGTTCATAAATTAAAAATTCATATAAAAGTTTCTAAAAACATTTAACCATGGAATTGAGAAATAAAAAATAGTCCGTTTAATCCCTTAAGCGGTCATTTGTTTGCCCAAAATGTTCTAAAAAGGTACATTTCTTTATTGTTCACTGCTGGCCACAATAAATGCAACACCCTGAATGAAGCATGCAAATAACATGAAATTTACAACATGCATTAGCGGAGGTAAGATATGCAAATGATTAGAATTTCAGCGCAGACACACATCACGTGCACCTATAGCGCCACCTCAAAGCGCTATTTAAGACTTAGAGCTTCGACAATTTCAGGTTCGGTAATTGTGTTTTTCTTGTGTTTTTTTTCAAAAAACAATCATTTATGTCTCGTAGAAAACAGCAAGCAGCTTTTGATCAAGTATTCGAGTTCGACAGACGAAGGATAGTGACCTACCGAGATATTGTGGATTATCTTTCAGGAAAATCGGTAGTCGTGTTGGATGAAACCAAACAACTGTAATGCGGATATGTAACCGTTGGATGCAGGAGGGTACGACGGACCGACGTGGTCGATCGCAGCCACCTCAGTGCACCACTTCACGTGAGGACATGAGAATTGTGCGCATAACAGTGACGGATCACTCAGTCACATCACGAACCATAGCACAGCAGTTTGAGTCTGTAACACATCATTCAGGGTCTGCGCGTACCATTCGACGCCATTTACAGCAGAGTGGTCTGTCCTCAAGAAGTCCATTGCTTGGTTTACCCTTGACGCAGAACCACAGACGTCTCCGCTGCCAATGGTGCGATGAAAGAAGCATGTGGGCGGTAGAATGGAATGGCGTTGTCTTTACTAACGAGTCACGCATCTGTCTGCAACACCACAATGGTCGGATTCGAGTCTGGAGAAACCGTTGAGAGAGGATGCTGAACAGCTGCGTTATTTATCGCCAAACTGGTCCTGCTCCTGCACCGGATGTTATGGTATGGGGTGGTATTGGATATCACTCTCGCACTCCTCTAGTACGCATTGCCGGTACTTTAGCACTCCTCTTGTACGCATTGCCGGTACTTTAAACAACCAGCGCTACATCTCCGAGGTGTTGGAGCCAGTTGTCCTTCCTTACCTTCAGGGCCTGGCCACAGCTATATTTCAACAGGATAATGCGCGACCACACTTGGCACGCATTGTCCAAAGGTTCTTCGTCAATCACCAGATTGAATTGCTTCCCTGGCCGGCTCGCTCTCCGGATCTTTCGCCGATAGAAAACATGTGGTCCATGGCTGCTCAACGATTGATCCAGATTACACCCCCAGCTGCCACATCAGATCAACTTTGACAACGTGTGGAAGCTGCTTGGTCTGCTGTACCCCAAGAACACATCCAAAGTCTCTTTGAATCAATGCCGAGGCGAGTGGCAGCGGTGATCTCCAACAATGGCGGCTACTCTGGCTACTGATTCTGGCAAGAACTACACTTCACAGAAGTCTATAAATTTAATCATTTGACACTCTTTGTCAACATGTTATCTACAAAATAAATTTTGTTCTGCTATCTCTTGTCTTTCTTGGTGTTGCATTTACGGTGGCCAGCAGTGTATATAGCTTTTGCACAATACTTAACAGAATGCGAAAATGGAAGAATTTTACTCTAATTTTCAAAATTTTAACATTTTCATGCGATTTTATTATTTTATATTTGGGAAGACAACCCCCCTCCCCTAAATGTTTTCTTTCTATAAATACACTTTACATTCTATGAAAAATATTCTCATATATCGTAAAAGAATTCCTCTCATACTTAAAAAAATTTTTTTTTTCCATGTTCGTGTTTTTATTCAAACGGTTGAGGATTTTGCTTAAAAATGCATACACAATTCTAAGCATGGTGTAATACTGTCTTACATCGTGATTGAAACAGAGATAATGTCGGCTCCTTTGGATTATCTTCCCATTTTTTCATTTCTTTTCAAACAACAAACCTTGCAGCACCTTTTGCCTCGCCAATTCCTATTCTTTATCGAATATTTTCAAGAATCTAAATTTTTGCCTTCAATGAAAAATTCCCGCATTCACCACAAAGAAAATCCAGATTAAAAAGTATTTCAGTACCATGGACGAAATGCATCTCTTAAAAACACTAGCACTAGAAATCTCCCGATAAACATTAAAAATACATGCAAATAAAATATAGAAAGAAAATATCAGTGCCCGTATAGCGTACGGGCAAACCAGTTAAGGGGTTAATCAACCTTGGAAAGAGGGGAGTGGGCTATTAATGACCAATCTTGTGCTTCTGAATAACGATCAAATGTTGCGCAGTAGAACTTAACTTTTAAAATATCTATACAACATCTATTTAAGGATTCAGAGATCTCCTTTGGAATTTAATGGGTTTTCCATTTTATTATTGAAAAAAATTGGTCAGAAGTTGAGTAGAAACTCTGCTATTTTTGTGTTTTTTTTCCCTAACCAGGCCGAATGAAATTTAAATCAATAAAAATATAAAGCGGGGAAAGAGAGTATTATTTTTTTAGAACTGTACAGAAAAATATTTATATACAGCGTAAAATATATTTTTAAATCACTTTTCTTACAAAAGCATTAATTTGGGGAATTTTGAACTAAAATTCCAGAAATTTCAAGGAACTCCGAAAACTTATAAGAATTTTAATATTCTTTTCTGTATATATATATATTTTAGGCTAACTCACAATATTCAAAGAAAACAAAGAAAAATTCGGTAGCATCAAAATATCCGAAAAATAGGTTTCAATGTATTTTCTAAAAATGAGAAAATAAATTCAAATTTTATCTTATAAAATATTAAAAAAATAATAAATAAAAAAATGGATAAAATGTGACAAAAGAAAAAAATAATAAGAATATATTATAACGTTCAATAATCTTTTGGTTCGTTTCTAAAAAGCCTAAATATTAAGCATAACTTTTTTGTTGTCGTTGAAAGCCTATTTTTCGTTCTTTCGTTATACATTTTTCTGTTTTTCTTTTCTATTAATCTCCACTGAACGGAAAATACGGAACTCTAAAATTCTTTTGTCATTTTAAGATGTCTGAAAACACGACATGCTTCTATTAATATGAATGGAATATTTTGAATAAGGTTCCGAAAAGACGAAGAAGAGAAAATTACAATGTATATTTCGATACGCGTATAATAATCGTGCTTGAAAAATATAAAGCAACAATGAACTTCAGAGTAAGATAAAATCTAGGAACAGGGCAAAAGAAAGCCCAAAAATGAGTTCCACACAGGAGACCCTGCAGGAAGAAGCGAAATAAAATTCTTATGTGATATAGAGTCTAACATTCATGAAAGTAAAATATGGATTTTAATGAGATATTAGTTATTTTGAGTATAAATAATAGCACAGGAAGAGTTTCCCCGAAATTTCAAATTTAAAAAGAAGTGAGGAAATATGTAGAGCATCTCAACAGCTTTTTGTTTATTTTAAATGCTTCATTTTTTTCATTGGCACGTTGTTGTTTGTATTGTTTTTTCGGCAACTGATTCTTTTTTTTTATTTAGTTAAATATCCGGTGACATTGAAAATAATTAAGTTTATCATAAGATAAATGAGAATATACTGATTTGTGTCAACGATTTTTTTTCGGGGGGCTATGCCTTATATTGAAAAAAAATCTATTTCTTCCTCAGAGAGAGAAAAATGAAAAAGAATTATATCTTAAGATTCAGTTTAAAATTGTCCCATTTTACACTATTACATTCAAAAGAAGGTTACTTATTACGAGATTTTTCTATTTAGAATTCGTTTTGCTAATTTTACATGAATATTTGTATTAAAAAGTTGCTCCTATTTCATAAAAATTAAAAAAGGTTCCTTACTCTAAGAAAGTACCAAAATTTATTTCATTTAAACGCTGTAAGCCCGGAAATAGAGATTTGAGTTGATTTTTTATTAACATCTCACACTTTGAAACGGCTCGATGACTGTTGGGGACGGAACTCGTAATTTTGAATCTCGGTTAATTGACGAAGAGGACATTTGAACTGGTACCCCACCCTCGCACGTAAAGATCTTGAGGGATGGAGAGTTATATCAATACTGCACTATAAAGTAACACTGGGGCTATTGGCGATGAGCCTCTTAAATATGAACCCTGGTCAAGGGATGAGGACAACACCTGACTTTGCTCCCTTTCTCCTATTTGCCACATCACACTAACAGGTGGATACAGTTCCTTTTCCCACGTCATTCGAAATGAGAAACATCATGAAAAGTATGCGCAATTACTTAGACGCACATTCCGATGTTGAAATGAATAACAAAATGGACGACATCGAACATGTTGTTGACATTTGATGCTAAAAGACGATGCAAAAAAAATACCAGATTATTTTTCAAAAATTTAATAAATGCTTCGTTTTTCAAAAAAAAAAAAAAAAAAAAAAAAAGGAGAGAGAGAGAGGGAAAACTCTCTTTGTATTACAATTCAGAAAGATTTCGTTTCTTTGATTTTTATTAAATACATGAAATGTAAACAAGATATACTCTAATAAACTTAATTTTGTTTTTGTATGATCCGTTAACACAAAATTCTTTTTAACACGGAAAGATATTTCATTCTCTTCAATTTCGTGTTAAACGATTTTCCCTGTAATTACATTTTTCTGTGTGATTCAGTTTTTCTTAAATTTAAGATCCTTAACACTTGAGCCAGTACTCTTATTTGTTTTAACCACAATATCTAGCTTTTCTTTTTATCATAAATTTCTCATTCGAAATGCGTGGAAGTTAAGAGCATACATATTCAGTTTTAAGTACCGTCTCGGTCAAAATTACGTTCTTTCTTTATGTAATATCTTGTTTTGTTACTGGAATCCAACATTAATGCAAACTATCAACAATTCAAAAGATTTTCGTGTAAGCTAGTACAATTCTTTCAAGAAAGGGTAGAATTTCGGCTTAGTAATTAAATTAATGTGAATACATCGAAATCTGATTTTTAAATATTCTTAACTAAATAATAATGATAACTGAATTAACATATGTTTTTTATATTAATTTTGACCAATTCTTTAAAAAAACTATAAATTAATTTTTTTTAAAAAAAGAAATTTTTTAAACTTTTTAAAATAAAAGCCTTGAATCACTTTTTACTAAACGATTAGCAGCATACAAATTGTAAATAAAAGGAATTTTTCGATTTGTGTTCTAATCTCAGAATAATTGCAGCTTTTTGAAAAATTTTAAACTTGGTAATTAAAATTTGAAATTTTGCTCTGTTTTTGGTTTTTAATGGTTAATCAAAAATAAATATTCTACAAAATAACGCGTTTTTTAGATTCTAAATTTAAATATTACTATACACTTTTTATTACCTACTTTCAAAGTATTATTCCAACGCACTGTATTATTTTCAATACGATATCTTAGTTTATGCCGGGGTACTGATTATAAGGCTTTAAAATTTAATCTACTTTCAATAATCAATTTTTTGATTTTATTTTAAAAGGAGAATCAGTGGTAGAAAGTAACTATATATTATAAAAAAGAATATGCTCAAAAATTTCATTTCTCAATCAACTTGCTGTTAATAGCGGTTTTTGGACGAAGCACAGTTTGTAAAAGCAAATAGAGGTTTTATATTGGATTATTTTAAGTATTTTTATACTGCGTTTGATGATGCATTTTTAAATACCTACTATTAGCTCACACTCTCTATATATTTATTTATTTATCTTTGTGGAATTTTCAATCGTTAATAAAATAAATTTTAAAGCGCTCAATTGAGCTGAAATGTAATGTACATGATTATTTTGGATGACAATACAATAATTTAATTTTATTTAACAAAAATTAATTGACTAAAACTGATTATTTAAAGAATTACAAATACAGTCATGTTGGCATAATTTTTGGTGACTTAGCGACCTTTTTGGTGATTTGTGTCAAAACATGAAAAGGTTTTTCCTAACATTTTAAAGCGCTCATCTGAGCCGAAATTTTCTATACACTATTGTTTTGGGTAACAATACGGTAATTTAATTATAATTAATTAAAATTAATTTTGACTGAAACTAATTATTTAAAGAATTACAGATACAGCCACGTTGGTTTCATTTTTAGAGACTTGGGTCAAAACATTAAAATATTTTTTTTCTCACGTTTTAAAGCATTCGGTTGAACTGAAATTTTATATACATGTTTGTTTTGGGTGACAATACAATACTTTAATGATAATTAATAAAAAATAATTTTTACTTAATGTTGTGATTCTGTCATATGTATATACATATTTATATTAATTGTAACTATTTTATAAAAAGTAGCTAAAATAAAATTTAAGTAGGAATTGACTTAAAATTTTTTTTTTATTTTACTTGTTTTTATCTAAGTGAATTTGAAGATAAAGTTTCAGTAGCCTCAAGCTAAAAAAATAATTTTTTCATTAATGTAAAAGCCAATAATCTTTTCGTGTTACATTATAACATTGTTTAGAACGAAGCGTAACTAAAAATTAAATCATTATGAAAAAGGTATTCCATTCAATCTTCTTTAATTAATTCATTGTGTCATATTATTCATTTTAATGACATGCTTTGCTGTATAGTGAAGTCAGATTTGTATTAAATAGAATAGAGACTTAAAGTTTCTTAATGCTGAATTGTGAATATTGGAAGAAAGAAGCATCGCGCGGTTCAGGTATCACCTTCAATGTTTATCGTAATTCAAAAAATTGTATTGGACGGCTTTTATATAAACTTTTGTAAACGAACACCTATTCAAAACAGTCAATAATATCATGATTGACTGTTTTGAAGATATTTATTTCTATATAGAATATCTGATGCTTTTTAGAACCGTCTTTTTTGAAGCATTCTTGTTGCATATTTGTTTCCTTGGAATATTAAAGTTCATTTACGTTACAAAAAAGAAGCAAATATAAATATGATGGCCTCTATATTAAAACAAACTTTTATTACTTTCGCTAAAATGTATCTATTACTAAACAAATAGTAACTATCACACATTTTCTTGTTAAGTATCAATAAATCTTTGAGTTTACTCTCTTTGGGAAATTAGAAAGCAAATGTTTTAGAGATGGAATTTCAGGGACTTTGTAGATGTACGACTTATCCCATTTTTCAGAAACTTTATTTTAAGATGGCTAAAAGAAAAAAAGAAACTTTAAAACGAATTTGGCAGTTTAGTGCATTTATATTAATCAAAGTTGTAACTTCCAAATAGAGGAGTCATGTTGATCTAAGAAATACATTGAAAGATACAATCATTAAATATATTTTTAGAAAGGGAGTTTCAAAGGAAAAGTAATTTTTGTAATGAAACAACTTTTCTGTGACTCGCTTAATCTTTCTGGTGAAGAGAGCCAAGCCTCACAGGCACTTTTTGTCAATTTTGAAGCTTGAAATGGAAAAGATATAGTACAGTTATTTATTTAACTTGCATAAAAAATATAAAACTTTGTTTCGAGATTCAATAAAATAAATTTAAAATTCTGAGTTAAACTTATTTGAAAATGAATGCTTTGGAATTTTAAATAAAATGATAATTTATTCTATAGAGTTATGGAACAATTTCAGATTTGCTTAAATAAACTAGATTTTATGATAGTTTTTAAACTGATAGAAAACAATCAGAATATTTAGAAAGAAAGTTATATAGTTCTTGCACTTGCTGTTTGTATCATTTATGAAACTGGCATTTTTCACAAAATATTCTAATTTTAAATATCTAAATTCGACATAAAAAGTATTAATAAAATAGGATAAAGCTTTCCTCAGTTTATTATAATAAAGAATTTTGAGCTTTCAATAATATAAATATAAGCGAAAATATTAAGAAAAAACTCTACATGTTGCCACGTATTTATTACACATTAAAAATATTTCAAAAATGCTACATAAAGTAGAATGTATTTATATACGAATTAAAAAAATACTTATCTCTATATATAGATTAACAAAACTATAAAATTTAAATCCCTAAAAGTTTTTTATATAGATTTGCAATATACACATGTACTTATTTTAATTCTTTTGCCTGGAACATTTTTAACATTAAGTCAATGCTTTTAATGTTTGACTTTAAAAATAGGAAAACATTTTTTAAAATTTTAAAGGAAAATAAAGAGACTTTTTTTATACCTACGTTAGTTTAAGAAAAAATCCTTCAAAATTAAAAACAAATTATATAGTTTTGTTCTTATAAACTTTTTTGGCTCGTAATAATTAAAGCGGTATAATAACTTAGAAATTTAATTTTTTTTCAGTAGTTGACCTAGCATAATATCAGAATATGCAATGGCGGACAACTAGCAAAGGAAAGTTGTAATCTTCCACCTCCCTCCACATCCATCCTTACCTATCTATAATTATATTCGTTAAAAAAATCTCAAAATTTGGTGGAGTGGAGGGAGCCTTCCGCTCATCCTTGGTATGCGGGTAATAGACTCGATCTGGCCTTAGCCTTCAAGTGTGTGACAGATACTCCCAGACTACACTCTCTCGTCTTGCTAGCGGTCACGTCAAATGACTCATTCTCAGCGAACAAAAAGATCTCCATCTGTGCAAGGTGTCAAGATCACCAGGCTGTCGACCATGATTTAATTGATATTGTCTGACTTCGTCAGTCCCTGGAGGATTAGCAGCAGCATGTGGCAGAATTATGCTACTTTTGAAGCCATTTTGCATAAGACACACCCACATTAAATTACTATAAAGTAACTTTCAGTAGTTCAGAAACATTTCGTACGATAAAAGCGATTATCAACTTTTTTTATTTATAATTTCATTTATACTTTGAAAGAAAAAAAAGAAACAGTGATAATTTTTTTATTTATTTCTATCGAACCATTCTAGTTTTTCGCCTTTAAAACTTAATGTGTTTCAAACTTAAAACAAATTACTTGTAGAGGAATTAACTAAATATTTTAATTTTTGAAATATCTCTTGAACAGCTGTGTTAGTAAATGAAATTGTAATCAGGTGAATAAGTGTGAAGAAACATAAACCTATTTAAGTAAATTATTTGTAACAAATGCAGGAATGTATTTAAAATTAAGAAATGTTTCTTCCTCAAAAGAAAAAGAATACTATTAATTTTTTAAAAATAAATGCTTTATAATATTTAATTATTAACTTAGAATTTAGATTCATCCTTGCCCTAATTACGCTGTCCTTTAAATATAGTGCATTTTTTTTTTAAAAAAAATCTAAACTTTTATAAAATATAAATAACCATATTTTATAAGCATACTATGAACTTTTTGTACGTAAATAGATCTAAATAGATAGCAAAATATAAAGTATAAACACCATATAGACCTTAGTGTTCGTTCCGACATATTACGTGACTGTTGTATGTTAAATGTCTATTAAATAATCTATTTGTATCAACTTAATTTAATACTATATAGCATATGTGATTCCATTCATACGGACTTATAACTTTTCCAAAGTTTATTTTGTTCAATCTTATCAATGCGAAATATAATTCTAAGTCTACTATGAATGTTTCTCCCAATATGTTGTGCTTTTTTATATATATACACCCCTCATTCATCGTGAGACTAATCGATCCTTAACTCACCGTTTTGCGAGCGGCCGTGCTTTCGGCGCTCGTGTCCGGCACGGCCGCTGTCGTCAGCTCATCGACGGGGGCTGCAGCAGCACTCGCCGTCCCAGAGATGGATTCGCCGTCGTTGCTGATGTCCGTGACGTCTACTTCGTCGCCGGACGACATCCCGCAGCAGCTACCGCAACGGCGCTCCGTGCCCCCACCGTACGCAGTGGTCGTATCTGCGTCTGAATCGATCCTCGGGGGCGACCGTCGACCCACAGGTCGAAACGCAGAGGTGTGCGCGGGAGTCGATCGCAACGGACTTCCCGGGCTGTCGTGGTCTGGAAAGGAGAGGGATGTGCCCTCACTGGCGGATGAAAGGGGACGACCTGCAAAAATCGATATGGAATTTCAATGTAAAAAACAATTAGAATACAAACAGACAATATAAAATGTTATATACATATAAGAAAACTGTCAATCATACATAACGAGCTTTGTGCGTGAATAGACCTGTTAATTTATAGAATAATTTTTCTTAAAAAAGGAGGAAATGAAATCGAAATATTTTAGTTTTTAGTAGAGCAACTGATGATTTCTTAGTTGAGTAACAATCCTTAAGCTTCAAAATGTTACTTTTAAAAGAAAAATGTATTATACTATCAGTAAAATAATGGCCCATTTTTAAAAAGAAATCATATGTACATATATATATATATAGTGTATATTCAGAAAAAAAATTAAGAAAACTATAACAAACCAATCTATACTACACCTCAGAAAATGCCCTTACACGTGATGAACGAATCACCAGTGACAAGAATATACTGATTAAGTGTTGCTTATCATTTAAAAAATGAGAAAGGAAACTACTAATAAGTGATAAACGATATTTTTTCCGAATGGATATAAGTTTTATATCTATTTGGAAAACAAAATAGGAGTGAACATAATACGGGCGTTTCAGTTTTTAGCTAAACTTTTTATTTCAATTTTGACCATTTATTGCTAATTTTTAATTATGTTATAATTTTTAAAACCTTCATATAAATTTATTGATTTATTTAAGATAACTCATAATTTATTCATAACGATATTGATACATTTAACATTATAATTTTTCTGATATTCACGAAGCTTAATTTTTATAACTAAGTATCCATTTAAATATAAATATCAGAAATGATGCACTCTCTTGTAATAATTATGATTCTTACGCAGGAGTTGTATAATCATAATTAATGTATACAAGATTAATGGAAACTTTCTTTTTTTACTTTCATTTTATACCAAAATAAATTCGACTTTGCCAACGAAATATTTCTTTCTTAGTAAATATGCGAAATAAATACTACATTTTTTTTATTAGAACTCTGAATACGAAAACTGTTTTGCAGTTATATGGAGAAAAATATTATCTAAGTATAATAATTAAATAATAAATGAAATTTTCATTTATTCCTCGATATTATTCTCGTGTAAATGCCTGAAATTTTATAGAAATTTTGATTTCAATCACTTTTTCTTGCATTTACTACTTTTTACTAATGATAAAAATCAACCAATCAGCTTTTCATTAAGTTTTTAAATATTTGTGACTATTTTTTCAAACATTTGAAACACTAAGAACTAGTACATAATTATAGATAAATAAAAGAGTTTTTGTCAGATTTTTAAATTTTTAATAAATTTATATACCTAAAACATTTTTGAAAAAATCTTTAAAAAATTCTTTTTTCTCTTTTTTTTAAAGGAAATTTGCAAATTTTGTGATGGTTGAATTAAAGAATAATCTCAATAACTCAGAGACTCATTATAGTTAATAAAATTTCTTTAATAAAAATCCTTTGAATACACATACTTAAATAAGTCTGAAAAAATTACTGCATAAAGTTTTAATTTTATCCTTCCACGTTGATGTATCCTATGTATAGGAATAGAATATAATTGAACTATAATATAAGTAGGAAGAGGTTTTTATTTGTATTTGATTTATATAGATAAATTTAAATGCTTACATTCGTAAGATTCAAACTATCAAAGCTAAAGAAAAATATATTTCCTTTATTACAAGTTATTAATATAAAATTAATAATTTCATTCCATTTTCTCACCCTTTTTACTTAAGTTTCTTTATTGGGTACCACACATAAAATAAAGATAGTATTAAATGAAATTTTATTGCTTTTTATTACTGTACATATAAAAGCGGAATATTAATTTTATCTTTTCCAATTCAGTTCAAATTTGTAAAACGTTTTGCAGTTTCTTGTACTGTTAGTCAAAAAAGATTTTTTTATCTACACATTTGATTTCTGTTAATTTAAAGCGTGAATCTCTTTCTCGTCTTAATCCAGTTCCTTTTTGTCTAATACTGATATGAACACGCAGAAACGAACTTTTTAAAAACTGTCCCTTAATGTTAGTTACCAAATTTTACATTTCAGTAATTTAAAAGTTTTCTTGGCTTTGTTCAATATGAAATAGTTATTATAAGCATTTTGAATTTTTTCTATAGCAATTTATTATAATCCTATAAGTTTTAAAAGCAATTTATAAATTCTTTCAAAAATATCATTTAATTTCCTATCTTTGAAATGTTTTTAAGTGGATAGAATATCATTAAATTTAAGTATTTAAAATTAGCTTTATATGTGATTGAAAGTAAACTAAATACAATCAAAAAACGTTTTTTTCATAATAATGAGTAAATAAATGATTGGATTTACTAATTTTTAAATATTTTATTGTTCATTAAAATCTCCAAATATCTAGTCCATAATGAATCCATACTTCTGAATTTAACAAATTTTAATAGTACTACTATTAACGATTGAAAAAAAAATTATAATTGGTTTTTTTAGTCACATTTTTTTGCTTAAACCAATTTAAATCAAAAAGGGAGATTTAATTAAAAAAAATCAAAAGTAATAACTTTAATCGGAGCATTTATCTATTTAAATGCGTTTATACATTTTACATAGACTCGTAAATTAAGTGAAAATGCATAAATGTCAAGAAGCTGAAGTTTTAAATAGTAATGAAAGAATAATTCACACAAATTACCTGTGTCTGCCAAAGTTGTAGTGTCGGCTAAACTGTAGGGTAGTGTAGTTTCTGGAACACTCCGAGCTTCCCTCAGTTCAACCGTTGGAGCCGAGGGCACTATACCACCAGGCCTCGGCCAAAGCACTCCTCCGAAAGGCAAAGGGAATGGCTGTTTTCCAGCCCACATATACTCTGCGAATGTCTGCCGAATATCTGCTGGAGACAGAGATTTGCCTGTAGCCATTCCAAAAGGAGTTGGACCTGTGGGAGGTACAAATGGTGCAGCAGCTGGTGCTAGTGAGAAGCCTTTATTTGGCAAAGGAACAACTGGAAAGTAAGGAGGTTTGCTGTGCACCACAGCCTCAGAGCTGCTAGGAACAGAGTCCGGTCTTGAGGGATTTCTCGGTCGTTTGCTTCCATCTCCATTTCCTTTGTGACTCGAGACGCTCGCACAGCTCAAGACTCGTTTTCTGGATCCACCATTGAACATGGCTTTCACGTCCTCCCAAGCATAGACGACCTCGTCGGGTGGAGAGCCTCCTAACTTGATGTGACGCCTCCAGGAGTTGAAGTTGGCTGCGTCCGGCTGAACGTATTTCGAGTCCGGCAGGCGATGCGAGTGGAAAATGAACTTGTTGGGTGAGAAGAATAGACCGCAGAAGGTGCACTTAATGCACTTGGCTCTGGAACTGTTGTACCGGGAAGGAACGAAAGATCCCCTGCATCCCCAGGCACACTGGTGGATAACGTCGAAGGCAAAATTATCTGGCAGTTTGGGGGGTTTCGTGTCTGCCAGGAAACTTTTGCATAGTCTCTCAGCCTCCCTTTTGGTTATCAGACCGCATCTTCTAGAAGATACGGGCATCGCACCTGCTCTTCGCAATAGTTCCAGTTGCACAGGTGTGCACTGGACACATGTTATGCCAAGAGCCACTCTTCTGTTGTGGATTTCGTTATAACTGAAACTTTTCAGCAGAGTGTTCGATATTTGCGCCAAGCAGAGCCTCTCGTACCCTTCAATGACTAGTGCAACGATAGGAACTCCGTAAAGCATAACAGTTCGAACATCATTATTACGTAAGCCAGACAGCGGTGGGCCGTTGAACAAGATATTGCGATCAGAGGTTGTAGAACTAGGTATAGATTGGGACTTGGGTGCACGAGGATCCTGGAAGAGATTTCGAATAATGACTACAAAAATACATTTCTAATAAAGAGTAATTTTAAATGTATCAGTATTAAATATACAATAAAAATTAAATGAAATTATATAATGGTTAAACAAAAAAAAAATATTTTTAAATTGTATAAAAAATAAACTTTAAATTTTTTGTGTATTTTTCTGACCATTTAAACTTCATCATAAATCCTAACAGTCACCAACTCACTCTAGTCATTAAATAGAACTTTCGATATAAAGTAAATATTAACGGAAATATATATATCTACAAAAGATTGCAAAGATTACGATATACAGTCACTCAAAAAGTATTGGAACACTTGGCATGCATAACTATAGAGCCATTTATAAAAAATATTTATCCATTAAAACAAAAACAAAATGAATTAAGAAATATTTTAACATTTGGCGTATAGTATATAAGGAAAATTTTATTAGTATTATAGAATTATAGTTTGATCCAGCTTTTCAAATATGATTCAAAGGCACACTGGCGTCAAATAAGTATTGGGATACTTTTGAAAGGAGAAATTTAACAAATATACGGCCATCAATAGAATTTAATTTCATTCAATTTTTAGACTAGAAGTTTAAACACAAATGTTTCAACAGATAAGATTATTTATAGAAACAAAGATATATCGGTTGATGTTCGAAATCTCGTAATAAGTCATTGGAAAGAGGGAAATCAACTCTCTGTATAGGAAAAATATTGAAATTGAGTCAGTCTATTGTTTTTAACATCATTAACAGGTTCAAGAAAATAAACAGTGTTGAAAACAAGCAAAGATCAGGGCGTTCAAGGATATTTAATGAACGTGAAGAGAGGTGGATTATGAGACAAGTACACATTAATCCCAGAACTAGTGTACTAAAAATGACTTTGCAATGTAAAAGTAGGTTCGAAAAATCAGTAAATCCTGAAACTGTCAGAAATGTTTTAAGAAAACATAAGTATCAAGGCAGATTATCTCAAAGAAAGCCCTACATCAGCAAAGCAAATATATAAGCTAGATTGGCATTTGCTAAAATGTATGTAAGGCAGCCAACATAATATTGGGAAAATGTACTTTTTGTTTGAGGAAAGCAAATATAACATTTTTGGATCGGATGGCAAGCAAAATGTTTGGTGGAAATCAAATACAGCAATGCATGTCAAAAATTTATGGCCTACTGTCAAATATGGAAGGGGTAACCACATTATCTGAGGCTGCATGTCAAGCTCTGGTTTCGGGAACTTACATTTTATTGATGGTATAATGAATAAATATGTCTATATCTTGACATTCTCAAGCGAAATTTAAAGCAAAGTACGCGCAAGCTTGGAATCTCAGGATATTTTAAATTGTACCAAGATAACCCATGATATCTGCAGATACTTGCAAGTAATGGGTCCTATACCACTGTCCTAGAGTTATTAAAATTCCAGCACAAAGTTAAGACCTTAATCCCATTGAAAATGTGTGAGTTTATTTGCAGGAAAAACTACATGAGCACCAAATTTCTAACAAGCAGGATTTGAGAAAATATTTGCTCGAAGAGTGGACCAAAATCGATAGATCGTTTTTCAAAAAATTGATCCAATCCATGTCAAATAAATTCGAGAGGTCATAAAAAGCAAGAAAGGCCCAACTGAATATTAATTTCTCTAATCTTGAATTTTTTCTTAATTTATTGGGAAGTGTCCAAATACTTTTTGAGCACGTTTTTTAACTCTATTTCTTTTATTTTCCATTTTAACCTTAATTGCATTAATGTATGTGAGTTTTGTTCAAATTATTATTATTTGTATTTAACAAAATAACGTTTACTTCTTTTTTTAAGTTTCATTTGTATGTTTAAGTAAAACATTACGATAAAAATCTATGAACTGGTAGAATGTCCCAATACACACACTTTTTTGATAGACTGTACGTAGCCTTATAAGGAACTACTCTGTGCGTGGATTTAAGGTACATGTCAGAAACCGGGTTTTAAGCATAGGAAGAAAGTATATCCAGAAAATAAACAAAATTCAGATTTTCGTATCAAAGTGATCCGGGAATGGAAAATATTTAGAGTTATCGAAAATATACACACATTGCAACCGACAGTAAACTCTGAACGGTTGTAAAGATTTGGTTCACGATATCTTCTATTTAAAAGGAAAACTCGGTTTTAAGAATCACACACATACAGTTATATAAGTTTTTTTTATGTCAAAAATGATAAACAGGTATGGGATTTGCAATAATGACAGAAATTTATTACTAAAAATGAAGAAACAATTTAAATTTTCTTGAAAAAATCTTAAATTTTAACACTTTCTTATTTTAAGTCTCCGTCGTATCCTAGTGATCATAATCGCGAGTTCATAGCTGGCGTTATTATTGTCCGGCTTGTAACGCTTCTGAAGACCCAAAGATGCACATTAAATTTCTCAAGGTGGAAAGTCCTCATTTTGAGGTTGTGTGCAAATATGGACAGTGGAATGCTAGCTGAGATATTGTCCTGGTCATTTGTGATCTAAGTTCCAAATTATGAGGCTCGTCACTGCTGCTTCAAAGTGTGGAGTTTATAAACAATTATCAATCGATGAATTCTTATTGTCTAAGAATTAAAACTGCCTTAAGTGGCTATAATTTTCTCTGGTACAATATAGGGTATTTTTAACATACAAAACTGATAAAAAAAAGACTACTATTCCTTAATCTAGCACAATCGGTTGCTATAAATTAAGTACCTCTTAATATTTACGTTATGATTTTTAATTTAAAGACATGATCTAAACTTTTTAATTTAACGTGTTTCCAGTTATTAATAAATCTTAATGCAGCTTTTATAATAGTAATGATTTCCCAGATTTAAGTTAGATTTCAAATATTCAAAAAAAATACGTTTATATATTTATCTAATTTTCTAACGATATATCGATGTCTTGTGAATATATGTAAAACTTTTCACTGATAAATTGATATAAAATTATATCCAAATTGCGCAGTATTGCTTTCTCTTAATTAAAGAAATTCAATCATTTTGATCCGATCACCTACTAGTTTGTGCGCATATTTTCTTCAAAAAATAAATCCATTTCCTTTACTCCTCTCACGGGAAAATTTTTCTAGTTTTCCAATAGATTATTTAGTCTGCTAATTTATTTTCCTTTATAATTTCAGAAGAGTTACAAACTAGCTTTTGTTTACATATCTCACATTTTATACCCATTTTAAAAAGAAATACAAACGATATTAAAACATTCCAAGTGTTTTTTGTGTGCTAGCTTGAGTGTTTAAGGTGCTGAAGTGTTTTAATTTTTAGAACTAAATTTTTTGTGATAATAACACTATCGAAAAAAAATTCCTTTATAATTTTTTTTCGGTTATTATTTCTTCTTACAATTATATTAATATTATATCCATGAAATCAGTTATCTACAAGAAATCCACATTGCTGAATTCTCATTATACAATCTTTGAAACTATTAGAACATGTTTTGCAAATTAATTATGCTTTTCAATTTCTTGTTAAAAATACTAATAAATGAAATGATTTTTCCCACAAAATGACTCATTTATAACACGAATAAGCCATGTGGTAAAAACACAGATACAAAAATACAGCTGATTTATAACAAACTGTTAAAATTTCATTTGACAGTAATTTATCAATAAAAATTAATGTCTTTACCAAACTCTGTTTTTCTCTAAAAGTGAGGAAAGCGTTAACATTTATTTAAGTGCAAAGAGTTAAATATCTAAGAAAAGAACACACAAAAATTCAAATGATTTTTTTTCTTTAGTTTTCATGAATTTCTGTTTATTTAAAAAGTACAACTCAGAAGAGTTTTATTTCGGAATGTTCCTTTTTAACTTTGAAGCTCATTCGAAGAAACCACATTTTTGTTTTAAGGATCTCTCTGTTTTTTCCCTCTCCCTTTGAAGGAACGAATCTATTTACACACCTCATCATGCTTCAAATCCACAGTCGTAGTAGAAGTTTTTTCTCTTACGTCTGGACTATCCGAGAAAAATAAGGATTCGGCGGCATAATTTACATTCTTTTTCTGAACGCAAAGGCCTAATAAGGGTTTTCTAAAAGTGTCTTTAATTATTTTGTGAAAAACAATGATTCACAAGAGGCAGGATTTCTCTATCCAGTGGGGAGAGGAAGGCTCCAATAAGCTCTCTACTTCAAAAGAAGGTAAAAGACGGAAGAGTATTAATTAAATGCGCCTCGACTCAGTTTTTCAAGCATTAAAAGTGATTAAGGATCGTCCAGTGGCAGCGCAGCGAACGATTAACATTGGCTGCATCTAATTACGAGCACTTGGAAAGTTGAAATGGTTGTTTATGGTTGGAAAGAATTAATACGCGACACTAATCGTCTGCGCTTTAACAATTAAAACGAAGTGAAGAGGGTTGCACTTCCTTTAAACGGAAAACTTTTCTCGCATAAGTTGGCTTTCCGCCAACTCGGTTCTTTTGTTATCTTTTAAACCGTTTCAAGTCCAAACCTCTCAAGGGAAATGAAAATCTTTATTACGTTCTGGCTTGTGGTACTTGCAATAGTTTGAAGGAGTATCATGTTAGAAGTAATTTTAACTTCGAAGTATGTAAATTATTGTATATAAGGTGTTAAGTGTAAAAAAAAAGAAAAAAAGAGCCAAATGTGTATAAAAATTTATATTTATGTGATTCAAAAATAATTTCTGTAAAATATACAGCATTTTTAAATTTAAAAAAATTCTAGGGGTAAATTTCTTTAAATTGCTTCAATAAATCTATTCCAATTTTTTCAAAAATTGTATTGAAATTATAGTTTTTTTAAAATTGACCTTACATCAAATAAAGACATGATTCTCCAGCTAAAGCTTTTGTATCCCAAAATATTAGAAAAAGGTATGGAAAAACAACTAATTAATATCCTCAAATGGAGAAATTTTTTTAAATTTAGAGAATACTATTTATATTTTTTCAAATCTAGGAAAAGAAAACTGAAGTGTACTTTCAACACCAATTAAAATTGTTTCTTGCTATTATGTGTTCTAAAATTTTCTTAAACATTTTTCGCAAGCGATAAAACGACGGAACAAGTTTCCTTTCATTGTACTCATTTCGCATTATTTTAATAGATTTGGATGTTTTAACAAAAGTAAATGATCTCAAAATGAAGGAAAAGTTTAAAAAACAAAAGTTTTAACTGAGACATTACATAATTTTACTAACTTTTTCCATTAGCACAAATAAGAAATATTTTACCTAAGTAATAGATAGCACTTAAGTCTCAAAATCATTGCATTTATCATATGTATATTCCTAGTAGAAATACATTGAAAATATGAAATTATATTACACAAGTTTAAAAATTTTTCTATCTATCATAATGAATAATTATGCGCTTATTTCTTTTCCCTATTCTTGAAATTACATTAAAATTTTTTTCAATATTTTCATATTAACTTTCTTTTATGAATATTGATGTAACTGCATAAAAAACGCATGTGATGGTTCGAGAAAATTTGGTCGGCGTGAGTCTTATCTAAGAAAGGTTATTACTAATAAATATTTTGGCCTTTTAAATTTCCATGCATGTGTAATAAGGCCTAGTATCAATCAGAAAAATCTACACTATTTTCAAAACAATTAAATTTTTACAAATATGTATAATCATATATAATATACATAGTTAATATTGCAATCTGAAATCAAACATTATGTTTGTTACATTGCATATTACTGATAAATAGGATTATTTTTTTATTGGTATTGTAATTCTTTTTTGTAGATAATTATAAATAGAAAGTAAAAGGAAACTTATATATATATATATATATATATATATATATATATATATATATATATATATATATATATATATATATATCTTGTGCTTTAAATAAAAACAATTTCCAATGGGATCTAAAGTTACTGCGAACACTCAAATAAGTAATCATTATTTGCTGCATTTTCTCGAGAGATAATGATTGATAGACAATGATTTTAGAATTAGTTGTGCTACTTTTCAACACACTCTAATTAGCTTTATGCATTTCAGTATTTTGTAATTTCTTGAGCATACTATATGCAAGGAAAAATTGTTACTATTCTATCTTCTATTTTACTATATATATTTCTAATTCATTAATTATTTGTATTCATTTTATGTGAGCGACAGAGTTTGTATTAGTTTAGAACAGTGGTGGCCAACCCGCGGGACGAGAGCCTCAGTGGGGCCCGGTGGAGTTGTAACAGTAGCAAGCGAAGACTTACTGAAAATTTTGAAAATGTAATTAAAAATAACATTTTTTTACAGTTTTATTAACATGCGGTTGTCTGAGACACACACACAAAAAATACCTCAAAATTTATTTTAAAAATACTTAGTTATTTGAATTGCAATAGAAAGTTATATGTAACCAATACTCCTCCCTTGTGTGCGCTGGCTTTCCAAAGGAAGTGCACCCGCGAGATTTTGGAATTTGAGGTAACATGTTTTAAAATATCTGGAAGAAAACAATGAACTGCCCGGGGAACACTTGCTACTCAAGAATGAAGACTGGCTATGGGATTAAGCTCTTCTTACCGATGGGAAGGGATATTTAAGTAATTTAAATTTAAGTTCTCAGGGAAACGATTGCATTTTACTACTACCCTAGTTGGTCATATATCTTTTGTGTAAACAAACTTTAGCACCTTTATCTCTATTTTGAAGGGGAAAAACAGGCCGAGCATTAACTTACTACCAAAGTTCATAATGCTCCAGACTATAATAGATTTAAACATTTAATATTCATTTTGCAGGATTCATTCAGTGCTAGGTTGGACGATTTTAAAGACGATGAAAAAAATTCTGATCTTTTCATAAATTCTTTTTTAATTTCCTTACAAGAAGTTAATTGTTACCCACTTGAAGTCCAAATCGGAACTATTAACTTACTGCACCATGCTAGACTTGAAAGTAAATAAAAGGAATTTATTTCAACTCAAGTGATCCGAAGTATATTGAATGTTGGAAATTTGAACCATAGGCACACAATTTTCCAAACTTACTCTATTTGGCTTTCAAATGTTGTTGTAGTTTTGGATCAACATAAGTTTGTGAATAAATGTTTTCTATTACGAACATAATAGGTATAAAATCATAATATCGCTCAAAATTAATTGATATACACCTAAAACTACCAAATTTTGTTAGCATCTTCAAGAACTAATCCTAATGTAGATGACTTGGTAAAAAAGGCTACAGATTTAAAAGCCACATTAAGAAAGTACTGTCTGTTCAGTAATAAACTAGAACTAAGTGTTTAAACTCACTCATTTTTATTGTATACTAAAAAAGTTAGTAAAATTAAGTAAAAAGTATATTAACAATAAAGCCTAAGTATTTATTATGTTATTTTTAAATTTTCACTAGTTAGACATACATAAAAAAAGTTATTTGCGTAAAAATCCCATATAAGCCAGTAAGTAACATTTTTTCACCTTTATAAATCTTTTTATGTGTTGGAAAAAATGGAAGTGGCACGCATAAAGACTTAATATTTGATAGTGGCACTCTTTCCATAAAGGTTGACCACCTCTGATTTAGAAGTTTAATTATTCTGCTAAGATTTTTTATATAATTTGCTAAAGTCATAAACAATTTTGTTTGCCTTAGAGAGTAACAAAATCTTTAAATATGATTGATTTGGATGTTTTTAAATGCAAAATGAAAATATACGACAAATTGAAACTTTTAAATCAAATTTTTTTATATTTTTAATCGTCATCGTTGTTTTATGCTTGAAAGAAGTTATTTATGTTATTTGAATTTTTTTAAAGTAATTTTATCAAATTGAACTAACAAGACATTATAAATTATCCTTGTTAAAATGCATTTTTATTTAAAGCGAAAATAATGATCTGTCTATACAGGGTGTTTATAAATGAATATATATCAGAGTTTTAACGCTTTATAGTGTTTCATACTTTTAAACTATTAGTAAAGGGTGTTTTTTTGAGAGGTATAGAACTTTAAATTGCAATAAAACAACGATGTATTATTCGATTGACATGAATTTTTTTTATTCGAAAGATAATCTTGTGGCATTACATTTTAAATATGATTTCTGGCATAGGACTGCCACGGATGGCTCGGATGTAGTCCAATCTAGACGTCCAATTTTCGATGACTTTTTCCAACATTTGCGGCCGTATATTGGCAATAACACGGCGAATGTTGTCTTCCAAATGGTCAAGCGTTTGTGGTTTATCCGCATAGACCAATGACTTTACATAGCCCCACAGAAAATAGTCTAGCGGTGTTAAATCACAAGAACTTGGAGGCCAATTCACAGGTTCAAAACGTGAAATTAGGCGGTCACCAAACGTGTCTTTCAATAAATCGATTGTGGCACGAGCTGTGTGACATGTTGCGCCGTCTTGTTGGAACCACAGCTCCTGGACATCATGATTGTTCAATTCAGGAATGAAAAAGTTAGTAATCATGGCTCTATACCGATAACCACTGACTGTACGTTGTGGCCTTCATCGTTTTTGAAGAAGGATTCCACCAGCCCATAAAGCGCACCAAACAGTCAGTTTTTCTGGATGTAACGGTGTTTCGACATACACTTGTGGATTAGCTTCACTCCAAATGCGGCAGTTTTGTTTGTTGACGTAGCCATTCAACCAGAAGTGTGCTTCATCGCTAAACAAAATTCGCTTATGAAAATCGACCATTATTTTCGAAATAAAATTGCACAATTTGAAAGCGTTGTTCAGGCGTGAGTCTATTCATGATGAATTGCCAAACCAAACTGAGAATAAATCACTTGACAGCTGTTAAATCGGTCGCCATCTTGGAAAGTAATGCCAACTTAAACTTCTATACCTGAAAAAAAACACTCTGTATAACTCAAACATCGAATGGAAGACCAACTGAAACAGTTTTGTTTGCTGGCATGTGCGCGTGAAACGTATGTTAATCCCCCCCCCCTTCCACGCAGATCAGCGCGCTTGTAGAAAAATGGTAATCAGTGCATAAAAAGCATTCTTTGTTTCCCGGTTTTCAAAGACAGAATATGCTATTACTGTGCAACGAGCGTTCCTATGGACACCTCATTGAACATGTGTACACTCATAATGCACGCATCTGGAACTTAGAAAATCCTCACGAGGTGCTAGAATCGCAACGAGTCACTCCCTAAATTGAATGTTTTTCGTGCTATACCTCGGCGGAAAGTGCATGGGCCTTTCGTTTTCGGAGAACCAACTCTAAATGGTTCTGTATATCTTGATGCTGTACAACTATGGCTATTTCCTCAATTAAAAAATGAATCAGATAACTTCCTTTGGCAGCAAAATGGTGCACTGCCTCACTGGTATCTCTCAGTACTCGATTGGTTGAACATCACTGAATTCTACCAATGGATTTTCTGCAAAGGGCTTCTCGATAAAGCTCGTTTCGTATGACATCCACGTTCACCCGATCTGCTGCCATGTGATTTTAATCTGTGGGAGTTCATTAAGAATTGTGTGTACGTACATCCATTACAATTGGACTTCCAGACTTAAGGCACAGGATTAAAGCAAGCTGTTGCAAGAATTACCTCAGACACACTGAACAAAGTTTGGGACGAACTCACCTATCGACTTTATGTGTGTCGTGTGACGAATGGCGATAAAGCGTTAAAACTCCGATATTCATTTAGAAACACCCGGTATTATAATAACAGTTCCTCATTTCATGCTTTTACATTTATATAGTTCGCTTTTTACTTTTACAACCCCAAATCAAAGTTTATTTTTAAATTTTGTGTTAGAGATAGAATAACCTATATAAAAAGAAAAAATAAATAAATAAAAAGAGTTTTTTCTCTCTAATATTTTAATTTTATAAAAAGGGAAGTCTGCGGTATTATCCTATGTCTTAGATAAAAATTATATTCTACATAATGTTATTTTCACAAATTGTGCAGTTTTGTTCAGGTATGTAAAGATGTATGTAGAAAAAAATGTATTAGAAAAAAAAACAAATTAATTTTGTTGATTTTTCATTTCTCCCCATTTGATTAAATTTATCATCAATTTTATGTATATAAAGTTCCATGAATGGTTTATGATTATATTTAACAGTATATCGTCTAACTTTATATATAAATGCTTTTTTTAAAAAATAAAACCGCTTGTGAACTATTGAATAGCCTTCAGTATTTTTTGATTATAAAGTATTTTAAGTACTTACACACCTTTTAATTAATTATAGTTAAGGATTTATATATCAATAAGTAAAAATGTACAATTCAAAATAAAGTGGTATAATGTTAACCTTTCCTGAAATTTAAAAAATTATTTTTAAAAAATTGCAATTAAATTAGCTTGATATTTTTACAATGATTACATCAAATTATCCCCTCCCCTTTTTAATAAAAAAACATTTTCGATTGTGAAATGCACTAAGCTAAAATACCAGACTAGATTCAAAACTTTTCCCGTTTTTAATCCATTATTTGTTGTGCAATAGGTTTTATGCTTTCTTTGTCTGAAACAATAAGCAGAAAAAGTGGATTTGTTAAAACTACTCGTCGCATTGTATTGCTTATTTTTACCCAACTGCCTCTCTGATCTCTTCTCTTACGGATGCATAACCTCTCTTTCATCATAGATAGCGCGTAAGAAATTCAATATTTTCAATATATTTACATTTTGTGCATCTTCTTGTTCAAGGAAAAAATTGGTAGAAAGCCTTTTCTTTGATGATATTTAGAGATTTGTTTTCTGCTCGATTGAATTCCAAGAACTTTAGAAAAGGAAGGTCGCAGAGAATAAAGAAAGAAGTCGGGGGAAGCTTCATTTGAATTTCTTCTCAATGGAGTCAGCCCCACAACGTCGGGAGGAAGAAAAAAATTTGATGAACAAAGTACTTTTTTTCCCACTAGTTTCTTTTTCTGTGTCCACGGATACTACAGATTTAAAAACTTCTCCATAAACAGGAGAAGGAAGGGAAAAAAGAACTTTTTTTTTATGATTTCGCATTCGGAGAAATAAAAAAAGGAGGAAGAATAAAATACTCTAAAAACTTTTATATATATCTGATTAAACCTACAAAAGAAAAGAAAAAAACCCACCCAACTACCTAAAAAAGTAGAATTCGAGGAAGGCAAAAGGTAATAAAAAATAACTAAAAAGCCTCAACAACTACTATAAGCTATCTGTGATGATAATCAGAATGTCTTTCCTTCGCAGCGTGGTCATTCAGCTGAGCAAAAGGGATTACTCCGCTTCGGAAAATAGTGCACCGCGAATGGATACGTCAAATCCCCTTTTCTTGATAGACTTCTCGAATCCATGCTATTTCTCTTGTATCAAGTTGCCTAATCTTTCGTCTCATTTTTTTCCCTTTCCTTTTTTGTCTTTTTTCCCTTTTTCCCTTCGTTTTTTCCCTCTCTCCCTCTCTCAACCCCAATCGTCCCTTACCTCTCTTTTGGATTGAAAATAGGGGATCTCGCGATCATATTGAACCATTTGGTGGGCTTTACTCATTATCGTGTAAGTTCCATTCCAATAAAGCGGTTTCAATTTCTTTTATTGTTGCGAAGGTACCCCCATCCTCCCCATGCCACTCTCGCACTCTTTCGGGCTTTACAAACTTTCTTCTCCTTTGTCCATTAACAAGGCCTTTTGGAGTAGAGACTCTTCTCTCACCCCCGAGTTAAGTCTCCTTTCTTTTTATCCCCCTTTTTTCATTCTAGCTTATTTTAATGGGACGTAGTTCAAACTTATAGTCTCTCATTAATGTGATTGTGGTAAAAGTACTTTGAAACTTCAATCGTTGTCAACATTGAAAAGATTACTCCTATCTAATTTAAAGCATTGCTTTTGTTCGACGTGAAGAACTAGACAAATCAATGCATTTTGGATAATGAATTATTGAGTGAAGTGAAAATTTGTCTCTTTAACAATGGGCTTTTTTTCCTGTACCGCTTTTAAAACACTGTGTACGTAGGAGTGAAAAAATCATGTTTATTACTTTTTACCACTACCAGTAATTTCATTATGCGATGTCTTCATTACTTTTCCCGAAAACTGCTTTGAGGTTTCTTATTATGTGTTTATGACAAAAATTTTTCTGTTATTATATCTCTATGATCTTTTCAATAGAAAAGTCTCTTTTTATTCTTACAGAATTGTATGCGGATCATACAGAAATAATTGGAAAAATTCATTTCATTAAATCTTTATTATTAAAGTTTTTTTTTCTTACTATTCATTTTCATCTCTTCCCCCAATTATTTTCAAATAATAATAATTTTTGGTATTGTCGCTTTATATGATAAATTTGATTGCCTTAAAAATTTTGTCATATAAAAATTTAATTATGATTTTCGTGAATAAATTTGATTTGAATGTTATTACAAGCAAATGCTTATAAATATTCAATTAACGTGGCAGAAATACATTTTGAGAATAAATTTCAAAAAGATTTTGTAGAAATAAACTAGCTAAAATCTATTTCCTTAAAATTTTTATAAATTCTTATCTTAACCATTTCTCCCTTTTTTCATTGTAGAAATAATTCAGGATTGTTTTAAGTTAAATTTTTATTTTAATTCACATCGCACAGTGAAACAACACAAGGGCTGTTAATGATAGACTTCGTAACTTTGAATCATGATCAAGTAACGAGGGCGAAGCCTGAATTTGCACCCCTCTCTTAACTTCAACACCATACCAACATCAGTTCTTTGAACTTCAACTGATCTAACGTGAATTAGTTTTTCTACACGGCGAGTCTTCAATGGCACTAGGGTTTGAGCCCGCCACTCGATAATGCCGAATTAAAAGTTTGAAGCAGCTCAAAAGAATTATAATTTATAAAAAAAATCGGTAAAAACTTATATAACTTGAGTGGAAAAAATGTAAGCAACAAAGAATTCCGGTAGCTCGATAACATAGAACCGGGGTGGGCATTAAGTAGTTCGCAATCGACCGGTGGACCACCAAGACATTTGGAGGTGTGTGATCGTTTTTATTAAGACCTAATAATCCTTCCATCTTACGAAAGTCCAGAAATATTGCATTTTTTCTAATCTAACCCACCATCAATTCTAAGTTGCACCCCAAATTCTCAGCAAGATTTTGTGAAAATTGAAAAAATAGTCTAAAATGGCTTGTCATGATCTAATTTAACAAAACTAAAATGAATTTAAAAGGAAAACTAATAAGAAGAGAAGAAGTAGTTATTTTATCAATATTATAAACTTTTTTTAAAATACATGCATGAATTGCTCTAAATACCCCATCCAACGAATTTTTTCCCTTCGATTCTAAGTCGCACCCGATTTTCTGTAGCATTAACATTGAGAAAAAGTGCGGCTTAGATTCGAGTGAATACGGTATTTTTAAAAATACCGGGGAAAAATCGAATCATAAGAGAACATTTCATTGAATAGAAAATGCACTTCGCTATTTGTAATTTTACGAAGAAAATCGGAAAATGTTCTTGGTTTCAAAAAAAATTTCGCTAAATAGAGAAATTCGTAAAATGGAGGCCCGACCGTATTGTATTCTTTCTTTTTAGCTCACTACACCTACGCCATTGGGTGGACTGCAACACCTTGAAAAAATTCGAAGTAGCCCGTGCCCTGGAAAAGTCTGCCCACCCCTGATATGGGGGGTATTGGATTCAAGTCCCAGTTTCATCTGGGAAGAACGATATTAAACAATGCAGCCATTTTAGGTTAAATTGAAACATTTTCATAGACACAATGGGGAAGTATGGACAGCAAACTCTCAAATGCCTTTTAGTTATTTTATCGAGACCTTCAAAAAAAGCGACATCTGGTATCTATTGTACAAATTGAAGGGTTAGCATAGTTTCACACAAATAAGTAAAATAAACATATTTGAACTAAGTTATAAGAACTAAGAACTAAGTTAAGCCCTCCCACTTTTCCAATTTCAAAAAAATATGATATCGTATTGTAACCGATATATTTTACATATAAATATAATACATATTTATTTATAATTTTTTAAAAAAAAATGCTTAAATCTATAGTACTTTATCAAACGCTTAAGTTAGCAAGTTTAGAAAATTATTAAATGTTTAAAATGTACTCTCGTTATGAATTACATGCAAATACAAAGTTAAATTTTCTCAGCTAATTTTCATTCGAAATCTCTTTTGGTTTGGAGTCGTTTCTACGCATGATAACATTAGTAACTAATATATATATATATATATATATATATATATATATATATATATATATATATATATATATATATATATATATATATATATGTGTGTGTGTGTGTGTGTAGGTCCTGCTACTAAAAAATTAAATGCTAAGATAATTTATTTACAACTTTTTAAAGGTAAACAAACAAACGCATTTATCGTTGTCATGGACGAGAAGTCACGAAATGGCAAAATACCAAGATTAAATACACTAGTCTGTTAATAATAAAAACAATAAAAAATTATTTTATCTTTAAGTTAAAAGATTTAGGCCACATTTAAATGTGAGATACTAGAAGGAATAAGTCATTTAAAATTTTTTAAGGGGGGTGGGGAAGTAGAGCAACGATGCATTATTTAAAAAAGATTTAAAATATTGAAATTAAAGGTTTGTTGTATTTCATAAACATATCACATTTTTCTCAGTTCCCAATTTCAATTGTCTGATAGAGATAGGAAAATTTGTTTAATGTTATACTCAAACATATAACCTTATTTACAAATGTTAAAAGAGAATATTTAACTATAGAAAAGACTAGATGATTTAAATTCGAGCTTTTTCTTCTAGCTTTCTAGAGCAAAGCTCAAATTTTTAAACTATTTTTCGAGCAATTGTTAATAATAAACAAAATATTTTTCATTTCTATTCAGGTAGAACTAATTTTAACAGTGTGAGAGATTTGATATTCCATCTTTTTAAATATTCTAGAAAGCCTTAATAATTTTAAAAAGTCCATAAGACATAAGAATAATAATAAAAAAATGACTTTATTATTTCTCTCATAGTATTTTTTTATGTATTATAAACAGCTTTAACGACAGTTGGTAAGCGACATTTTAAGGCAGAATTCTTTACACTCATTATCTTCATACAAATAGTTACATTTGTCTCTTGGTTTTATTGTCAGTTTTTATACGAAATCTTATTAATTTATAGAATGTTTCAAGATGTGCAAGTTTCAAATAATGGAAGAATTGTGAGTTAAATTGCAGTAAAGCAAATAGGAATATTTTGTTTCTGTGAAACAAATATGCATTCGTCTAATAAAATGTTTATTTATGTTAAAACTTTAAATTTAATTCAACAAAATATATATAGGACTAGTCACAGAAGTATGGATGACTTAATGTGTGGTGGCAAGATTTTTATAACTCCCCAAAACCTTCTTTTATCCATTTTTACCTTTTTGTGTACTTTTATTTTAACTTGAAATAAATTGGGGAAGGTTTAACAAATCATAATGTATCTTTAGAAAGTCTGATCTCTAGAAATTTTTCAACTTAATTAACCATCAAGTTTTAAATTTACTTTTGAAAATCAAATTTAAGTAAAAGAATCGCTTCTTAATGTTTAATTTATGTAGATCTTCAAGGTATAGATTTAGCTGCAAAGAATTTGGAAAATGCATGTGGATATCCGCGAATGTACTTGCTTTTAAAATGTAAGTTAATTTTTAGCGAGAAGAGTTTTTTTTTAACGAAACTTAGCGATTAAAAATATTTGAATCAAAATAAAAGGAAAAAAAACTATTTAAATAAATATAAGCTGCTTTTTTAATGTATCCGACTACGTTCGGAACTGTGATTTTTGCAAAAGCGCATAAATGGATAATTTTCGTGATATTTAGTGTCACTTAGATTACACAATACATGTATAAAATTGTTTGAAGGACATTTTGACAAAAAAATTATTTAAATAAAATATTTTGGCAAAAAACTAACTTACAACAATAATTTTTATTCAAAATGTTCTGATTTTGTGAAAAATGCTTCTTTTACAATAATATTGTACCTGTATATTGCTCAGAACTCTGAACAGAGGTTCAACTAGAATTTTTGAAATGTATAACTTAGAAGTGGGTTTATCCATGTTTTACGACAACAGAGGAGAGAAATTTTAAGAAAAAGCACCAATAATTATTTCAATTGGTGGTAACTCTAAAACTAATTTGAATTTTTCAAAAATTCTAGTTGAGCCTCTGTATACAGGTCTGAGCTATATACAGGCAAAATATCATTATAATACATAAAAGCATTTTTCACAAAAGGAGAACATTTCGAAAAGAGATTATTCTAAGTGAATTTTTTGCCAAAATATTGTATTTAAATAATTTTTTTTGTCAACATGTCCTTAAACAAATTTATACATGTATTATAATCCAAGTGACTCTAAATATCATGAAAATTATCCATTTATGCGCTTTTGAAAAATCTCGGTTTCGAACGTAGTCGGATACCTTAAATAATTAAGGCCATTGGTAAGAGTCTTTTTTGATGAAATTTAATTTAAGCAAATGAGAATATTACGGGACCCTTTTTTGATATGCAGATTTCTAATTTAAGTGTCTTAAAATATTTTGAATGAATTTCCAATTCTTGAAATATTCTGTATAGAAATACCTACAAACTGGATTAAAAAAAGGCAATTAAAACTTATTTTAATTTAAAGTCTAAACAGTTTTTCTAATTTTACTTTATTCATTTAAAAACTGAATTCTAAATCGTGAAGACAGTTTATAGAAAACACAAAATAAATATGACGTAGAAAAAAACATTGCAAAAATTGTCGAATAATGTGGTTATACGCGATTTTCAGATCCTTTATAGCAAGGTTTCTCAAAGCATTTTTATTCGTATATTTTGTCATCACTGTTCCACGCAACGTTTCGTTATGTATAATCACTAGCATTTAAACATACTTTTTTATTGAAAACACCGTGCACCACAAAGTATCACATTAGGTTTACAGAAGTAAGTATAAAACGCATTACATAAGGAAAAAAGAAAATGTAAAAGTTATGCAGGACTACAAATATTTACAATAAATTTACAAAAATTTTCAAAATCACCTTTGATGGAAATAAATTGGTGAAAATCTAGAGACCAATTTATATCAATGCCCTTGAGTGTCAGTCTTAGGACTTATGAATCACCTGTGTGGGGCTATGCCGCAGATTCTAATATTAAAATTCTCGAGGTTGCTCAGAACTCGTTAATTAGAAATATAGTTAAAGCTAATAGATATGCCAGAAATATTAAAATTTACGAAGATATTAAAATTCTACCTTTCAAAGCCTACATTCAAAAGCTGGCTATCTCCTTTTTTAACAATTTACCCAACATCAATAATGAAAATGTTAAAATTCTTAATAATTATATCCCAGAGCCTGATCTCAAAAGACCTAGGAGAATCCTCCTAGACTCATATATTCCCCCCTAACAATTAATTTAGTCACTCACCGTGTGGCGAGTGACGACTTTCATTGCTAAATTTTCATTTTATTTAATTTTCATCTGCATTTTATTTAATTTAATTCCTTTCACTTCTTAACTTTTTTACTTAATTGCAACCCCACACAGGCTAGATTACTAGACCTCCCCTTTGACTTGTACCAACGTATCAGTGCAACCAATTGAGTGCCTACTCTCACAGTGCCATGGACCAACCACAACAGTGCTACTCCGACAAATCAGGACATTCCCGCCGAAACCGTATCCAAGAACAACTCAGATTCTGTAACCACGCCTCCTTGTCACGATCGACCTACCAATCAGGACACTCTCTCTCAGGCAGGCCCAATAACATCAGGCCACATATACAATCTAGACATGGGATGGATGTTTCCCAGAGACGCCCAGCATCTTAGGATCCTTCTTTCTCCAACAAACATGGAACACAGAAAAGTCACGTGTTCAAAATTTTCTCTCCTTGCCTCCAATACTACAATCGCAGAAAGATGACGGAGCCAAATCAAATTTGTTTAAATTACTTTTAAAGTTACCATGATTAGTAAGAAATTGGATTATTTTGTACTAAGTATAAAAATGATGGCATGGCAGTCTCTTATTAATAGATGGAAAAAATTTCTTTGTTAAGCTTCCTTTATTTGAAATGAGATATATACTTGGTCGCAAGACTTCACCATTTTTTCTCTCGTAATCTTCTTGTAAAAGGATTTAGGAATATTGACGCAATGTCAATTTTATGCTTGGTGGTAACCTTTGCAAGCCAATCGACTTGCTCATTTCCAAAAACGCACGTCTGTCCGCGAAAAAATGAAAAAAAAAACTATTGAGATGTTTTTATCTTTCAAATTTTCAAGTAGTTTTTGGATCTTCACAATTATGTTGT
Source organism: Trichonephila clavipes (assembly GCA_019973935.1). Taxonomy (NCBI): domain Eukaryota; kingdom Metazoa; phylum Arthropoda; class Arachnida; order Araneae; family Nephilidae; genus Trichonephila; species Trichonephila clavipes. The sequence goes on along the minus strand of BMAU01006061.1, from coordinate 283,274 downwards.
TAGAGGAAGAAATACGCTTCAGAGAATCCAAGGATGAAAGAGAATCGGTACAAATGAGAAGACCGAGATGACTCTATTTTGTTCAGTGATCTATATGATGGCGAAGTTTAAAGCTAAAAGTTCTGCTACAAAAATTATGCATTCATCATGAATTCTTAATTGAAAATGGTCGGATTCAATACCACTATAATTTAGAAACATTTCTATTTTGACCAGTTTTGCAAAAATAGTGAAAATTGACAATTATATAAAAACTATTTTTTTAAAAAATTTTTTTAAAAAAAACATAACTCTATTCATTTTGAGAACAAGCTAGAAACTTATTAAAACAATATTATGCTGATAAAAATAGAGGCAGACAAAGAACAAGGCTTCTCTCAACAAAAAGTCACGACATCATATGAACAGAAGAATATAATTTGAATTACATATAATGAGAAGTAGATAAGAATATTGAGATCAAAATTCCTCCCTTTTATCTTTTTCCAATAATAAAAAGCATCTTTTTTTGTGTTTAATCTACCTATCGATGCCCGACATTTCAACTTTTCGCACATATCCTTTCATACTATTTCCCGTACTTGTGTAACCAAGTGCGTGTGCCAGTGGCGCACACAAGGAGGGATCCGGACCCCCCCAAGCCCTTGATTTTTGTTTTCCGATTGGCTGTAATTCTAAGTATATAGTACGTAAAATGTAATTAAGTATTTGTTATTTATGATTAATTTTATAAATTAATGCTAATTATTTATTCAAGAATTAATTTTTTACTGTTTTTTGTTCGAAATCAAAGGGACCTAGATACAAGAATGGTGGACTTTCGACCCCGCCCCCCCACGAAAAAATCCTTTGTGCCGCAGGTTAATAAAGGTTAATCTATAGTAATGTGCCAAAAACTTCGAAACTATGAATAGATAAATTCAAAGGAAGAATTTTTGTAATGTTGTTGATATATAAACCTATATATATATAAATATGTTAAGATATAAAAAGGTACTGAGTCCTAAATCTCTCTCTCATCATAAATAATTCTAATTTACGCTTCACATAAGAAACCCGTGTGATGAGTTTTCATGACTTCAAAATAAAGTCTTGTGGCTTTTTTCGTTATGCTCGAAAAAAAACCCCTGCATTATAATAAATTCCTGACATAGTTTTATTTCCTGCTTTATCTAAGTTCAAATCACATTATGCCTAAGAAGTCATTTTAAAAACATCTGGTCACATCTTCTATTCTGGAATTGTATTTTTACGTATTATTTAACCGTTTTTTAAAATTATTTTCTTATGTTTAACGTAAAAAGTTCTGGTTTTTTGGCTGAGAGTTTGCATCTCCTATATCTGCCCTTTCTGCACATTCAAAACCATTTATACTATTTAACTAATAAAAATTTTTACCTGCCAAGCATTTTGCTGGAAAATTTTTTACCCCTACATTTATTTTTTTAAATATGCTAATTATTAATATAAACCTTGCAAATATGTTAAGCACTAATTTAAGCTACATTTCTATAAAAAATTTTATGAAATTATTGCATGTTTAAAATTTAATATTATTAAGGATTATATTCATTGATGTTTAAGAACATATGTAGAATATTTTAGGGATCATCCATACGAAGAAATAATGGTTAATACATTTTGTACAAAAAATTTTAACTGTTGTAAATTACTGTTCGTTTAGTTGAAGAAATGCTTTGCAGCTGATGGAATATGAATTTTGAATCAATTAAATGTGCTCGAATATCCAAAAACTTAATGGCAAATTAAATTGCCTCTATGTGTAATTGTATTGCTTCAGTAATGTTACTATTACATTTTTCTGATAATTAAACAACTTATTATTTAATATGATTTCAGCAAAATAAATAAATAAATGAACAAATAAATAAAACCTTTAATTAATAATGCAAATGAGCAAATTACAGAGTGGAATCCGGCACGGATCAAACAACTTGCGTTTTAAATCTTTTATTATTAATAAATGTATCAAAAGATAAGAAAATTATATTTTAGAGCTTTAAATATAGTTCTATCAAGAATATTTGTAAAGTGGCAACATTTTACTTTGAGATTTTTCTACCAATGCATCAAGATTTATTTTTTTGAAAAATTAAATAATTTGAAAGCAATTTTCTCTTTCGTACATCCATTCCCCTTGAAACTGTAACAAATAAAATCAAAATACATTAATGAGACATAATGGACAACACTAACATAGATTATAAATAAGCGAATGAGTGATTTAGACAAATATATTTGTTATTGATATGAATTGAGGAAGCACCTTCATAAACGTTTCAGTTAATATCGAGATGCTAACATAGTAATTAAAAAGATATTTTAACAATTTCAATACCGTACTATACCTTTTTATTTCTATCAAGATTTTCAAATTTTTCATGACCGGCAACAATAGCTGTATTAGATTCTACCCGGGCCTTAAAGGAAACATAGGGAAATCAATTTGCGGCAGCTGATGACAAAAATCCTCCGTCGGAAAACAGAATCAAAAATCCAGTTTGTATGGTACAATTATATAAAAAATATTCTACAGCATTGAGAAAAAATTATTCCTAATAATTTACACAGTTTAAGGTAAAATAATTGACTATTAAATATCCCCCCCCAATTTTTATGGACACCAATTTTCTTAAACAATTTTATATAGAGTATATTTACTAGCCAACATTCTAAATTGCTACTATTGCTCTTTCTAAGTAGCATGTAGAAAAAAAATATACACTCATGTTCATAAATTAAGGATAATGAAGTTCAGGCAAAGAAAAAGACAGAAGCAAAACAAATTTGACTTATTTGTAAAGTCTATTTATTAAACAAAAGGTAAAGAGCAAAAAAGATGCCATATGTTTGACATAATTAATAAAAATTGCGATTTTTACTCCCTGGAGAGAATTTCAAAAAAGAACCTATTTACAAAAAACAGTATAACATGATTAGTATGATGGTTAATACGGAGTATGTCTCCCGGACGATGCAATACAGGTCTTACAAAGCTTAGGCATGCTGAGTATCAAATTAACAATCTCATCTTGGGGAATATTACACCACTCATCAAGCAATACCCTCCGAAGTTCCGGTAGACAGGTGGGAGGGTGTTGACGGGCTGCAAATCGTCGGCCAAGCATGTCCCACACATGCTCTATTGGATTAAAGTGGGGTGAGTATGCTGGCCAATCCATGCGGGTGATATCCTCCGATTGAAGGCATTCGTCTACAATTTTTGCACGGTGAGGACGGGCGCTGTCATCCATAAACAGAAATTCAGCACCCATGGCGCCCCGAAACAAACGTACATGTTGTTCCAGAATGGCATCCCGATAGATGTGGCCTGTCATCATTACACTCTGAACATGCAGGTCCGTTCTGGAACCAAGATTTATTCCTCCCCAAACGCGCGCGCGCGAGCCATCCTGCACTACCGTAACGGTGTCGTTCAATGGTGTTCTCTTGGCGGTAACAGGTACCTGGCGCTCTCCATGATAAAGTCCAGCGAGAATCAGACTGCAAACTAAACCTGGACTCGTCGGAAAACATCACACAAGACCACTGTTGTGGTGTCCACAATGCATGCTCTCTACTCCAGGTTATTCACAGGCGACAGTGAGTTGCGGTAAGTGGAACACATCTGACAGGCCTACGAGCATATAGACCAATGTGTTCTAAGCGTCTGTACACGGTCTGCCTTGAAACTGTCGTACCAGTAGCTGAAGAGAGCAGACGAGACAGGTCTGATGCTGTGTTCCGTCTGTTTCTTTTGGCAGTAACTGCCAAATATATATATACCGGTCCTCATTCGGCGTTGTAACTTGGGGGCAACCTGTGCTGTAACATCTAATCACATTACCATCATCTTGGAATCTTTGCCAAAGCCTGGAGATGACACTCTGCGCGATTCCAAGTTCCTCGGATACTTCTAGATAGGTACGTTCACATTTCAGTCGTCCAATAATTCTACCACGTAAAAAATCATCTAAATGCTTACTTTATGCCATAACTATGCGGTTATTGCACTGAAAGGCTTTTAAAGCGCTTGTAAACAATTTTACTTCTTTGCCACCATTCCTTATATACCCCTCTCTTACACTCTCGTCATTGTGACGTACTACCCGCGTCATCTGGTGGTTTCCTGTAATTTGCATATTCTTCTTCAAGATGTGTGTGATAATTCTACAAGTGAAATTTTTGTTTTAGAGTTCAATTTCTGTGTGATTCTGAATTATCCTTAATTTATAGACATGAGTGAATGTAAACCAATTATAGATGAATTATCGAAATACTCTCTTAATTTCTGTAAACTAATTCTAATTCATTTCTGTAAAGGGATTGTATCTTTCTTTTTTTATTGTTAATCTCAATTTTTAAGACATACTCCACATTAAAAATGAACATATATGAAAAAATGAAACGTGAAAACTATTTAAAGCCAATTTTTACTTACAAGGTGAGGGCACGACTAAGGAAATTAATTTGGGGTCGAGACTTGTGTAATAGTAGTACTCTTTTATGGTGTTCAACCCTTAATGTAATTCTGCCGAATAGCTAGTCAATTTGGAGAAAAAAGTCTTCGAAAATCGTGCTTATATAGCTTTATACAACTAAATTTCAATTACCTTCAACGATTTCGTAGCTTGGTTGAGATTTCGTCTGCTTACTATACGCGAGCTTTGGGTTCGATTCATCGATCAATTTTTTTTCATTTCATTTAATTATTTTTAAAATTAATTAAATTTATTTATGAAAGGTTTATTAAATATTAAAAGATATTTTATGTAATTATTTTGTATTTTATAAAGTAAAAACAATTAAATAAATATATTATTTAAATTATTTATTTATTATTTAAAATTATTAATAATTTAAATTATTTAAAATTATTTAAAATAATTATTATTTAAAATTACACAAAATAATTATTATTTAAAATAACTAATAATTAAAATTAATTAATAAGAATTATTATTAAAATTATTAATTTATTATTAAAAGTATTAAATTATTTTTAAATTTATTAATTTATTAACAAAGTTTTAAATTATTTTTTAATTATTAATTTATTATTAAAATGATTATTAATTTATAATTGAAATAATTATTAATTTATTATTAAAATTATTAATTTATTAATACAATTATTAATGTGTTATTAAATTTATTAATTTATTATTAATTTAATATTAAATTTATTTTTTATTATTGAAATAATAATTATTTTTTAAAAATTATTTAATTGAACTTTTTAAAATTATTTATAAATTATTCAGAAAGGACTTATTAAATGTTTTATAAAATTAAAAAATAATTAATTTAATAATATACTTTATAAATTATTTTATATTATATATAATATTGTATTTATAGTATATTTTATTTCACTTTATAAAACTATCGGTAACTAATTTTTATGTATAATATCATTTAATATATATTTTATTATAAATATTATTTATTAATATAAAAATATATTTATATAAAATTTAGTATAAATATTTATATAATTACAGTATTAATAGAAAAATATTATATAAAATATCATTTAATATTTAATAAACCTTTCATAAATAAGTTTATTAAATTTTAAAAATAATTAAATAAAAAGAAAAAGAAAATTGATCGATGAATCGAACAGAGACCTCACGCATAGTACGCAGACGATATATCAACCTAGCTACGAAATTGTTGGAGGAAATAGAAATTTAATTTTATAAAAGCTAAGCATGAATTTCGAAGACTTTTTTTTTCCGAATTGACTGGCCATTCGGCGGAATTACATTGAGGGTTGAACATCCTAAAGGAGTACTACTATTACACTAAGTCTCGACCCCAAATGAATTTCCTTAGTCGTGCCCTCTCCTCGTTAGTTAAAAATTTAACGCTTGATAATAGTGTCGCAAGAGCATAGGTTGTTCTTTGAGGTAAAGGAAAGACAAATACAATTACGCAAATATTTATTGTGTGAAGTTTTAATTAAAAGGTTTTATGTCAAAACTTATTATTACATAAAAAAAATTACAAACATTTTAAATTACAAACGTTCGGCGTCTTCTTGTGAATCAAATACTTTTAATTGGAATGTAATTAAAGTAATGCTTTAACAATTACAAAAATAGTTTACATAGCCATCAAAGCTGAATTTTTTGACGATAAAAATAAGGAATTTTTAATTAAAAGAATATAATTGATTTTTTTTCAATTTAGGTTTAAAATAAAAATTAAAATCTCAGATACTTTCCCTAGGTTATTTGATATTAGTCAGTATGAAAATTATTTGTAAAAAATAGACTTTTCTCTATCTCGATAACGAGATATTTGATTGTAGGTATATTTATTGATGTATATAAAGAGTGTTTTTTTCCAGGTATAGAAGTTTAAGTTGGCATTACTTTCCAAGATGGCGACCGATTTAACAGCTTTCAAGTGATTTATTCTCAGTTTGGTTTGGCAATTCATCAAAACGATCATCAAGCAAGGAGTAGATTCGTCGAATGGGCCCAAAACGAGATTGCCGTTGTTCCCGATTTTCATAAGCGAATTTTGTTTAGCGACGAAGCACACTTCTGGTTGAATGGCTACGTCAACAAACAAAACTGCCGCATTTGGAGTGAAGCTAATCCACAAGTATATGTCGAAACACCGTTACATCCAGAAAAACTGATTGTTTGGTGCGCTTTATGGGCTGGTGGAATCCTTCGTCAAAAACGATGAAGGCCACAACGTTACAGTCAATGGTGATCGGTATAGAGCCATGATTACTAACTTTTTCATTCCTGAATTGAACAATCATGATGTCCAGGAGCTGTGGTTCCAACAAGACGGCGCAACATGTCACACAGCTCGTGCCACAATCGATTTATTGAAAGACACGTTTGGTGACCGCCTAATTTCACGTTTTGGACCTGTGAATTGGCCTCCAAGATCTTGGGATTTAACACCGCTGGACTATTTTCTGTGGGGCTATGTAAAGTCATTGGTCTATGCGGATAAGCCACAAACGCTTGACCATTTGGAAGACAACATTCGCCGTGTTATTGCCGATATACGGCCACAAATGTTGGAAAAAGTCATCGAAAATTGGACGTCCAGATTGGACTACATCCGAGCCAGCCGTGGCAGTCATATGCCAGAAATCATATTTAAAATGTAATGCTACAAGATTATGTTTCGAATAAAAAAGATTCATGCCAATCGAATAATACATCGTTGTTTTATTGCAATTTAAAGTTCTTTACCTGTAAAAAAACACCCTTTATTATAACATTAATGAAAGGCTTGCTTTTCCCTTTCTGACTCAAATTATTTAAACGATCTTAATAGCAATGATTCCTTTAAACATTTCTGTTGACAAAAATTTAGTCATACATATATTGATTATAGATTATTGAATATTCATCTCTCTTTAGTGGAGAATTTTGTCTATATATATACATACAGTGTCTCTCAAAAGTGCTCGTACACTTGAAAAAGATGGAGAATTCTTACTTTCGCTTAAGATTAAAATTCGAATACATAGTCCAACTTCTTTTTATATATTCTCATTGGGATTCTAAATTTGATTTTTTTTAAATAATACTCAGTTTATTTTTGAACGAATAAAAGTGCTGGAAGGTGGAGGAAACACGCGTCACACAAAAGTAATTGTACACCAAAACCGTTTTAGGGAATTAACACCTTTTGTAAAAATATCGTCAGTTTCTTACTTTCATCGATGCATTGACGCTACATATAAAAAGTAACTTGCGTAAATCTTAGCTTGTTTCCTTTAAAATATTATATTCTTTTATAATTGTATTACCTAAAAATTGTTTGTAGTCGTAAAGAGACAGTGAAAAGCGTCAGAAAACACTAATTATTTCCCCCCCTCAATCAAGGTAAATCAGTACGGATTATCGTGAAATTAGTAAATGTTACTTATTAGTATATGGTGAATTATGTGATAAAACGTTTTAAGGAAGAAAACAGAAGCGTAAACAATCCAAGAGAAGGGTATTCAAAGAAGTTAACTCAACATGATCAGCGATTTATTGTTAGAAAATTTATCAAAAATCCATGTTTGAGTGCTATAAAGTTTCTACAAAATTAAACGAAATTTTTTTTTACCTCAGTTTCATCTGAAACTGTTCGAAGAGTACTCAGATCAGCCGATTACATGGGAGTTGTGCCGGAAGAAACTATTTGTGAGTATGAAAAATAGAAAGCTTAGGTTTTCCATAGTAAAAAAGTCAAACATATTGAAATGCCCTGTTTGGGGATTAAAGCAAATTCAACACTTTGGGCTCTAACGATAATACAATTGTGTGGAGAAGGAAAAAACGAGTAACTTAATCCCAATAATTTAGTTGGAAAAGTGAAGCATGGAGTTGGAGGTGTTCTTGAGTGGTGTATGTCAGCTTCAGGATTAGATAAATTGGTATTTATTAATGGTATTGTGAATCATAAAGTTTATTTAAATATTTAAAAAAATAATTTTAAATAAACCAAGCAAAATCTAGTATTGGAGATGACTTCCTTTTTTTTATCAAGATAGTGACCCCAAACACATTACTTTTGGACGTTCGTCTTTGGTGTCTTTATTATTGTCCCATGTTCTGAAAATATTCCACATCAATCACCTTATTTAAACACAATAGCACCCATTCGGACAGAACTTGAAGTATGAGTAAGAAGAAGAATTGTCACAGAAGAATGGTGGAACATCGATACGAAAATTACAAAACAACTGGTGAAATCTGTACAAAGACGCTTAAAAGCTGTTGTGAATGCCAAAGGATATCTCCTGCTATGTACTAAATTAAGTAAAAAATGCAATGCATAAAATTATGGAGCTTTTAAGCGCTCAAATACTTTTGTAACGTAGTTTTTTATTATTAATTTTTCAAAATAAAAGTTATATTATGTACTAAAAATTGATTACGTTATTCCATAATACGTTGCAGATATTATAAAAAAAATTACAATTCTGATATATTGCCACCCCATCCGGTATAGTGGTTAGTGATGCTGACTACGGTGCCGCAGGGGCTGGGTTTGAATCCCGGATGAGGCATGGTTGTTTGTGTTGTAATCCTTCTCTTCTTTGTGATGTGTGTTTCACGCTTAATTCTATGTAAGCCCCCGTGTGCTACTTTGTGGTGTGCGGGATTATAAATGTTCTCAACTCAATGAAAAACAAATTCTGATATATTAATTTTTATTAGTAGATAACAATAAAATGTATAGAAAATTGTAAGTGTATGAACATTTTTGCGAGCACTTTATATAATAAAAATTTTTTACGATAATTTTCGCATTTAGTTTTTAGTGAATTTTCGTTGATGGAACTTTCAGACACCCCACCCAACACAGCTATAATTGAACTCAAATTTAAAACTTCATCATAAAGATAATCTTTTTTTGGAATTAATTAATCGTGTCAACTGCGTATCATCATTATTTAGAGGTAATAAATTTTACCGTCATATAAGTGTGACCAGTTCTTTTTTTATGCTATCTAAATGATGTTCTTCACCTATAATGGTTTAAGTTATAAAAACTAATTAAGTATATGAATAAAATAAGATCTTTAGCTTTTAAATAAAGAGGATATTTATAGACGGATCTCGAAGTCTTCTCAATAAATAAATAAATAAAAAAAATTTTTTTAAAGAACGCGTGACGCATTTGAAAAAAGCAATCTTTATATGTAAAACTTGAATTTAAAGTTTAAAAATTGTATTAATAAATATTAGAACATGTTTGTTAACTTTGTTATCTTTTTCTTATACAAGCTTTGTTTATCAGGATACATAATGCAGAGCCACAAGAAGGCTTATTGCACGTTAGATCTTTTGAGGCTCAAAATTCTCACATTGCTCGGACCTGGAAGTTCGAAGAGTGGAGTACTAGCTCCGTCATTTGAACATGATTCAAAATTACGATATTCTTCATCATTAGCTTTCGTGTGGCTTCGGAATGCGATGTTAATCATCCATCTATCTATATGTATATAAACAATTTATAAAGTATTCTTTAAAAGGTTTTAGAGTATAACATTCTCAGCATCTTTGAATATCAGGTTATATAATAGAGATAATTAAAAAGACTATTGTTATCAGAATTATTAAAGAGGAAAAGTGTAACTTAGTTGTGCTTGTAACAAAAATTAAGGAAATTTAACTGCAAAAAATCTATAATCAATAAAAGCGTCTTTCAAATTAGTCAGATTTTGTGTTTCCCTTAAACAGAGCTAAGTTAATATGTACGAATACTCTATTAATTTTAACGCAATTCGATTTCACAAATAAACAAATAAAATATGTTTTTTTTAAAGAACATAACTACTAATTGAAAATTTAGCGGAAAATACGGCACTTCCTTCAAAATTCTGTAGAAAATGATTGTTAAATTTCTTAAACTATTCTATACGAATCAAACATCTGTTCTTCTAATTTTAACGATAATGTTTTAAGAGTTAAAAAGCGAATTAAATAAATTCTTAATTCATTAAATAATTGAATTTAAAGTTGATTGCATTGTGTTACATTTTACTTTCTTAATGAAAAAGAGATCTGATGATATATTGCATTTTAATGTATTTTTATGTACCGAAAACTCGATGAAAATTTTCTTAGTTGCAATAAAGTCAATCAATTTCTTTTCATCTAAACTGTTATTTCTGATTATTTTATAACTAGTTAAGAACTAAAAAAAATTAGAGACACATTGTAATTAATTTTATGTTGCAAAACAGACACACTAAGAAATTCGTAATTTCATTAACTGAAAACGTTTTTTTAAAGTATCCTGAAATAATACAATCAATTTCCTAATATCAATTTAAAAATAATACATGACAATTTTTTTACTATTATTACCTGCTTAAGAACGTATTCGTCAAAAGTCATAAAGCAGGAACTAATATCCTAAATATACTTCTAGGTAGTAAAAAATGCCTGTTGAAATTCCACATATGCTTAGAAATCTGAGTAATCGCTTAGTTGACGAATAAATATTTGCAGACGATTTCGTTCAGGCGACTAATCACAGTTAAATCATATCTAGTCACGATTGCTTACAAGTAATTATTTTTTCTATACATATGTTTTGAATTCTATTTTCACCAAATTATGTGCAAACGATTACTAAATTTCCCGTTTATTGTTCATTAATTTAATAAGTTAACGTTGTTAGGTTTGGCAACAAGCTTTTATTGTTCTATATTAAAAGAAATGAAAAAGGTGGAATGTATGCGGCAACTTCTAAATATTTTTTGTAATTGTTTATAAAAATGAAAGAAAATAAACTAAAGCTGCAAAGTGGTTCACTGACTCTAACCATCCTTACTTATAGGTAAGAAATATTTATTTAAATATCAGTGTATATACTTGGTACTTTGAATAATTCTCTAATATTATAAAATAAGTATCCATAATTATTTATCACACTCTGTGTCTTTACAATTATAAATTATTTATAAATACATTGAGGATTACTTAAAAAAAAGGAAAACCATGTAATATTTTATATCAGCAAAAAGAAAATTAGAATACATTTTATTGTTAAAGAAATTGATTCAAAGGTTAAGACAAAAATGAAAGTATCCTAAAAGAATATGCTGCTCTCTAACGAAAATTGAAGACAAAATATAATATTAAATATGGAGCATTTTTTAATCTAAAACATATTCCAAATTTATGTTTTATTCTTCAACGAAGATAGGCTCAAGCAAGGAACATTTTTTATAGCATCAAATAACATTTCCTATTTCATTGCGATTTTGAAATTTCTAATTGCGCTCTCTCGGTAAATACAAATTAAAATAAAAGGCATACTTTATTTACAATCAATTTGTTTTGAACAACACATCAGGTCAACTCATCGAATTTTTCTATATAAAAGTAAGTTTGTTACATTTAAATGTAATTTTTGTTCATTTAAAAAAAAGGAACATAATATTACACAATATTATACATATATATAATTCTTGTTATGTTCATTATCTATTATTTCTTGTTTTTTATGTATTATACAAATTTCTTTCATATATATTCATATATATATATATATATATATATATATATATATATATAAATTATTATGTGATAGCATGTTCTTTAAAAATGAATGAGAATATTTTTTACTGCTTAATAATTTGGTTAATTGTAAATGCATTTACGTTTGTGGAGGAAAATTCGATGCAAAAACTTTCAACACGAAACTTATTTTAATTATTGATTTTTGTTATTTCGTGATTCTTTTTCTGCTGAATGTAATAACAATATTTTTGATTGAAGATAAGGTCTTAGAAACCGAAGTGTCGTGCAAAACACACTGGTTATAAAAAAAGGATGCCTTACTTTTTTAATCAGCACCCACTGAGAGTGTAATTAGAAATTTTAAAATCGCAATGGAATAGGAAATATTAATTGAATATGAGATGTTATTTCTAAAAAAAGGGTTCCTTGATTGAGAATGTCTTAGTTTAACGTCGAAAAATAAAATGCAAACGCGTATAATATATGTCTATCCTTATCTGTCTATCTATTTATCTGGATAAATAAATAGATATCGGTAACTATTTATCTATAAAGGATCAACAGATAGAAATAACACTGTGAATTCCTAGTTCGATGCGAAAATATAATGCAAATTCTACACAAAATAACCATATCGAAACACTACACAAATAAACCATTATGATTTTCCTTTCTGTCACCTGACGAATCTTTAGAATACTAATAAATATAGGACTTGTGTGGTGGGTAGTGCGAGGCGCGTAACGTTATTAACAATAACTCAATTCCGTTTAATTTTCTTGAGCTACTTCTCAGGGTGGAGTCTGCCATGGAATAATCAATCTGTCCTATGAAAACTTAATTGTCGCAGCAGCGTGTCGAGCTAACGAGATGAGTTATCGGGTCCACCATTGGGGCCCGACGCGCCCTACTATCGCATTATTTACGGCAGCATTTTAATCAAGATCGCTGTCCATGATTATGACTAGATAGGCGGTCTAGTAGCCGGGCATTGTTGATGAAGTAGTCTGAGCAATATGTTGGTGGCTGACGGGAAACATTCATGCAGAAGTGAGTGATGGCCAAGGGCTGAAAAAAGAAGAGTTTAAGAGTCATTTCATTAATGGGAAAAACCTCGCCTATTTTTTTTTTCAAGAGCACTAAATATGCAACGAAAATCTGAATAATTGTCATGTAGAAGAATGGCTATCAGTTGTGACGATTTTTTTATTGTTCATTTCAATTTAAATTAAATAGATCTTTTTGAAATATTTTATTATTTAAAAAAAACAAAATGATTTCCTCTTATTGGAGTGGTGATATAGATGTATAACTACTTGTTGCAAAGAAAAATATTCTACTTTGAGAAGAATAAAAATGTTTGTGCGATGTTTAAAAATTTTTGTTTAAAGGTGTCTTTTATAAATATATACCAATTTTTAGTTAAAAATTTTAATAACATTTATTAACAGGACACTATTTATTTCTTCTTTATGTTTAAATGTGCCATAAAATTATACTGAAATTTTTTAAAAGAATCTCATTAAATCGGAATGACTATTGATATAGATCTAGCTCAGAATGTTTGCATCATAAATATCGAAATGCATTAATGTAGCTCGAAAAGATGTTATTTTAAAAAAATTATACTCCATTCGAAATAGATACTTAGCATTTCACTTAAACTTTGAAATTTAATCAATGTTCAAGTAATATGTAAAAGAAAGAAATTATTTTATATACGTAACAAATTATTTTAATTTATGTATGTCTAGTGTGGATTTAAAAAGAAGGAATTTTTCCCAACTACTTTTCATTTAAAAGTAATTGATTAATAATTTAGCTTTTTATATTTTAAAATCATAACAAATTTATTTAAATATTTGTGTTGTTTGAGAAATCTTTTCATATAACTCTACTTTTTAGAGAACATCTAAGAAATTTTTGAAGTTTTAAAATATGTAGGATAATACATTGGGATACAGACTTTAAAATCATGACACACTGAAATATTTTGATGATAATGACCAAATTTTGTATACATAGGCAGATACATCATATTATCCCAAAAATAATAAAACTGCTTTTGTGTGTGTTAAGCTTTTTTTTGCATTTTATTTCATTATTGTTTTATTTATTTGTTATATGGAATTTTTCTTATTCTTATAAATTACGAATAGTTATTCTTTCCAAAATAACACGGATTTTAAGAAAATAAGGCCTTTTTGATACCCTTAATTTTATGTGCAGAATATTTGACAAAACAATTATATTCAATATTTGTAATAGAGATGTGTTTTTGTTTGTGGATTGCTACAATTATTTTGTAGATACAGCATGTTGATGAATTTTCAAATTTTGCTTGTGCAATTATCTCTTTTCCGAAATTATTCTTACTTATTCATACTCTATTGTAAAATTATTTTGCTGCTATTACTTGTTTAATAGTAAGTAAAATTATAATATCCTCATGCTTTCGAAATGATGACGAAATACACGAAATGAATCTAGACAATTTTAATACTTCTACTGATAAGAATTTCTTACCATACCCATAAAAATGTTAAGCTATTTATCTGTTAAACTTCATTTACGCTCTTTATGTATCAAAGAAACAGCTACATATTTTTATTTGCTTAAATTTTAAGTAATTGTGATTTTTTGTTATATTTTCACCTAGATTTTTTACCTTTTACATGTAATAAGAACTTGTGTTATGTGTTTTAGAAATGTGTGCTGATTTTAATTTTTATATATGAAGCATAAGTAAAATGTAGCTTTTTGAATACACTATCTTTTTGTAAAGACTAAGTCTACCTATTACAATAATTTAAACACGTCTATTTTAATTAAATCATGTATTATATATTGAAAAGTATAATAAATAATCAACAATGAATTGATGCTGTTAAAGCTCCTGATACAAATGGAAACAAGTCCATCAATTTTGGTTTTGGGGGAAATATAGCCTTTTATTACCGTAATCGTACCATAATCTTTCGTTACGTATACACAAATACAACAATTTTTAGTAGTGAATGATATACCTTATTACTAGATACTTGCTTCTATTCTTGAAAATAAAAGACATGGAATATCAGTAATTTTACCTATCCTGACAGCCAGTTAAGTCAAAGAGACAAATGTTACGGTACCATTCCCCTTCACCCTGTAAATATCTGTGGGACGATAAGTACAATTTTGAGCCATTAATCCGCGTACCGAATGTGCCGAGAAATCATCAACTCTAAATCGGTCCGATTCACGCCTGAAGGAGCGAACTAAACAGAGGCAACCTTTTTACCGATCATTACTTCACCTACGTCTGACACATCGAGAGAAACTTCCTTTTTTTTCTTTTATTTTTCTCCTGTATTTCTACGTCTGTCCATTAATCCAGGGAATACAAATACCTGTAATTATCCGTAACAGCTTACAAGGGGGAAAACATAACTTCAGAAATAGCTGAATGTTTCATGGTGTGATTCGTTCTTTGGCCACTGACATGTGTCTTTTAATGAAATGTTCCCTCTTCGTTATCACAGGACAGTTGCTGCTCGAGCACTTTTGTGGTCATTCAGAGGCAGATTAATGATCCCTGTATTAGAGAGATAGTGAATGGGCCCTGTCCTTTTTTTTCTTCCTAGATTACTTATAACACCCGTTAATCATTGAGAGATTAGTGAAATTGTATGATGGGCGTTATTAAAGAGATGGGAGGGTTATGGAATGTATTGGTTTTAAAGCAAATTCATTGAGAAGAAAGAGAGAGAATTAATTTCGCTAAGTTTTACCGTGAAATATGAAAGCAAGTTTATGTTAAACAATGCAATATATTGTGCTTAATGAATACTATTCATATGGAATAGAATGGAATATGTGTAAGAAAATCTCGTGTATATAACAAAAGGGAAATAATTTACGCACAAATTGTTTTTACAACAGTTTCGATTTATAATTTATATGTATTATTAATATACACACACATTAATTGCTGACTTCGATTACTTTTAAAGAAAACTTGAAACACTTTTTTCAATAATAAAATTGCCAAATATGTTTACGTTCATTCTTTTAATTTTTTGAGATATATAACAGTTTTTCATACCAATTAGTTTAGAGCAGGACGGGCATTGATCAAACTAATTAAAAGACAGTTATATACATATAAAACTTATTTTATTATTAAATTAAATAGTGATATCACACGCACAATTAGGGGATTATTTTTATTACTTGAAGTAGTATTCCGATTTTAAGCTCTGTTCTGAAAAAAAATGAAAACAAGTTTAAGCAAATGGGTTTTTCTGAATGTCGAAGATAAATGGAATTCAGATTAAGTTTGGTATTTTTAACATTTTACTCTAAGTATTCATTTACATATCAACCATATTGGTCTTGTAAAAGATATTTTCCGCTTAGTACGTTATAGTATCCCTTGTCTTTTTGAAAAAAGTTTCTCAAACTATTTTGTACTTTTAATCATTTTTATTCCACCAAATATTTTGGCAAACCAGAAAATAGAGGCACATGCCAAGAATACAAATTAAAACAACATTTGGTGTTAAATAATTTTAAAAAATTGAAAAAAATTCTTCAATGTCTACTCATAAATATTATTTTATCAAAGTGTATTAGTATTGCACTTGTATACATTTGCACAAAACATCTAATTTTGCGTGAGATTTTTATGTTGTAAGGTTTGCACCTCCTTCAAGTTTAAATTCAAGTAAAATTATTCTACGTAGTACACAGTGTAATGTGTTTATATCATTTTGAAAAGTACTGAAAAGTCTTCCCTTGTTTCAAACAAAAATTCCCTTAATGACTTTTTAGGGGGAAGGGAGGATTCAAGATTTAAAACTGAATCGCTTGATAATTCGACAAAGTCTTCTAAAATGTTTAGTAACAGATGACTGCATTATTAGGTTTTTACTGGAAATAGCTTATGAAATTATTTTTTATGGTTATGAAAGCAACGTTTTTAGCTAAGCAACTCCATTTAGAGTTGCCTTTCTAAATGCTTTGAGAAGCCTTCTAAAACTACTCAAACTTTAAGATTTTCCTATATATTATGAGACAGTGTCAGTATTTTCACGGATGTGTAATTATGGAACATGGAAGGAGAGAACACCTTAAGTAAATTCGCAATACTCTTACATCGTTAAATTATTTAACTTAAGGGGGTTGGTCCACCCATGCGAGACAGCCTGTTTCTCAAGCATTCTTAGGGAATATTTTTTTTGACGAAGCAGTAAAAAGATAGAACTTTAAGGGTTTTTTTATCATTTATTTATATGTATTTTAAGAATATTTATATAAATTTTTAGCTAAAAATATCCAATAGAGCGTGAGTTATAGGGCTCTGAGCACACCCGCCTCGAAAAAATGGACGCTCACTTCCGCCACGATTCTGGAAGATTGGTTTATCTGAAATAAAAAAAAATTAACGGCGTTTTAATTTATAAGCTTAAATGCACCGAATGAACTATACTCAATAGAAAACATCAAAACTTGGAGTTTGGGTAGAAGAAAAAATTTCGAATTTCATGGGGTTTTTTTGCTGTTTTTCTTATAAAAAACGGAAATATTTTGAATTTTGAAATGATCGTAGTTCATTTGGTGCGTATATTTGTGCTGATTCTACCCTATAAATTGAAGTCATTCGGTCAAACTGTTCTTAAGAAATAATGGAGGAATGTTTTAAAAACACAGTTTTGAGAGAAACGCGTTTAAAATTTCAAGTCCGATTAAAGCAACGAAAATCTTAACTTAGCGTTACGAACAGCTGCTCTTCTAACACCGGATTCTTTATAATGACTTCGAATTTTTAAAGAAATTACTTTACAACCGTATTATAGACATGTTAAAGAAGCAATTTATGAAAAAAGATAATATTTTTTTTGATGTTTTGAGCCCATTACATTGGTGAACCCCCTTAAAAATATTACTATATATTTTTTCTTAGCTGAATTTATTTAATACGCAAATTGTATCACAAAACTTTTAAAAAATAGTGTTTTTATACTTGAATCTCATAAAATGAAAAAAAGGTCTATTGTGTATTTTTAATATCATTAGAAATCTTAATGTACATGATTAAAACATGATTAATTTTCATACATTGGGGTTACTACAAGCATACTAAGAAGTAAAAGGGCTTAAAAGACTATCTAAAAAAGGTTTCCCCCCTCTTATCAGGCAAATATTACTCTTTAATCGAAATAATTAATTATTTATATTTAAAAAATTAAAAATTACAAGTGTATATGTATAGAATTGTTAGCTTTGGGAAATAAGTTTAATCAACTGTGTGTGTGCAATTTTGTTTTTTTACTTTACATCCAATTAAATGTAGCTGAAAGATTTGTAAAAGTCAAAATGATATATTGTTACTTTGTGTTTACTTTGTGTTAATAATGAATTTAAATTTAAAATCAAAACCGTATTCTTCTTGGTACTCTTCTCTTTTATTTCCATAAGATTCTTCAAAAACAATAATGGAGCTTATTAAGTTAAGATTGAAGTTGTAAAAGTTAAACAACACCTATCCTTTGAAATAGATGGAAGATAGGTTCCTTAGAAAACTGAGTTTATTGAAATCGTAGATCTTTAATACGTACATTAAAAACAAACTAAAGTGTACATAATTCAGTCATTTATTTTAACGCAAAATAAAACTAATTTGTTACTCTATTAGTATCAGTTTTAAGGGGTGTCTTTTAGACACATCATTAAAGCTTTTTCCAAATTTGCCATAGTAACATATATTTCGTACGAAGTTGTGTTACTGCTCGTAGAGGATTCTGCTGCTACTCTTTTTCAAGGTCCATTTTTCTTTTTTTAATAGTTGTTTCATTCATGGAACAAAATTCAACAAGTTCTGTTACTTTTTCTCCATTTCATGGATGATCTAAAATTTTAATTTTGCGTTCTAAAGACAAATTTCTTTTCGCCTTTAAAAAAATTTCTTTTGTCATGGTAAGACCTTTACAGTTTTAATAAAATTATAAAATACTACATAAACTATAATTGTTTATAATTAATCGATAAATATGAAGTTTTAAAAAATTCCGATTAGAAAAACATACTGATGTACACCTTTTTACTGCTAGAAATTTACTATAGTAAGTCACATGTACAGAAAGTTTGATTGCTCATACAAAGAGGATATCCCCATATTTGGATAGGGATAAATGGCATTCAGAATAGAAATGGTATTAAAAAATTGTTAGAAATATAAGTGCCAATGTTAGCAAACTAATAGAATAAAAAAATATCTACAGAATTTTTTTTTAAAATCTCATATTTTAAAAACTGTGTAAACGTGAACTAGTGTAAAAAAAGTACCGTGTAATTTGGAAGGTAGATGTACTTCCAATTGTTATAATTCTAAACGGATGTTTCCTAATTTATTTTTAAAAATTTTTAGAACTTTTTAGTTGCATAGTAAAAAGAATAAATGTTTTCAATAATGAATTAAAGAATTCCATGTTATTTTTAAAACAGTAAAAAACTCCGAAACTTTTAAGGGATTAATCCTTCTTTTTAAAAAAGATTAATTTCAAATATTTTTTAAAAATTAATTTTGAAATAGATTTATTTTAAGAGCTTAGGATACATCAATCTTTTCTGTCCATTTTCAGGGATTTTTTTAGTTGAAAATTTAAATTACTAAAAATAAGGAGAAAAAATTGTTTACATTAATTTATAATAAAGTAGTAATAATAAAAAATTCAACATTTTTCAATTACCTATATGGTAATATTATTAATTGTAAGTAAGAAGTTATTAGTGTCATATACGTGAATTAATAATGATCTAATTAATAATGCATTAATAGTTAATTTATATTCATTTATAATTCATAGTTATTTCAAACACAGGAAATAAATAACACTTAATTTTCCTTTTTTAAGGAAACGATGATTGCAAAGACAGAAAGATATAGAGTGGAGATGTTGGAAATTAATGCATAATTTAAACTGATAAAAATACTTTGACAGTATTGTGTATATAAATAATATCTACATAAAAATTAAGTATTACTATGAATAGGAGGCTGAATGATGAAAATTATTTAAGACTGTTAGTGACAATGAAAATTCTTTACGAAATGTGTGTGAATAGTTATTTTACTACACATATAATTTTAAAACCGAATGCAAGCTTCCATTCATGAAATGTAAATCAATGATGTGTCCAAAATTCATATGTTGAATACGTTCCTGTTGAATAGACATATCTTTTGTAAGGCAGCGATATAACGAAATGAAACTTGTCTCTAATAAAAATTATTAAGGCTTCGCAAAATGTTAGAAAAAAGCCTTAACTAAATCCAGAACACATCTCCAGACAGGAAAATGTTTCGATTTTCATGCAAATTTGCTAAGTAGTACTTCATATATTTCTGTTTATATAATACTACATTTTTAAATTTTAAAATATTCCATAAATAAGTAATGTTTTACTTTAACATGTCAAATGCAAATTTATTCAGTATTATGGTACAAGAGATGAATATGTATGAAATTTTATATCATGAAATATCGATCAACTCTGATAAAAAAGAAATAGTATAATAAAATATGCTACTCTCTTTATAGGGTAGATAAGTCAAAATTTAATATCAGTTTCGTAACAATTTTGTAATTTGTGAAATATTTTGATTTTGTCTCCTATTCTTTAACGTTTGCAAAACAGCCTTAAGCCATAACCATACAATGATGAAATTCTTTAAAATATTCTTTTTATGTAATTCTGAACTATGCAAATTCATTTTCATTCGATATCAAAAGCAATCTGTTTGGAAATTTAGATAATTGTTCTTATATGCCATTTTTTGTTCAAGATCTTACAACGGTTTTTGAAATGCGTCATTTTCCTTCATGATAACTATTACTTTGAAAGAAATTATTTTCAGGGTCATAATTTATTTCTTAAAAAAGAAGAAGAAATGTATATTTTTGATCACAAGAGAATAAGAAAGCTGCTTATGAAATCTGAGTGAGTTACAAATAAGTTTTAAAGGAGGATAAAAGTAAAAGTAGGATAAAAGTAAAATATATATATATATATATTTATCTTTTACATAATAAAAAGATTTTTCTTATTAAAAATTACTCATTGTTTAAATTAGAATTACTTTTCAGAATATTATTTTAAAGAATTTGAGATCTTTTTGCTTAATAAAAATTTTAATTTAATAAATGCATAAAAGTATTGGAGTTAGAAAGGCGAAAAATATGCTTTCTTAATTTGGATTTCAATTTACATAAGAACATTGCTAAAAAGGAAAGTAGTAATTAAAATCATTTATGAAAATAAAATCATTGAAATATGCGCCATAATTGGCAAAGTTATGTTTTAATTTCTGCTTATTTCAACTGATATTATTTCTGAATGCTAAAATAGCGATAAAAATATATACCCAGCTCATTTAAAGTTTATAATATATTTATGCTATAAGATATATAGTTTAAATGATTAATATTTAAGCATTAAAGAGCAATAAACTTTCTTCTCACTTATTTTTTGGGTTAGTTCTTAAGTTGCCATCATGAAATCAGCTCCATAAATATTCATAAGATTTTACCAAATTATTTTTACATGAATATTCATAACTCTGGAATTAATTAGTTTTCAAAAATTGTTTAAATCATCTCATTCGCCCGATTACACTTTAAAATACTGATGTGACTAAGGCTATTTTAAGATTAATTGAGGTTGACAAAACTTTGGAGTTACGCAGAAAGGGGGAAAACACTGTTTCTTGAAATGTGATTTAATTATTCTTTTAAACCTAATCTTATGTACATAATATTCAGTATAGAAGCATTAAAAGAGAGAGATAATGGTGAAGAATGAAGAATGTGTAAACAGATTTACTTTAAACGCGTAAATTTGGTATTATTACTTTTATTTTGCAGGAAAAATAAAACATTTTTTCCCTCCTTTAGAATTGACAAATTGAAAAGTTTTACGCGTTCCTAATGAGATTTAATTACTGAAACATTCCTATCCTGATTTTGAAAGAAGAACAAACAATAAGCGAACTTTAAGGAATTATATCCATGTAATCTGGATAAATAAATTTAAGGTACTTTGAAGTAATAATTATGAATGTGGTGTAGTACGAAATGAAGTAATAATTTCTTATATGTAAAAAGAAAAGTTGTTACTTAAGCTATATTTTTTAGCATTTGAGATGGATTAAATAAGAAATATTCATGTATTGAAACTCAACCTTTATTTCAGAGTTTTTATTGTTAATACTTTGTTCAAATTTTTGAATTGTTAATTAACTTGATTGGATGTACTGTTATAATATATGAAACTCCACAAAAATTTCCGGTTTCTATATATTTTGTCCATTAGGAGAAAAATTTTAAATTTTATTTTTCGTCACAGCTGTGAAATTATTTAACCGACTACTCAATTGTCTTATTAGTTGTTAACTTTGCATAATATTATATTGTTTGTTTCTGAGATATAGTAGCATTTTTAGTCAAATATTTGTATAATAGTGCTATAAAGACGAAGTCAGAGAGAGAGAAAGTTTTTACTAATATTTTATACAAGTAAAAACTCCAATTTTATCTTGATAGCAATAGCTTAGGAATAGCTTAGATAAACATTCTTAGGATTATCTATAAAGCATCTTTAAAATAGTTTTCTCTTTTTTCCTGTTGTTTCTTATTTTCTTAACTATATTTGAAAATTTAAATCTTTAGGATAAGAAATTCAGAACTAATGAATAAATTTTTAAAAAATTGAGTGCAATTTTGTTTTATTACCTAAAACAGCAAATATTTGTAACTTATTAAGATATCTTTGTAAGATATGATTTTTTAGTTACATTTCTTAATTTAAAAGTTCCTTATTTTGTACTTAATAAAATTAAATAACAAGAAAAATTTTAGCTATTCAAAATTGGCCATTTCATAGGATAAGTGATACAAAATTATTGCAACAAATAAAAAGTTACAAGATTTACAAATTATAATTATATTAATTTTAAAATATTAATACTAAGGAAATAGCTATAAAACAGTTTCTTCGGAAAAATATATCTTTCAGAAAAATCTCTTAAATTGTCTAATTTTTTTTCATCTAATATTTTTCTGTTCCTTTGAAATTTTAACTAGTTAAATTAAATGTCTTTAATTACTTAGTATAAATTGTAATGCTGGGGAAATGAAAAATTGCGTCAAGCTATTATATTTCTAAAAAAAAAAACGCAAATCATATTTAATTATATAAAATAATATGGATTCATGTACTCTGTACAGTTTAACGAACAATTAAAAATAACAAATTTACCACAAAAAAGATCGAATAAAAATGTAAAATATTTGAAACCTTAAAGACTATTAATTTTTGTTTTTAAGTTAAAGAAAATATAAATTTGAAATTTACTTTACAATAAAACTTTACTTTTATGATTTGATTAAAATTATGCCTACCAATTACACATAAAATAACCGGTCTTCAGAACTAAATTAAACTCCATATATAAAGGCTAGCTTATGTTATAGATAAACTACATAGTCTTATTTTCACATTTACTTTTAATTAAAAATATTTTAAAGAATTTACTGTTAAAATTTTTTTAATTATTTTAATTCTTCTTTAAATTATAAGCAAACCCTCTTCTTTACAACGTTTTTTTTATCTTTTCTATTTCCACCAACTAAAAATTCATTGATAGTTTATTAATTATTCGATAGTTATGTCTTAAATATAGATAATATATTTCTTTCTTTCTCTCGGTTATTTTATCAAATATATTCATAAAGATTACACAAAACAAAAATTTTACATGTAATTTATTATATTTTATGCTGATCAACAAGCTTATTATTTAATAAGTATAGTTGACTGTCGTATATTTTAAGGAACGATTAAAATCAAAGCATAAAAATCATAGCATATTTTAAACTTATTTAAAATTTTATTGTAGAATCGACATTAAAATTATATTTCTACTCCGAGAATTCTTGGAATTTCTTAAATTTTACCAAGAGGGTATATTCTGTACTCTTTGTAAAACTAAAATCTTTTTCCTCATTGTTGAGTCTGAAGTCTAAGCTTCAAAGAATGCTAATATTATTTGTGATAATTATAACTGAGAAACAGATTCTTAATTACTCCTTTTTCAAACATTTTTTATTTTTCTTTGTCTTAGAAAATTTGGATTTCGAATGCTAATTCCATAACACTTAATTTCAAGAAATGCTGCAATATTTTTCTTGTAAAAATGAATTGCTTAAATAAATTTCTTTAAACTTTTATGCCAAGTGGCAACTTTTTAATCTGGAAAATCGAAATTTCTTCAAGAGTTAACAAATTATAAAATACAATGAACTATTTTATTAACTTTTTATATAAGACACAAATCAGTTCTAAATTTAAGAAATTATTTTGTTATTTAAATCCATCTTTATGTACATGAATAAAATATAAAAAAATATTACATACAAAGATGAAATTCATTAAAATAGGTAATATTATTCTAGATTTCCTTATTAATGTTCTTAATTTGAAGGAAATGCTGAATTTTTTAAACAGTTATAAGTTTCTTACTTTGTAACTGAAAAAGCAATTTTTTTTTCAATAAAGTTCGAGCCCAGACATTTTCACTGATTAAATTATTCTGAGAAATTCAGAGTTTTTGTGACATATGAGGAGAATTTTATAGAGATTATTTTTATTTATCATAATTAAATATTACGTAGCATAATTAAACATTACGAATAATTACGTAGAAATCTTTCTAAATTTTTTCGCTGAAATTCATCCTTTTGTTCCTGTATCCATATGCAAAAATTACTAATTAAAAGAATTACCCACAATCTATTGCATTACAGATAAGCTGCATATGCAAAGTAATTACACAGAAAAGAAAGATTAAGTAAAAAAAACTCTGAAACCTAAGCAAAAAATCGTCAAAATAGGAACATTTTTCTTCGAATTTTCGAAGCATTACAAAAATGTTTCTATTCTAAAAGAAGAGGTGGATTGACAAAAGGGGAAAAATAAAATAGGAAAATAAAATCGGACTAAAGTCAACCTTCCGGACCGATTCTCCTTTATTGAAGATCAAACATGGGGGGTAAGTGATCCGGGTATTCATGAAAATTCATGAGTGAGAGGAAGTGATAGAATGTATATCAAAATAATCATGCATAGATGAGCATGAAGTCATCTTTAAAGCGTGGATGACACTGATATTACATCAAGCTTATTTGGACTGCTGCATTTATTTCAAATCTAACGGATTGATTTTAAAGGAAAAGTAATAAACCTTTTATTTACGTTTAAACTTTTATCTGAGTAGTATAAATTTCTGAAAGGAGAAATGTCAATTATTATTTAAATTCTTTTGGTAATAAATTAGGAGAATTTATATATGAAATAAAATGAATATGTAATCATGTTTTCGTATTCTTTTCGATGTTTCTCTTTTTAATTTCTTACTTTTTTCAATTTATCGGTTTATATTTAGAAAAGGACTTATCTTTACAGTATTGTTAAGTATTATTAAAAAATCGAAAAAAGAAAAATTATGCTTTTTATAATTTAAAAAAAACTCATACTACTATTATTATTATTATTATATTTAAATATTATTAAAACTGTTATCAAAGAGAGAGAGAGAGAGCACATCATCAAACATATATTAAAACATCATTAAAAATAACTTAAAAATACACTTAGATATATTATTTTTAACAACAGAAACCTAAAGCATTTTAAGATTTAAAGTCAGTTTTGAATTTATCTTGTCGTTAATTATATATAATACACAATCAAAAATAAAAAATATTAAATATAAGTTATTCTAGTGGTTTTATTTAGAGTTATTTTCAAACAAAAAATATCAAACTATATTGTATCATTACATTTATGTTGCTTGAATTATTATCTTCTACTTTAGTTTCATTAAAAGCCGAACTTAATAGATTCTACTTTCGTAAAGAATTATCAATTTAAATTCAACTTATTGGCTCAAAACAGCTTGCTTGTCTCAATATTCTTATAATTTTCTTCTCAATTAAAAAACAGCTCTATCTAAAAATTTCAGATATTTCTGAAATTTTTGAATAAATTAGATGATTGTTTTCTTAAACTATATTAAAATCATTATTCATGGTTCATGTAATTTTTGTATAAAACATAACAATATTAAGATTACTAAGGAATAATAATATTTTTATGAAAGTGTATTCCTGTGAGCAGCAACATTATTTTGTTGCAGAAATTTTTCTGTTAAAAATATTGTCATCTTGTAAATGAAGGTATTTGAAACGTTTGTTTCTTTGAAAACATTTTAAAAACGGCTTTAGTTGTAAGCATTATGGATTTATGCGTTTCATTAAACTTAAAAAATCTGTACTCTTTTATAAAATATGATATTTCCTAAAAGTGTTTTATTGATATCTATTTTAATCTATATATTATTACCAATTTGTGTTAGTTTTACTTCAAATGGTAGATAATTGATATATATTTAGAAATTCTGATGTTAGGGATTTTTATCTAATACAAAATAGAAAAAAGAATGGTTACTACGTTATTTAAACTAAAGATTAATTTCAGTTTAAAATAGTTCATTATATTAAAAAATCAATCACAAAAAACGTATGCTAAATTTTATACATTTCATTAAATTTGTATCTTAAAAATCGTTGTATTCATATCTTTAAAGTACATTAAGAATGGTGAAGAAGTAGTTAAAAAACATTATTTACTTTTATAAAGAAGAATTGATATGTATATCAAGCATTTTGTTTCAGGCATATATATATACACATATGCCTGAATTTTAAAAAAAATACATCAAAAATTTTTAATAAATACTTAAGAGAGTAATTTTTAAAATTGTAGGTTTTAATGGTTAATATTCTCGGTACTATATTATTCAGAAAATAGAATTTTGATAAAAGATAAAATTTTGTTAAATGTTTATCATTGTTTTTATGAAGAATGGTTGTACTCACGGCAGTAACATCAGGAGCTGGAGGAGGAGAATCCTCTCTGTCGGTTTCGGATGAGACATGTCCCATTCCGGGAGAACGATTCAACCCCAACATTTTTAACTCAAATGAAGAATCCAGCTTCAACAAATTCTCAACAATCTTCTTTCTCTGTCAGAAACTCAAATTTTCAGCCATTCGTTCTTTTCCGTGATTTTATTAATGTGAAACTTCATGCTTTAGATACGTCCTAGAATATTTTTTGCTTCTAAAAACGAATTAAATGCAGAAATTTTGATTTCTAAATTTTTTTGCTTATACAAATTCTTTTTAAAGTTTTTCAAAACAATTTCGCATAAAGAGTATCTTTAAAATATAATGATCAAAGTCAGTTGGGTGAATAAAATGCAGTGCAAGCATGTAAGCCCCAGTTTTTCTTTCGCGCATCAAAATTCAGACCAATTTTTAAAGTTTTGTCATTTCTTTTCAAACCAAAGTGCCAAAATATCATTTTTTTTCTTTATGGAAATAATAAATGACCCAAGAGCCATTCATTAAACAAATAACATCTTGAAGTTAATATTTATTTAAAAAACGCTATTTTAGAACAAAAGGTATCTGTGACTAAAAAATTGAGCGAGGCCAATAACCACGTGCCGAGCCAGGTAAAGCGTGTTACCGATTGAACAAACTTTTCCCAGAGCACCCTTTTCTCACCACCGTTGCTTCCTCATTACATGATAAAAATCCGGGTCGCAGCGAATAGTTGGAAAGGGGGTTTCTTGTTTGTGAATCCGTATCCCCCCTTTCCCTTAAACTTCACCCTCCTGTGGTTAAAGCTATGGAGGTGAGGGGGGAATCAGTAAGAATTGGCTATATGTGCCTTCGAACCCAATCAAATCATACGCTGTCGTAATCAGGACTGCGGAGGATTATTGAAAAGTCAATGGACAAATGCGCTTGCGTCGGACCAAGGGAAATCTTCGCTATTGGACGAGAACGTTCCGAGGAGGGGTCGGAAAAGAGGGATCTTATTGGACAACGGAGTGCGTTGAGATTTAATAGATTAAGTTTTAGGATAAAGGGTTTTCTTACCGGATGGTTCTGGGAGATACTTTTTTGATTAGGAATCTTTTGAAATTGATGTCTGTAGCAAGAAGTATTATATATATATATATATATATATATATATATATATATATATATATATATATATATATATATAAGAATAGTTATGTATTTCAAGAAATTTATTAAGTTTGAGATCTGAAGTGCATTTTTAGGTATTGCAGCAGAGGCAGAAAAAGAAAATTCTTCAGGTTCTTTCTGTTTTGGAAGAATTCGAAAAGTCTTTAGTTTATTAATAAATGATGTTTATCCTATTTAAAGCTAATGAACGATATAGAAAATCATAGGAAAAGTAATAAAGAGCATTAAAATAGCGAGTGGATGATTTTTGATTTCCTCCCATTTTCCTCTTAGAAACAAAGATTTTTCTAAGTTTGAAAATAAAGGTTTATTCAAACAGATTTTAGAGAATTTGGATCTTTCATTTAAAAGTGTGTGAAGTCCTAGAGTTTTGAGCATTTTCATGAGTACTGTAAATTATAAAAAAGCATTCATCCTTAAAAACAATTGACACCACCATTCATTATTAAATATTAAAGTTAAATATAGACATGAAGTTTTTCGCACCTCTCTATGAAAAGTAACTTTAAGTCCTGTTGTCTTTTTTCATTGCAGTACGTATATGTACATATATAACCGATATTTTTGTTGTTTTTAGACTGAACATCTATATATATAGGTCCGTCCCTCTTACTAAAAGTTTCAAATAATTTTTGTCAAAAACCCAAATTTGAAAAAAAGTGTTATCACAGAATGTCCTGATTAATTTTCTAAAACGAATGAATCATATTAATTTTAGTAAAATGAACTTTCTAGGCAAAATTGAACTGTAAAAAATTAACCCATGCTGAGTCTAAAACATTTTCAAGAGTTAAAACTGTTAAGAAAAGATGTAGAATTTTTCATTGCGAAATCCAGAGCGTGTAATCAAAAATGTACTTTATTTTATAAATACTTTTTGCAATGGAAATACAAGTGAAATAAAAAATTTGTAGGAATATTTTTTGAGAAGATACTTCTTATTTAAAACGAAAAAAAGATCATTCACACAATGGTAAGATGCGCGATGAACTCAAATAAAATCCAAAAACTACGGAAGTACGGTAATTTAGCTAGAACAATTTAATTTTTCATGCGTCTGTAAAACCCATTTCTCAGCATGAAAGATATTTAAGTCACAAAAACAACCTTAGATGTATTCAATTTCAGACGTGAGGACTGTAAATAAGTTTTTACAGTGACTGTACTCTCTTTGCAATGAAAACTGATAGTGAAAATTTCCTTATGGTGAAACACATACTGCATTTACCTCAGTTTTAGATATTTAATTCTTCGACAATTTTAAAGTCCTATTTTAAGCAATTTAATAAATAATTTTGTCTTTGTAATTTTTCATTTTTTAAAAAATTTTTGAAGAAAATTTCTTATAATCCATATTTTTTCCCTAGATGTATTCTGCGAGATTTCACACTTATAAAAAATGATGATTTAATTAGTTTTTCCTAAAAATATTAGTTTGAATAATTTAGAAATTTTAAGTACAACGAAGAAATTATAATAAAAAGAAAATAATAAATACTTTAAGAAGTTGAATCTGTGTTATGTACACAGAACTCGTTAGAATTTGCATTCTTAAGTTATTATTTATTCATGAAAAAATTATCAACTTTCAAATAATTTTAAAGGACTTTTTAATTTTTTATTTCAAATGGTGTATTGTAAATTTTTTAAATTTTTTTAAAATTTAGAAATGGGTAGATTAAATTCTGTAAATATTTATCTTGTACCGTACATCATCTCCAAATTATGCACTTGTCTAAAGTTAGTTGTTAGCATTAATTATGTCAACTGATTGTTTTTATTATTTTATTCCAATTTTGGTTGAGGAAATATAATATCTATTTATTTAAAGAAGTGGATAGAGTAAGAAAATATCGAATAAAATTGACTCTAAGAATCAATGTTTGCTCTACTTGAGTAGCCTAAAAAATTTGTAAGTCAAAGTTTATTACAATATCAGACAGTGAAAGGTAAGAAAGCAACTTCTTTGAATTTACGACTTATCATTTGTGAATTAATTTTAGAATGTAAAAATGTCATAAATTCTGAAGTATTCTGAGTAATAATCTAAGCAAATAAGAATTTTACACAAAATTTAAATATTCTTTTTATTTTATTTATCTTTAGTTATATATTTTTTTAAAAAAAAATATGCTTCATAAAACGTACTGTTTTTTCATTATTTAAAAAAAATACTTTCACTCACAAAAAAGCTGATGTTTTGTTAAATTTGTGGATTTGAAAGAGATTTCCAATTTTGGTTTCTGTTGTAACGTACATATTTAAAGGTAATCCAAATTAAGTACAAATTTAAATTGTATAATAAAAAAACTTTTTCTATCTGTACGGAAATCTAATACATAACATCAAGTCATTAGTTATAGTGAAAATAACTTTTATTATATGAGTGTATGTATTTATTTGTAATAGAAATATTATGTTCATTTCTGTCATTATAAATTTGGCAAAACTATTCACTTATTACTGTTTTATTATTTTTTATTTATATGTTTTATAGGTTTCTTTTGATAAGAGATTATATAATATAATTTTTTAAAATTATAGTTATAAAAATTGTAAGCTTTTCGAAACAGTATGCATATTTATTTTCTTACAAACATTTTATTTCATTTGATATGTATAAGAGTATCAAAATATTATAATTGTAACAAGTTAAGATAATATTACGTACAAGATGTTACTCTTTAATATTATTAATACAATCTATAAAGTATATTTAAGCAAATCCCTGAAAATATGAGGGGGAAAAAGAAGCTATTTTCCTTTGAGACCTTTTACATCAAAATGATTGATATACGTACAAAATTTCTGAAATGCTCTTAGCCAAAATTCATTTCAAGTTCAGTTTTATAAATATAACATTAAATATACTTTTAAGTGATATTTCTAATTCAAAGCCACATTAAACCAGTTTACAACTAATAACTTTACAACTTTTCATTGCAAAATCTTTTGAATTAATCGAAATTTTCTCATCCCTGTAACATCTGCTTTATTTGTCACGTGCCTTAACCCTCACTCTCTCCTACCGTGCTGACGATGAAAAAAAAGAGCTTTAAGTGCTTTTCAACTTTGAGAGATCGACAGATCCCACCGCAAACAAAACGTTGCGGTCACGTGATACGTCCATTTGAAATGCATTTTCTGTGAGGAAACATGGGGTTCGGCAAAAGAGGAGGGACAAAAGGAAGTGTGTTGCCACTTTGCTCAGGACTTATAAGCAAAATAAGTGCAAAATTACAGCATCAGGTGTGAAGCAGGGACAAATTTTCCTATAATAGACTTTACACTTAAGCAAGTTCTTTTTAAGCGTGGGAAAAAAGGCTTTGGCTTTAAAAAACTTCAGTTTGATCTAATAAGCGATATGTTTTTATTTCGTATGTTCTTTTTCTAACACATGCAAAGTTATTCACTAATAATTCAGTCTTTGTTATACTTCGGAAATTATATGAAATGTTAAATAATTATAATTGAATGAATTGTATTAGAAAATTATATAACTTATTTTTTAAACGATGTATTTTTTTATAAGATCTGAAAATTAATACCTATAATAGAAAGTTTCTTAAAACTCAAGAATGATGTTAAAAACTATAAAATGAAATATAAGAAAATATAATACAAGAGAGGAATAGTATATTAATATATTTTTTCGAATAATATTTAATTAATAACAATAAATACAATATTTTTTCAAACATACATTTAAAATAATTTTTATGTTGTCTGTTATTCAAAATGAATATGAGATAGTTACAATTTTAATAGCTTACTAGATACTTAAGAAAATAATAAAAATTGCTGCATTATTTATTATGGATGAATATGTCGTATTATATTTTATGCGAAATTTCATACCTCCACAAAAATTAAACTCGTATTTTTCCAAAATATTTTGCATAATGCGAGAAAGAAGGATTAAAAAAATTACCATTAATGTGTGTGCTTCAAAATTATCTTGAAAACGTTGCTATAACATAAGATAAAATCCATATAAAATCAAAACAAACAATAACGAAGCACTTAAATTGCTTTTTACAAACGGTTATATGAAGATAAAATGTCTTACTGAACTAATAAATCAATATTTAAACTTCTCTTTTCAGCTCAGTCGAAAAAGTTTTAATCATCACTCTTACTCTAACATTTTTAGATATAAATTATTATAATAATTTAAGTTGTATTTTGAAAAAATAAACAATAAATTGTTCTTACGTAGGAATTTCGGGGCATAATATGTTGGCGTTATATTTCCTTTTAAAATTTCTGAAATTTTTATCACACTTATTAAATTTAACATCTTATTGAGATTGCATTCTGCTTTTAATTATTTTCTTATACTTGTAATAATTTACTGAGGATATATAACGAGATTTCTCTATTCAATGATAAATGGCATTCCGCTGTTTCAGCTTCTTTGAACGTAAAAGGACCGCGAGGGACGCAGAATGGAGTATTGTTTTTTCTCGGTCTGAAACCCACACAGGGAAAAAAGAACCAACTAAAACATCCACTGCAAGTGGGTGATCATTAATGAAATTAGCCATTAAAGAGTTAGAGAGGAATTCTATTAACCCGTTTAAACTGGCAGCGGACAGTCGAACTAAGTGTTTCTGTACATAAGCTGTCATGGACTTTGGGGACCTGAGTCCTTCAGTAATCGCGGGGGCCTGTAATTAATGGCCCTCGTTAGGGAAGGTTAATGGGGCCCCGAGGGTCCCATCGAAGCAGCTGCAGCGTCCCGAGGGATGAGCTGCGG
Source organism: Trichonephila clavipes (assembly GCA_019973935.1). Taxonomy (NCBI): domain Eukaryota; kingdom Metazoa; phylum Arthropoda; class Arachnida; order Araneae; family Nephilidae; genus Trichonephila; species Trichonephila clavipes. The sequence goes on along the minus strand of BMAU01006061.1, from coordinate 250,317 downwards.
CCGGTAACTGTTGATTGCCCGAGTCACTGACCAACAAATGAAATGCTTTTAACGGGATTACTACTGGACAACGAAGAGAATTACAACCGGACTTTTGGGGTCCTCTGGGGTAACGAGGAAGGCATACAAGTTTCTTGTTTGCTAAAGGGGCACGTAAAAGTTTACATTCTTTTCCCTCTCTCCACGGAATACAAAGCCTGAGCGTTTTCTTTCACAATACTTTTATTTATATAAAGAATTACGCATTTCCTCTTAAATTTAGCGATGTTGCATAATCGTAGTTGATTTCAAGTTAATAATGATGATAAATCAAAGTAAGCAAGGGCAAAAATAGTAGGGGTTTCATTTTAATAAAGCTACAAGACACTTTTAATCGTTTTTTCACTTCTGTGGATAAAAATTTGTTTTTATTTTATAACACGGAAAAGGTGAAGGATAGTATAATTTCGAAAATCCTAAAAAAGAAAACAGAACATAGTAATTTTCAATTTGAAAAAGTTTTAAAAAATAATTAAAAATAAAGTTTTTTGTAAGATTAAAGCAATAAAAATAATTCACAACATTTTACGCTCAGAGTTGTATCAATAAATTTGTTTAAATATATTCAAGGAAGAATTAATCTACGTGCAGTTTAAAACTTTCTTAAATTTGTGGTACATTTGTTTCTTTAGTTAGGTTTATTATCTAATTTTTTGAATGAAATGAGAAAAAGCTGCAATTTTATTCTTACGTTATATTTCGATGGAATATATGAATAGATTGAATATTATATATATATATATATATAACTCGTGTAATTTATAAAAAATAAAAACAGAAACATTTCGATTCAATTCAGTACTTAGATAAAATAAATTTAAATTTAAAATTAAGAACACACACACGACACTGAGATGAAATGAATATAACTTTTAATATAATTTTTTCTAACAATGTGATGTATATCTTCAGTACGTTAGACAAACTTTTAACGCCGTATAATAGTTAAAAGTGATCTCCGCTCAAAAACAAATTTACTTTTCGTTTTAAAATTGCCTACAAAGCATATGGACCCCTTAAATATATGAAATTGGACACCAAATTCCCCACTCCATCTGCCTTGAAAATCTCTCAATGTCTTATCACTGTGGCACTGGGTCTCATTAAGCTAATACGTAAAAGCCACAAGCAATCTATCAATTGCTCCATTGTTGTACCATGATTTACGCCAAAGCGATTCTCTGAGCTTAGACCGAAGTGGGAGGAGTAGCAGGACAAAAGAGGGTCCCTTTGCCCTTCGTCACAATGATGTCGCCAAACGCCCTACGTCCCCTTTACCTAAATGGCCGTCCGGAAGTTGAAAGTTTTTCCGAGGGGGTGATGTCATGGATGATATAATGGCAATATGGATTGAGCAGAGGGAGTTCATGGATCTGTGGTAGTTGATACGACCGGAAAATTGGCATATGGTATCGATGCCAATTAGTCGGGATATGAGCATCATGCTGATGCTCAGGGTGAGTGATGTGTTTGATAGGGCGCAGGTCGCCAGGGATTGAGTGTGAGAGCAAGGTGAAGGATATGAACAGATTCTGTAAGTTTGCTAAAGATGAGGCGAAACTGAGATAAATGAGAAGGAATATTAGTAATGCACCCTTTAAAGAAGAAAATATATTATTGGTGTGTAGGGACAATAAAATTAAAAATTTCTTCAGAAAGTCTGCTCTATTTTTTAAAAATTTTAATTCTTATAAGACATTAGAACTTCAAATAAAACTAATTTAGTACAAATGTTTGATTAGTTTTAATGTGCAGTTTTGATTTTAAAGTTTTAAACATTCTTATGCATGTTATGATTTCATTTTATTAAAATATTTTTGTAAAGAGAAGAATATAATCAAGTAAATATAATATAAAGATATATATATATTGAGAAATTCTTTTGTAGAATACGTTTAAATTGAATATATTTGATTTTTAATTATCACAAAAATTTTATTTATGTGTTTATAATTCTTAATCATTCTGTTTATTTTTATTTTTATAAAGATGCGGCGTTAAATGGAAATATAAATTGATATAATATAAATGCTCAAGAAACATGACATACAGTTTCAAGAATTTATTGAGAAATCCGTAATCCTTTCGCAGATTTTAAAAATATTTCAGTATTATTAAATTTGAAGTTCTAAAGTATATAAATTGTGAAAAATTGAAAAATTTATTTGAAATTTTGAATTAAAATTTTATGCTTTTGTAAAAGTTAATTGTTTTAGTTGAAAGCCCGTTTTACAGAATTATTAAAATAAAATACATGCATGGAATTTTGTACAATTAGAAGACCTTATTTGCAAGCTCTGTAATTTAGAAATACTTCAATATTGAAGAAAGTGATTTAACATCACACGTGTTTTATAGCATAATTTTGATATAATTACTGAAAAAAAAAATCTTGATCCTGATGTTGGTCTACATTTTTTCCAGATTTGTTACTAAACAAGATGGGATCAATGTCAATGTAGTAACTCTTGATTCTTCATTATTTTTAATTTAAAAAGTAAACTTAATTTTTACAAAGCGTTAAGTTTTTTTGCATTCTCTAATTCATAGTTATAACTTAAGAAAATCGAAAGCAAACAAACAAATGAATGCACATAAAACATTTTCAGATATCTTGAATTTGACAGGCCAGCATGTTAATAAACTTCTAATATATCAATTCTTTCTAATATCTTAAATTAATTTTCACCAAGTTAAACGCAATTTTAGAAAATATTTGAAAAATTACAAGCATTCAAAAAGTAACGAAGTTTTTAATAGGACGTCGGTTTACTTATTACTTGCCCCATACGCGTCCTAAAATGAAAAGCGAAAACTTAACTTTGCTTATCAGTTATAATTTAAAGATATTTTTTTAAGAAATTGTAACTTTTTATCCATTTGAAAAATGGTTTAAAATTCTTAATTTTTTATACTATGGTGGAGGTAGTTAATTGATCTTAATGATATTCTTACAAATATATTAGTCGGCCATCCGGTATAGCGGTTAGCGACACTGACTGCTGTGCCGTAGGGACTGAGTTCGAATCCCGGAGAAGACATGGAAGTTTGTAAATGTATAGTGCCTTCACGGCATGGAGGTACTTTAAATAGCTGTCGAGCCGCAAGTCCTCTCGTGAGGTTGGTGGAAGGGGAAGAGAGGTGGGAGGTCTTTGACCACCCTCAGAGTGTTCTCCCTCTAAATTGGGGTGGAACCGAGCTAAATCGTACTATCACCTGTATGGTGCTCAAAGCTACGGCTAACGATAGGCGTCACATAGTCCATTGCCATGATGAATTTCGTGGACCTCAATCTGGACTTTGCCGATCAGGCGGCATTAGTAATAACAGCAGCAACAAATATATTATGTTGTGTTGAATGTTTTTAGTAAGTTAATTTCATTTACAGCTGAATTCCTAGAGCACGGTTGTTCGAAATTAAGACTATTTGTATATTTAATTGGAATTCTCGAAACTTACCGAACAGAAGATGCTGTTTATTAATTCTTTCAAGGAAAGACTCAAATATTTTGTATCAATTATGTACACGTGGAAGTGAGCTGTGTTTTTAGGGGGAAAAACACTTTGTAGGTTCACTTTATGTATACTACTTATCTTCGTTTGTTCTCACACTTAGGAACTTTTGTGGGGTTTCTGAAATATTCGATATCAAACAATTATAAAAAGCAACCATCAACGTTTGAAAAATAGAATCTGACAGAGTATCATCAGACGAATCGGGTAGGTCAGCCCAAGTGCAGATTGCTCGTGGATATGTGATACTCGGTATAACATGTAAAGTATGGAAACAATTTAATGAGATTGGATTTGTGTAAAGAAGACCAAGCAGAATCAATCATTCAAGTGCTCTAACGACCAATGAAGATCGATATTTGTCCCCTACAATGAGACGTGACAGGTATGTAATAGCCTTTTAATTGCAACAGGAATCCAACCTTCAAGGATTACTATTCTATATGGGAAAAGTTTATTTAAAAGAAACTATATTGCTGCGTGAGTTCCTTTTACTTCTACAGAAGAATCCTCTTATCATTATAACTGGAATCAGGGTAGAACTTCTATTCACTGATTAGTACACGTTTAGTTTACTATCAATTCTTGGTGTACCTTTATTTGGTGAGAGCTAGAAACTTTCTACATATACTCCAGCACTTGACAAAGAGATCGTATGGCATCGGAAGACTGATGGCTTACGAAAGCATCATGTTGGACAAGCGCATAGAGATCTATGCCTTTGACAGAAGTTCTGTGACTGACGTGAATTATAGATAAAAAATCTCGAAACCACATACTTTCATCTTTTTAGGGGTATAATTGGCTTATTATGAGTGACAACCCATACACTCAAGAGGCTCTTCTAACCAATTAATTTCGAAAAAGTGAGATTATTCGCTGGCTGGATTGACCAGCAGATTTTTAGACTTTAACGATGCATAAATATATTTGGGATGCTCTTAAGAATGACTGCTACAGGACCTCATAAACTGTCTCATTTTCAGCATGATGATTCACGTCGTGTAAGATGGGGAATCATTCTCCAATTAATTCATTTTTTTAAAAAAATCCATTTTGTAACCTCTTGAATTTTCTTGTACTGAAAAGCCGTTCATACGATCATTCGTGTGTATCATGACTGTTGTATAATAATATTTTAGTATTATATCTAAATGCATAATTTTTTTCAAAACTTCTTTCATTTTACTTTGGGAAAGTTAAAAAGGGACACTACACTTTATTAACTTTTAAAGCACTAGTATATAATGTTTTCATTCCTAATATTAATCACATCTCATTTTCCTTCTAAAAACATTTTATTTAAATTTTATTGGAATATTTTTGTTTATTGCACAATATATTTGAAGCTTTTGTGTTATCATTAAATGTAATTATTCATTTAATTTTTCTACTTAACGAAAATACTTTCTTTAATTCTTTATGGAAATATAGAAACTCACTCAATCTCGTGTCCACATTTTTATTGATAACATTCCTTATGTTTTGAATTTCCCATAAAATGGGAAAATTCTTTCTCTGTTACAGGCTAAGTATTTTTAAGATAAATATTTAAACTGATTTTAGTGTATGATACAATGAAACTGGTTACCATATTTTCTACAATCTTCGTCAATATTTCTATATTCATTTTCCTGCGAATTGCACAAAAATACAAATAAATTCAACTGATATTTTGTTAATTTTTATTTGTTTTTGGTATTGAATTTCTAATAAAATTGCTAATAGAAGTATAAAACTTTGCTGCAGACTTCAGAGCAAATAAATTGGGGAATAGAAATATCAGTCAACAAAATTTTTCGAACACGCTGTCTTTGTCAATTCCCGTTTTATTGTCATCAGCTCTGTAAACATGGATGGAAGAACTGTGGTCTAATGTTTCAAATGAATGGATCACAAAAAATTTTAAAAACTGTCTTAATGCTAGTATGGTTTAATAAATATGACTATATTTAATTATTTAAGAATATATTTTTTGAATTTACTTTCCTTAAATTAAAATTCTCATGAAATTAAAAAAAATAGAGAGAAATATTTATCAGTATATTTATTGTAACTTTTTGATTTTTTTTTACCTTTTTAATTCTGTTATTTATATTATTTTTCAACACAAGGTTAAAGAAGATTATCAAACCATAAAATTAAAAGCTTCTTTTCTCTAAATAATATCTTGGGGAACATTTAAGTAATATATTCTATCGAAATATTTTCGGTTATTTTCACTATCCCTCAATACAAACTCCAAAACATAAAAATAATAGTAGTATGAAAATTATATTTGAGTAAATGAGATGATAATTTATCTTCATTTCTAATTCCTTTTCTAAATATAGTCTAAGAATTAAAAAGTTTTTTTATTAACGCCTTTCTTTAATCATCAATTATATTGAAAAGTTTTTTACATAATATTTTTGCTGAGCAGGATGAAAATATACCCAAACACAAGCTACTTTACTTATCTTTCTTTACTAATCTTTTGAATCGAATGCAATTTTTCTAAAATATGGATTCATGAAAAGCTTTTAAATATTTTTTTCTCTTATCTACTTTTTAAAAAAGAATAACAATATACAAATAATTATCACATCTTCTTTTGAAGTACCCAATGTATAATGCACTATGTCAAAAATATTTTTGTAACATAAACAAAACAATTGTAATTCTTTAAAAATGGTACAATTTCACAATTTGTAGAATTAAATATATCATTCGAATATAAAATGTAGTTTCTAAAGAGCATTTATTTCCACAATCATTACAATTAATCTACACAATAATACTCATTTAATTACTAGATGTACATTTTTCTTAGCAAATGTAACATTATTATTAATGAACTGAGCATAAAACGTAACTGTAGTTATCTTTATTCCCTACCAAAGAGCTCATTATATACAGTCACAATGCTTATCTATCACATGCCTGTAACCAAATCTACGTTCTCGGTGCACGATCTTGTTAAAAGCTCTAGCTAATAGAGCAACTGTTTCAATAGATCTTTTATGGAAGAGGTTCACAAGATGATGAGGCAGCTCTCCTTTCCACCGGTGCCTGTTAGGTTAAGGGAACTAACTCTCTATTTCATTAAGTGAGCATTCGCCTCGCTCCATCGGAAGCACCCCCTTAATTTCGGAACAGGAAACGATTGAGGAAGTGGCCATCCGGGAGGCACGTGACCAAATCCTTCCAATCAAGCACTGCCCTCATCGGATGTCAGGGATCTTCCTGGGTGATCCGTAGGTGCTTTAATACAACACTTGAATAGTTTTACGACAATCTGATTATCCTATTTAGTTCGGAAACATACGAGAGAGAAGATTGCTAAAAGTGAATGGATCGGGAGGGATCTTGTTTTCGTCTGGAGCGCATTTAATTACAGATATAATGAGGTTCTATACAATTAGGCGGGAGTGAAATTTTAACGATCCTTATCTCGATGCATTTCATTTCATTTTTAGAACTATAAAAGTATATGCTGTAAAAATGTAATGTTGCCAATAAATTTTAGCTATGCCTTTATTGAACTAAATTACAAATCTTTCAGTTAGTAAGAAATTACGGTTCTATTTTAAGATAGAGTAACAGTAGCTTTTAATATAGGAAGGTAAATTGATTAACAGTACTTTTATAAATGCTAATGAAATAAAATTTTTGACTTTTTTTTACAGATTTTATATTTGAAATTTTAAAATGATATTAATTTTTTTATGCAAAATATTTTTGGCGTGTTTTTTAAAAGAAATCTATATAACTCCATATTATTTCAATCGCCGGGGGGTGTTGTTAAATGAAATTCTTAAAAAAAATTAAACATAGATTAATGGATACTATAACTAGAGTATGTAATAATCTTTGAGAAAATATTGAGATCTTTTATAACAAATAAATGCGTCTATAAAAAACCATTGCTTAAAACATTACTTTCCTTTATTATACTTTAAAGTTTTAATCTAAAATTCGGCTTTGAAAATAAACTGCCATCTACATATTTAAAAAAAATTTAACAGACATTTTATTTGTATTTTTCTTTATTCAAACTCTCTCAGTCAAATTTTTTTGAACTATGTATTAATATTTAATTGTTAAATCAAAAAACTATGCTAATGATAACTTAAAGCGAAATAAGAATTTAAGCAAATTAATTTATTTGATTCAAATTCTAAATTCTTTCTCTCTCTTTTTCTAATAAAATTTTCAGAGCAAATCTTTCAGTAATATCAATCATGTGAGTACATATTGTATAAATTGCTTGCTAATAAACATTGATTCGTAAAGTTTAAAATTAAGACTCAATAAAAAAGTACCATTTCCATACGATTGAGGGATTTGTAAATGAACTTAGTCTCAGTAAATTGAATCATAATTTAGTTTTTCGCAAGAAAAAGTTTAATAGTATTTTTTTTATCTAATAAAGTAAAAATGAACTCATTCTCAATACGTAATTCATCAATGTTTTTACAGCACTTTTGGTCAGAAATTAAAAATTAAATTCCATATTGCGATGCACATGCTAAATAATATATCATTTGTTGTCTCTTACGATAAATTTCACATTTAATGCCTTCTTATGTATGAGTTAGACCAGTGGCGCACACAGGAATTTTTCAGGGGGGAGGGTCCGGGTGCGAAAGTTCACCATTCTTGTATCATGCTCCTTTTGATTTTGTCGATTTTGGGGAACAAAACACAGCAAAAAACTAATTATTGAATAAATAATAAGCATTAATTAGTAAAAATAATCATTAATAACAAACACATAATTAAATTTAACGTACTATATACTTATAATTATAATCAATCGGCAAAAAATTAAGGGCTTTGGGGGGGAGTCCTGATCCCCAGGACCTCCCCCCCTTGTGTGCGCCACTGATACCAAAAAGGCCCAAAATAGTTCAACTGCTTTATTTCAGAAAAATATAAGGATTAATAATGTGATTTTCGCTTTTTACCATTGCTTCCATTATCTAAAGTAGAATATTTTCAATATGATATACTATACATTTATACGGCAAACTGGTATCTAAACAACATTAATTTTTAAATAATTACCTAATTTTATTATGCTTAGAAAATTCAAATAAATAAAAGAACGACTCCTAATTACATGCAAATCATCATTAGAATATAAAAATTACAATTTTTTTAATTCCCTACACAAGTTAAAGATAGAAATATGTGAAGGATTACCCAAGCATTGTTTCTGGTGTTTAAATATAAGAGAAAATTGGTCGAAAGATTAAGGGGCTAATTGAGCAAATAAAACAAACAGAGTTAACAAAATTGAATTAGTGAATGCGGTGACAAATGTAATGAAAAATAACTATCGGAAAATTTTTAATTTATAACGGTTATTAATTTAATTTATTAGTTAAGAAGACTATGTTGGAATAGTTTAATCTGTGAAATTAGATGGATAAGAACATCTGTTCACATAATTAAATTATCAACCATCTTTGTTATTAGTTTTCAGTACAATAATTGAAAATAATCTCTGTAGATCAATTAAAATATTTTATTATGAATTTTCTGAGTTATAACAGAGAAACGATTGTTAAGTTATACTATTTTTATGATGTAATTATATTTTTCAAAATGAAGAGGTATAGGATTGGAATCATGAAAAGTTATAGCATTTGAATATTTCAATAGAGGGATGCTTAAATGAAAGAATTAATTATGTTAGATTATATTTTTTAAAGCTTTTTTTCTTTTTAAGGATAATATTACTGACAAAGTTAAAAATAGCATTATTAGGATAAAATGGACTCTAGTACTAGAACTCTAAAATTCTCCATAATTTTTGATATTAAAACCTTTCCTCAGATTAAAATGTTAATGGAGAACATATACCAGAAAATTAGAAGAACATGTATCATAAAAATGAATAACTCATTTTCAAGAGTTCCTGAAAATGAATAAGCCTTTGTACTTCGACTGAGTTGGCAAAAAAATCATTGAAAGAGCTCCGTTAATTTATTAAATAATTTCAATCCTTAAAAAGAGAAAATTATTTTCTTTATATTTATATATTTAATACGAAAACTGACTTTTCCCCCTACCATTACTTTCTATTTAAAATTCCTATGTACTACTTCATTACATTACTTTTCTATCTCTAATAATTTCAAACACTGTATAAAAATTTCAAAGATATTGTAATTAGATTCACAGAGGTACATATAGCTGTATTTAAAATTGCATCAATTTGCAATTTCTGGAAAAAAATTTACTACATTAGAAGAATAATTCACCAGAATATTATCTATGTTTAACAAAAGAAAAATTTTTTTTAACTATATTGCGAGTAGTTGATACACATTTCTTGGGAACTTTAAAATATGGAATAGATATTTAAACAATAAACCACAAAACCTTTTTTAAATTGTCAAATGAGCAGATGAAATTCTCGAGAAATTTATAAATGTAGCCGAATGATAATTTAAAAACGATAACTTTTTTTTTACATATTTGAGTTGTTTTATGCGGCGCCATTAAATCTCGTTGCTAAATCCTCATTGTGTATTTTATTTTTTATCACTTCCCTTGTTCGTATATATATATAATTTAAAGATTTCCCTCATTATATTATCCTTTTATTTAAAGATTCTTTAAAATTTCAAGCAATCGGGTATTTTAATACAATTAGTAATTATATTTATTTTTTAATTATGGTTCTGTTTACTGAAATCTCCCGGCTATTGTTATTTCAGTGTGTTTTCACAATAAATGCGTCTCTTTGAAGCTGACGAACAAAAGTATTCAACGGATTTTGTCAATATGACTAAAATAAAAGAATTTGACTCGGTTCATTCATCATTATTTGCTGTAGGCAAAATAGCATCAATAAAGAGAACGGAGGGAAAAAAGTACAGCCACAGGCCATTGTTGAAGTAGGTCTCAAACTTTAAACATTGTTCAGAGAGAATGGATACTCTTATTGTTATAATTATGAAAGCTCTAAAAATCACCATTGTTTCCTAAAAACCTTTTCATCTCTTACTAGATTAACCAAGCTTCTTCTTTTTTGCTCGCATTATTCCACTAAAAAGCATTGAGGAATTTTAAACAAAGGAATATGAAATTTCAAAAGCGTTGAGAAGTATTAGTTGCTTGATGGTTGAAAAGAAAAGAATCGTTATTAATCTAATCTAATGAGGAATTAGAGAGAAAATTAAGGGAAATGAAATAAAAATTTAAATAGAATGAATGATGCTTTGCGGTAAGTATAAAACAATATACGCTACGAAACTTCTATATTAATTCCAATTAAAAGCATGGACATTTTTTAAAAAAGAGAAGAACAATCGTCAAAATATGAGGTTCTTCACAATGACAGTAACTCTGTATTTATTACTTTCAAATACTTTAATGCATTTATAAATACGTTTTTTACAGTTATAAGTCAAATAAATTCTGAAATTCAAGATATTTCACAATAGAAATAATTAAAAAAAGGGAAATAACTCAGTCATTTGTATTGAAAAATCAACTGGTATTATTATAAAGGATGTTTAAACTTCATTCACTAGTTACAAATTAACTATTTTTCTAAATAACTTTGTCTTTGTATGAATATCAATGAGTTTTTAAATTAAATTATAAAAAAAATTCATTAACATTACATAATATTGTTTGTGACTGTTATTCATATGATATAAACAGAAATTTTAATGAAAGTTAATAAAAGTTTTATGAGACAGTTGATGATAAAGACAACATTTCTTGCTTCGTACTATGCTTAAAATTAAGCCTATGTTTTTAAAATGATCAAAACTCAGTAATAAATTTGTTTTCTTTTTTCTCTAAGGAGAAATTATTGTATTTCCTTTTTAAATGGAATCTACAAAAAATATTTTCTTTTTAAATTGGAGTTCACAAATTTTGAGTAATACTTTTGTTGTTTATTTTATTTGTAGTAATCATTATAAAATTTGGTTATTTTTTATTTATAGGAAGAAAGACAAATTTTAATGTAAATAATAAGTTAAATTGACATTCAGAGTAATATTCTTTCGTTTCATTCGGTTTTGTTGAAAAAAAAATACACAAATTCACAAAAATTGTGAAACATTAGGATTTTAAAGAAAATTGGTATAAATTTGGTTCGTAGAGTACTCAAGGATCCTAAGTTCTCTTATTCATTGGGACAAAATTACATGGAAAATTTTTTTAGATTTATTTCGATAATTTTCTTATTCTATAAAGTAAGTTATTTTGACTAGAAGTGAATTAAACTGCACATGGAGTTCAACTCAGTGCTAGTTTTGCAACACACTTTTGAACTGAATCTTGCAGATTATATGAACAAACAACAATAACACTACTTCAGAATTCCATTATTGCTTTAAATTTTCCGTTTTCATATTAGTATACATCTAGTTATATAAAGCGTGTGTATAAATATATTTTATTCACTCAATGTAGTGCTGTGCATCTGGAAGGATTACATAAGTATGGAACCCCCTCAATGATACACACGACTGTATTTTTCTATACTTTTTGTTTGAACAATTGATTAAATCAATGTATTTTTCAGTCAAAAATATTAACAGCTCAAAAATCAACCAAATGCATATTAATTTTTAGATACATCCAAAATACGTAATTACTTCTTTTTAAAATTCTAATACCAAAAATTTTAAAACGCATGAAATTTTTAAAATCATTTTAACACTTATGATTTTCAAATATCTTATTAATGAACGAATAAACTAAACTTAAAAAACTGCCGATCACATAATAAATTATTAGTAGAGACTTTAAATTCTGCTTAGAGTTCAATGTAATTTTAAAATTCATTGCTTTCTTAAATTCCATAAATGTTTCTTTTTAGTTCTTTTATTTTATTCCACCCATTCAGATAGTATTTTAATTTTTTTAAAAACTTAATACTTAAATTAAATCTGATAAAAATGTATTTAAGTGTACTTCTTGTTTTTAAGAACCTTTTAAATAAGAATCTTTGAATAAATTTTGCACGAAAAAGAAAGGTTTCATTTTTGGTTTCATGGCAGTAAATTCTGTACTTTATTTCTCTTTCACAAATAGCCTCTATATCAGAATAAGGCACTAGAGCGATGAAACACAACAAATCGGCTTGCGTTTTAGTTGATTACTATTCAATTATTTAATCGTTTTATGCAAGGCTAAAGAGGTTATTTAATTTTGCACCTGCTCTTACCGTCGTGCTTGCACCGAGTCACGAAATGGTTCTCGATGCAATACGAGAACCAAACGCCATTTATGGTAGCTTTCATGTAATTCCATTTGTAATAATATAAAAAGTATGATTTACTTGCGGTAAATGTTTTCACATTAATCCCTTTTTATATTCAGAAATAGGTGTTTAATAAATTTTGAAGATAGTTGGAATTAGATGAAAATTTTAAATTCCATTCATGTTAAGGAAAATATTTTATGAATGCCACCGCAGATATTTTTTAACTATGGAATTCTTAAATTTAAACACAATTTATTATTTAGAATTATTAAATTTAAGAAAAGGTCAAATATTCTGAGCACTTTTTGACAATTAATATGGTTCTCCATTTTGAATCTTCATAATCATTATTTTCATCAATGCTGTAAATGTAAATTAAGACGTCTATATTTCAAATAAATAATATTTTCACATGACTCCCATTTATCATTTTTAAAATATATATTCAAAAATCTTCTGAATATATGAACGGTATATCCTGTTAAATTTGTTTTAAATATATACAGGATGATTCCCTACTCGATCGACGAACTTTTAGGGAGTGCATGGAGTACAGAGATGATTCCAAATCAAATAGGAATGCAAGATCGCAAATGCTAAAGTTGCAAGCTATTGTGAAAAGAAGCAGAGAAAACAACAACACATTAAAGGGACATAAAATATTTTACTGAAAGGTTGTATTGCAAGAGGTGTTCGAAATTACGACCAAGAGTCAACTGGCATACCAGACAGTGGCTCTGTAGATAATTCCTTACGTTCTGGCAAATTCAACCGGACAGCCTTGCGGTAGCTGGAGCTGAATTGAAGATTTCGTGAAACAGATCCTGTTGGAAGTCGTCATTTGCGATCCATTTCCCGAGGTAGTAGGTTGAACTCGTACTTGGAGCTGCAAATAGTAATGAGCACACCGTTCGGCTATTCTACCAGGGGTGTTACTCGAACAGACGTGTTCCATATCACACGACCTTCCAATCACAGAAGTTGTAGCGAGTCTGATTCTGGTCACGTGAAAAGTTTAGTGTACGAAACGCCTGTTTTTTCAGTTTAAGAACTGATCTCTCGAATATCTGTAACTGACGGGAGGATAGATGACATGCCAAGAATCTTAGAGAACGTAAGAAATTCATGCAGCCTCACTGACAAGCTTGCCAGATGACTTCTGGATATAATTTCAAACACACACTGTGGTACAACCTTTCAATAAAATGTTTTCTGTCCCATTAATGAGTTGCTATTTCTGTTCTTCCTCAGCTTCTTTGCACCATAACAAGCAACTAAAGCATTTGCAACCCTGCAATCTCTATGTGATTCTGAATCGTTTCTGTACCCTCTTGCAAGTTTGTCGGTCAGGTAGACAATCCCCTTATATATATATATATATATATATATATATATATATATATATATATATATATATATATATAAAAAGAAATATGTATTATATATCAAAAACAAGAAATAATAGATAATGAACATAACAAGAAATAGCGTAATAAAAATATAAAAGCTGAACATGAAGAACAAAATTATAGAGAAATAAAAAAGAAACTACAAAAAAAGAAGAACCTAGCGAGTCAGAAAGCAATTTCGGACTTAGGACCGAATAAGTGGGGTTAAACTAGTTTGAAGGCGCCATTCTTCCCCCTTTGCAACTCGGTAGGAAAAACCAAATAAAATAAAATAAACAAAAATTCAGAGTATGGAAAACTCAGAGAGTATGATAAAACCACTCACTACTATTATGTAACAAACTCTCCCAAACTCTTAATGCAGAAAAATCGCAAAATAATTACGGAAGAAAACTAGAAAAATGCTAAAACAATTACATAAGAAAAGTATCTTTCAAAAAATAATTTAACAAAATTTCTTTACTCACAGAGCTTTTACGAAGAGAATCAAGCGTCTTGACATCAATGAAAATCAATAATTCACCAAGTTAAAAAATTCGAATATACATAAACACATCTTTTGAGCTAACTTTTAAACCAGCCAACAAAGACAGATATCAAAAAAGACGACAATCAAATATGGTAGAATTTGAATTGGTTGATTGTCAAAAATGTAAATTTGCTAGGCTCTAATTTGGTTGGTTGTCAACAATGTGTAAGATGTTCAAGATGTGTGTGGAAAAAATGTAAACTGTGATATGAGTGTTATGATATAATCTTCACAGCAAGACCACTAACATGCTGACTTTGAAATCCTATTGTTGTGTGGTGGTTTTGGAATTCGAAGTAGCAAGACAGTTAATGTATTTGTGATGAATATAAGTTCTTAAGAAATTAAAAGGGTATTCATGATCTAAACAACATTGAAATTTTTTTTTTATATTATTGTATTTTATCTATTTTGTGGGTAGTTAAGTTATCATTTCTAAATAAAAAATTCAAAATGATATTTCTGTAAATTGATATATGCAAGCTACTTTTCCATACAGGAATTTTAATTATATGGAACTTAAACGATCTCTTTTGTCAAAAATGTTACTGACTACATTATTGTTAATAAGATGCAAGTCTAAATCCAAGAATTCCACCATATTAGAGTTGAAGTTAGTTTTAAGGAGCTTGAGATAATCAGGGTAGAACGTAATATTTGGTTTGTATTCACTATTTTTACCAAAAATTATTATATCATCTATATAACGATAAATCAAGTAAGAATCATTTACAACATGATCAATTTAAAAAAAATGTAAATATAGGTTCGCTAAACAATTACTAGCTGGACCACCCTGAGGTAATCCTTTGATCTGTTTATAAAGATTCTGATCAAATGCAATGAAATTTTCTTTTAATACGAGGTTAACAAAAATATCAAATTTTTCTTTTTTCATTAAAAGTATATAATTCATATTTATCATAAATTAACTGTAGAACCTTAATCATATCGTCAATATCTATAGAATTAAAAAGGTTCTCGAAATCAAAGCCATGCATGGAAAAAATTAACATATCCTTAGTAACTCGAGCAATCTCTAAGCTATTTTTAATTATTGCCGTGTTTTGTAAGTTATCAATTAGATTTTGAAGAACAGATTGTAAGATCTTCCCAGACTTCGTGATATATGTATTGTATCCATATGTTGAGTTATATATATATATATATATATATATATATATATATGTGTGCATTTTGATAAGAAGAGATAAAAATGATTATTTGTACGAATAAAATTAAACCTATGTTGCTTTAATAATATGCAATATAATAAAATCTAAACATGTAGTTTTACATAGACCATTCTCGAATTTTTTTAAAATTTATCTGTTATTTTTTTTATCTTTCATGATTTTATCATACTAAAAATAAACAAAGAAATAAATCTGAAACAAATAATTTCACTTTACTTCGATCTAGTTTTCGGTTCAAGTGAATGCCGACATTTTATTAAATATTAATGTGAGCTTATGATAGGTATTTTATTAGCCAGGTCCGTCTTTTTACTTCAATAAATTATCTTCTACATGATATTTATTTAAAAATGATCTATAAGTTGTTTAATTTAAAGATCGCTATGATATTCAATTTATTTTTTATCGGCTCATGAAGTATAGTTACTCTAATGCATTTATATAATTATTTTTTATTTATCAAATTATACTTTTTCAAGAGCTTCTTTTTTCATGTAAATTTCTGGCAACAGATTTTTCTGTTTATCGCAATATGTCTGAATAGAATCGTGGAATAAAGTTAGGTATGTTAAAACTTGGTTCTTGTTAAAATTCTGTTGAAATTTCATTTTTTAATATTCTATTCGTTGCTATTCCTTCCTGATTCATCTGTATATATATATATATATATATATATATATATATATATAACAACTGTGTTCTTAAATTCATTAGATTAGCTTATATCTCGATTTTAAACATATAGTCTACTAATTCTATTTAGATTAGAATACATATCAACAAAATAAAAAAATTGCAAGAGGATTTTATATTAATTCGTTCTTTTCAAAACAAAAAAAAAACAATTATTACTATTACTTTTTTATATGTTAATATCATATCTATATATAACCTTGCCTTTCACTTCAAGGGCTTATACCTTTATTTTGATTTTGATTAGTGCTTTCATCTAATGAAATACATCTTCTAAGTAATAATTTTTTTAAATAAAATTTCACTTTGATTCACGTAATATTGCTAATTGTTTTTCTCAAAGAAGTGGAATATATTTAATAAAATAGAAGTAAACAGATAAAATAATAAGAATAAATTAATTAAATTCCGAGGGGAAATATTTAAATATGGGGAAAAAGATTTCTTACATTCCTGATACCATATGACGGTTTTGCCATTTGGTGTCCTTTAATGGCGGAGTTTTGTTCTTTATGTCTTGTATGTAAAAATAGCATCTCATGCTTATTTTGCGTGTTGCCGTACCTTTAGGTATCGAAATTACAAAACCGTTTTACTTTTTTGTACTACTATTAGAATTAGATCTAACTCATACTTAAATTTGCTTTCTATGAGATTAAGTTACGATTTACGATCATGTGGCGTGTTTTGTTATAATTTTATTTTTTAAATTTATATTCATCAGTAAAATGTATGCAAATGTCAATCGTTTTACTGTTGTTGTTGCCGAATTCTAATTTAGAATATCTGTTACTAAAGAATATCTCATTATATACTTACTTTCCTTTCGCGGAATTAAAATTTAAATTATGAATAATGTCTATGTTGAGTTATAAGATCGTATATTTAGTTTTGATTTAGTATTCAAGAATTAATGCACTAACACTCGTGTGAGGAACGACAACGTACTACGGAATAGTTAACGTGCAAGAAATTTCAACAATCTTCCCAAAAAGCCTAGTGCATTCGCATCGTTTCTAAATATACTTGTCAAAGTAACAACAGCATGGCAAAGTAATCTAAATCAGAAGTTATGCAAATGCTAATGATTTCTTTACACGTTTTGTGATTTTGGGAATGAATAACAAACAGGTTCGATAATTAAAGGGCTGAAAGATACACATTGCATATGAATTATTCAGTCATTAACGAAATGTGTAGAAAATCTACATTTTTGGTTTAAATATTCTTTATTGCAACTACTTTATTTTGTAAATCTTTTTTACTTATATTGATAATATTCTTAAAAATTTTTGCTTTATATTTAAAAAAATCTATAACTAAATTGCTGTTGATTATATAACAAATTTTTTTAGTGCTGATTAAATTATTTTGCACGTACAATTGATAAGTAATTCTAATTAATACTATAACGTGACTATACTATACTTAACTATACTATACTTAAACGTGACGTTTTTTAAATTCGAAATTTTCTTCGACTGAAGACTGAATAAATCTAAAGGTACAAAAAAGTAGTCTTATGAATATGTTCACTTTTTGAAAAGTCTTATTAATTTTATGTTATTCTAAGTAAAGAGATTATGTGGAAGTATAAACACAAAATATTACTCACGGCACGCTTGAAGTATTTATTCACTAATTCTTTTCTGTCTCTTAAAAGTCATTAATGTGATTTCATCATGTCTAATAGTAATTTAAAAGATCCATATGGAATGATATGGATGAATGGAAAGATTTTTTTTACTTTTACAATTGTATTCGATTTTAACTTTCCGTGTTAATTAGCTCGTATTTGAAAATACGTTTTATGCTATTAATTACAATTTTCTCTCTAGATAAAAGAAAAATAAATATTTCATTCAAAAGAGGCTTTTTAAAAATAACTAACACATAATTGCAGAAATTAGGATAAAAATATAATGAAGTGAAACTAAAACTTAGAAACAAAAGCAAAACTAAGCTGACATTTAAAAACATAAAACATCTCACATATAACAAAAAGAATCAGAAGTATAATTAGAAATTCAAGTGTTTTCTTACTTAGAGTAAATGCTTGCAAATAAATATATAAAGAGAATGATTTATGTTCAGTATATTAAAATTGAATTTTCGTGATATTTTGTAAAAAAATTACCTCCAATTTTTTATATTGAAGTTTTAAGCCCTTCTCCCCCTTCCTCTAAATAAGTACAGTGTTATAATAAATTAATACTCTAGAGCTATATTTACACAAGCATTTAACTTTTAAATGTGTGTTTATGCAAAGGTTATTGAGATAACGAGGAATTAGCTCTAACTGTTTCTTCTATAACCCTCATCCTATTTCAAATGACCCCAGTATTTCAAAATAAGTTCTTTTTATCAAAATTTCACCTTTGAAACAATATTCTTTTTAACAGTGATGGCTGAATTTTTCATTTCTATCTTCTACAGAAAAAAAGCAAATTAATGACTTTTTTCTCTATCTTTCACCCCAGAAAAACGGGGGGGGGAAGCGAGGATAAATTTTGCAAGCTATTAAAATTCTTGCACATGAAGCAGAAATTGTTCACAATGAAACCATCACCGTGTTCCCCCAGCTTCTATTTACTTTTCTCTCGAGCAATCTCATCTTTTTCTCATCTGAGTCAATTCAAAAAAGATACCTCTCTACCCCCAGAGAACGAACCCCTCTCTCTTTCGGTATCATCACCTACCCCTCAGGACAAATTAATTTAACTTAACGCCTACAATGCCGACATAAAACACAAAATGTGGAATGGGAGGGAAAAAAATCCTACAACACCCTCTACCCAAAAAGTGGGAAGCTATTCAAGCCAATGATCTAAGGTATAACGGCAGATGGCAGGCGGATTCATTATGTTGAGAATGGGGGGAGAGAAAAATCGACTTGAGTGAAGGGATAGGGGGTCTGGATCATCGGCCATCTGCCCCGGGCAGTTTCAGCCCCCTTTAAACATATTCATTAGGAATGGCGACACTCTGGAAGCGTTGACCGACGCATCATAGAAAGGAGAGGGAATGAATGGGAAAAGAGGGGTGTCGAATTATTGCGAAACGAAGCGTGGGAGTACTGTGTAAGTGTTGATTGAGATTACTAAATGCTGCTTTTTGAATGGGGAGTGGAAGATTTGTCTTACTTTTTATTCAATTAGCTGCACTCTTAAGCAAACAGGGTTGTAGAGGATGCTTGCTCCGATAGTAAAGGGATTCGAATGGAAAATGAACTAACTGCTCCGAACGGATATTTGGGATTTCGTGTACATGGATTTAAATTTTTAGATAGCTTTCGGTCACATTTTATTAAAAACCCCAATTTCTTTTTAAATCAAATATTTATTTACCTGAAGCGTAATTACAAACTAAATTGTGATGAACAAACGAAAGCATTTTGAAAAATGTTCGAAATAGCATCAACAGACAAACTCGACAAATATTTTATGATTTAAGATAAACTATCTTTATTCGATCAAGTGTCGATAAATACGCAATTAACGAAATGAAATGTTTTTTTTACATTTTCTTCAAGAAAAAACATTCTCAGTTACTTTAAAAATTATTATCAAAATATTTTCGATTTTTGCATCCTTTTTTACAGCATATGAAGTTTCTGTGCCAGGTTTGGGATTAATACTTCTTAATATTTTATTTTGTACAAAGAGTGTTAATTTTCAATTTCTTTAACATTAGAAGCTATTAAAAACAAAAATTCTCTTTGAAATCGTAAAATATATTACAGTGTAGAATATGATGGCATCTGGGAACAGATTCTTGGAGCCCTTTATTAATTATTGCCATACTTTGACGACACTTGCAATTACTTTTGGAATTTTTTTGGTTAATAATTTGTTTCACTTAATATGGAACTCATATATCAGACAAGAATTCCGAATAAACAATATTCTATCTCCAGTAGATAAGTTTCTGAGTACTCCACACATGCAAAGCTTCTGAAGGATTGTAACTATCAGATCATATACTTCACTTTAAACTTCTTACTTTTTATACTTTTACTAACCGTTACCCACCCGCTTCCCTGGGTATTTCACGATGTTGTATAAATGTATACTGTTTACATATACACATGAATTATTGATATCCAGCATTAAGAATTCGATTGTATTGAAAAATATATTTATAGCTGAACAATCACCTCTTGATATAAAAAGAACATAAATCATAATATCTAATATTTCTATTTATATCTAAAATAGAAGTAGAAAGATTTTTTGCGCTCACTTAACCTAATAATCAAGTGGATTTCCACCAAAGAAACTTTCAGTGGATCTCTACTCCATAAAATAAACACATGCGTGCTAAATTTCAAATCTAAACCTAACAGCTCAAAAACGGAATTTTTATCATCAATACCTCGTTGAGAGCATTTTTAGCGAATTCCAATTCAACAAAAGAAGCATGCAAACCAAATTTTATTATTATAGTCTTAGCAGTTCGAAAACAGGAATTTTGTCTATCAATACGCCCCAATAACCCTCCCCGCTTCACCCTGGAATTGATTTCCGTAAAATCCATTCTTAGTGGAACTCCATTCGACAAAAGAAACGTGCTCAACAAATTTCAAAGTAAATGGGTTCAATTCAAAAACAGGAATTTTTCTATAACACGCCTTAATCCCTCGCAACACCACTCCTTTGGGGGTCCGTTTTCGCAAAACTCTTTGTAAAAGGAACTCTATTCCATGAACGGAATATACCTTCTAATTTTCAAGCAGGTGGGTCTTAGTTAAAAAGCTGATATATTTATCTATTACGATCCTTAATCCCTCTTAGTGACCCTTGGGGATCAATTTTCCCCCAAACTATTTTGTAGCGGATCTCTACACCATGAAAGGAATCCGCTTAACCAAATTTTAAGACTGTACGTCTAATAGTTTTAAAACGGAAATAATTATCTATAACACCCCTTAAACCCCCGCAACGCCACTTAGGAAGCGATTTTCACAAAACTCATCTTATAGCGGATCTCTACTTAATGAATGGAATCAGCTTACTCAATTTCGAGATTTTACGTCTAATAGTTTAAGAAAGGAGATAATTGCCTATAACGCCTCTTAATTCTCCACAACGCCTTTTGGTAGTGGAGTTTCACAAAACCCCTTTGGTAGCGGATCTCTACTCTATGAAAGGAATCCGCTTATCAAATTTCAAGACTGCACGTCTAATAGTTTAAAAATGGAAATAATTATCTATAACGGCCCTTAAGCCCCCGCAACGCCACTTAAGAAGTGATTTTCACAAAACCCATCTTATAGCGGATATCTACTTAATGAATGGAATCTGCTTACTCAATTTCAAGATTTTACGTCTAATAGTTTAAAAAAGGAGTTAATTGCCTATAATGCCCCTTAATTCTCTACAACGCCACTTGGGAGTCGATTTTGACAAAACCCTTTTGGTAGCAGATTTCTACTCTATGAAAGGAATCCGCTTACCAAATTTTTCAAGACTGTACGTCTAATAGTTTAAAAATGGAAATAATTATGCATAACGCCCCTTAAGCGCCCTCAACGCCCCTTGGAGGTCAAATTTCGTAAAAATCATTATGTAGGGAATCTCTACTTTATGAAAGAAATCTGTGTACCAAGATTCAAGACTGTACATCTAATAGTTTAATAATGGAAATAATTATCTATAACACCTCTTAAGCCCCCGTAATTCCCCTTGGGGTTAGATCTTTGCAAAATCCGTTCTTAGCTGATGTCTACTTCATGAAGGGAACCTACCTACCAAATTTGAAATTTGTAGGTTTAATAGTTCCGGAGATATCGTGATTAGTCAGTGAGTGAGTCGCTTTTCTCTTTTATATATATAGATTAACATTTTGTGTTAAAAAATATGTATTTTATACCTTCTCGAACACCAAATGGATTTTTGATCAGTCCTCAAATAAGTATTTTTAAGAAGTGTCGTTAAGGTATCCACCTACCCCCATAATTTTCCTTCAGATTTCATTGCCTCATTTTTTGTTTACAAAACTTTATTAAAAAAGAGAAGGAGAGAAAGGACTTCTGTAAAAGTTGAGATTCGTATCCTGCAAACACTTTTAATTTATTTTTACTTATTTACTTTTGAAAATTATCTTTTGCTTTCCTAATGCATATATCACAAAAGAAAACTCATGGTACAAACTATTAACAGCCACATTTGTTTAGACATTTTGTACAATTTTGGACATTTGTAACAATTGCATTTTGTTCTAATTCTTTATTTTAAGGCCTACAGAGCAAAGTTTTACTATACATAACTAATTACAACGTTTAATTTATTACAATTTAACAATTTTATTCATTGAATTTGTCTCGAAAAGCTTAGTTTTCGAAAAAAAAGAATGGTGTTTGTTAGTAACGAAAATTAATTAGTTTGATTATATTTAATTTCTTATATATTATTTAAAAACAAAATGAGCAAGGAAATAGTCAAAAATACATTTATCAATTTTTAATTCTTACGTTGACTTTTAATTTCGAGTTGCTTTTTGCAATAATCTTTCCTTAGAGCTCTACAAACATTTCTCCTCAAGTAATGGTTCTAAGATGCATCCAGAGCATGTCTTGTTTCTTGAAAATATAATTTTTCAGTGTTTTACAGCCAATTTTCAAAAAACGAAGTGTCACTTTAAAATCTGTACATCGTTCCCCTGTTATATAAGTGCACATTTTTCACTGAAGGCAATGACCAGGAATGACTTGACCACGTCATGAGTAAAACATTTCTTGCTTCTTGGAAAAGACTGCCGCATAAATATCTTCAGAGAAGAAAAACTGGATCACATAAGCGTGCCAGGGAAGGGTCAGCAAGAGTCATGCTTTATCGAAATGGTTTGTCAAGGAAAAAAGTTTCAGAAACTTTCCCTACTTTCTAGGATTTTATTGATCTATTTTTCGATACATTACTGGTCAGGGTCTGATTTCGGACCAACTATTTTTAAAGATGAATTGTTATTGCAGATAAGATAATGATTTTCTAAGTTTCAAAAGTTCACTGGTTTTTCATCATAAATAACAGAATTATTATAATGAAATGTAAAATTCATTTTTTGTCATGCTGTGGAAATTTGGGGAGATGGGTGGCGATTCAGGTCTTGCCCTCGTTACTTGACAGAAGCTCAGAATTACGAGAACTGTCATCGATACCTCGCGTGTTGCTACAGAGTGAAATGTTAATCAAAATCAAATTAAATCGAAGTAGTATTGATCGTCCACGCTTTTTCTAGCTTAAATTTACAAGAATGAAAAGTAACCATATTGCCGCACGCATCATTTGCTATAAGTCCCGATAGCCGAGTTGGCAGAGCGTTGGACTGAACTTCCTCAGGTCTCGGGTTCGAATCCCGGCCCCGGCAGATTTATCCAAAGACTGGAATTTTGTTTCCGTTTTTAATGTATTATTTCTCTAAGTTCTAGATGAATCCAGATCATTCTTTAGAGTGCATACTGGGTATTTCTCGAATATTCCGAAGTGTATAAAAGCAGAGTTCATCGCCAGTTGGGCATGTTCTCAGTCCAGTGTTGTATCGAGCTCCCAGCGTTAGAATAAATCTAATTGTTTGTTTAATTGAACTGTGTACTTCTTTCGAACTCCGTGACAAGTTTGGTGGAGGCGCGGGGTACAATTACGTCAAACGTGGATAATAGTGACAACCTTCGCAGGAGCCTCCGGTTAAGAGGATTATCCCCCGAATTCGGACTGTTAAAAGAAAATAGTAGGAAGAGGACAAAAATGCCGACCGAGCAAGAAGCCAAGCCCGCTGTAGTAACACCTTCGTTACAGCAATAGAGGAGCCCATCGACCTTCCGAGGAGCGCCTGGGGAAGACCCTCTCAAATGGCTTAAAGAGTACGATCGAGTAGCCAACTTTAACAAGTGGGATGACATGATGTGCCTGGCTAACGTTTATTTCTTTCTTGACGGTACTGCGAGACAGTGGTATGTCAACAACGAAGACGCCTTAGATTCTTGGGAAGCATTTAAAAATGGACTAAGTGGAATTTTCGGTGACCGTCAAAAATATACCAGAAGGGCAGAAGAACAACTAAAATACCGAGCCCAGCGTTCAGGCGAGTACACAGTCCTACATACAAAGTGTATTAGGACTTTGCCAAGAGGTAAATCCTCTGATGAAAGAAGACGAAAAAGTGTCACACCTAATGAAAGGTGTTGCTGAGGATATTTATCAGGCCCTGTTGACGAGAGAAATCAACGACACAGCAAGTTTTATCAAATGGTGCAACTATATCGAAGATATGAAGCAGAAGAGAGTTGGTCGACCGAGATTTGAAAGGCTTCCAAACGTCGTACCGGTTGCATCCCTGACGGATGAGACTGATTTGGTCTCTCTTATTCGCACAATCGTACGAGAAGAAGTCCATCGACTAGTTAACCAGACGCAAGAATCTTTGGACTCCGATCCCCAATCCTTAGAAGAGATCGTTCAAGACGAAGTTGAAAGGGTTTTGGCCCCAGTGTCAACAAAACCTACAGAAACTAGACCACGACCAACATACGCCGCTGTAACCAGGAAATACAGAGCTCCTGTTCAGAAATTCCCACCTGAACCAAGAAAAACAGATGTGTGGAGAACGGCTGACAACAGACCTGTTTGTTTCCACTGCGGACGTCCTGGACATGTAATGCGCTACTGCCGAGAGAAAGGCTGTCTTTGACAACTCTCGAAACCGCCGACGGAACTTCGACGACGTTGGCACTGAAGAAGAAATACGCCGACCAAACTCTTCTCGCCGTTTTACGCCAAGTCCCACGAGAGGCCGATCCCCAATACGTCGTTACAGATCCCCGTCGCCATATCGCCGATCCAGTCAGTCGCCAGGCCGTAGGAGCGAGGAAAACTAAAGAGAGCGACCTTCCAAGGAGGTGAGGCCGCGTGTACTGGAAATCCTCCGTCGACCGCCAAGATGACTGGTAACCAACTAGACGTAATAATAGATAAGAAGCCGATACGTGCTCTAGTAGATTCTGGGGCATCGTTTTCTGTCATATCCGATAAGTATCGCCGATTTTTAAAGAAAGTTCTGTTTGCTGATGCCAAGAGCGTTATGCTGAAAGTTGCGGATGGAAATTTTGTTCGGCCGATAGGGAAATGTGTTTTACGTGTCCGTATAAACAATCGAGAACTGCCTTTTGAATTTATTGTTTTATCACATTGTAGCCATGACGTCATCCTAGGATGGGACTTTTTAGAGGCGTCTCAAGCCGTTATAGACTGTGGACAAAATGAACTTGTTCTAGAAGACATCTGTTGAAACTCCACAGCGCCTGACGCCTGGAATTTGTATGCCACCAGAGACTATACACTTAAGCCGCATTCTTTAACTAGAATAACAGTATCAGGATATCAAACCCGAGGAGACATAAATGTAGTTCTAGACGGCAGCAAACATTTGCTCTTCGAGAAAAATATTGCTACACCGTCCATGGTATCCACATATCGTAACGGAAAAAGTGATGTCTGGGTTACCAACCTGCAGTTCCGAAACCAAATCATCTCTAGAGGAATGTGCATAGGCCAAGCTGAACCACTAAATGAAGGGCATCTATGTGTTATTTCCGACACATCGGGTTGCTTGGATGACCAGCAAGAAACTTCCGGAGTCACAGATGAATTGTTCGTTAATGCTGTCATCCGAGTTAAGTGACGAACAGAGAAACAAGCTATCGAACTACTCCGGAAATTTTCTGGGCTTTTCACGAAGACCGACAAGTCGACAGCCGCGAAGACGAATGTGAAACACAGGAGTTTTACTGGTGATCATGCTCCAATCAACCAACGAGCCTACAGAGTCTCGCCGACTGAAAGACGCATCATTCATGAAGAGGTTCAGAAAATGCTTGATGAAGGTATCGTCCAACCCTCTGAAAGTCCTTGGTCATCACCCGTTGTGCTCGTAAGAAAAAAAAGACGGTAGTTGGCGTTTTGCGTCGATTATCGCAAGCTGAATAGCGTCACGAAAAAGACGTTTATCCTCTGCCTCGTATTGACGATACGCTCGACTGTCTGAAAGGTGCCAAGTTCTTTTCTTCCATGGATCTCCGATCTGGTTATTGGCAAATAGAAATAGACGAAGCGGATCGTGAAAAGACGGCATTTATTACCCCGAAGGCTTATACGAGTTTAAAGTCATGCCGTTTGGTCTCTGTAATGCACCTGCGACCTTCGAGAGAATGATGGACAATTTGCTACGCCATTTTAAATGGACTATGTGTCTTTGTTACCTAGATGACATAATAGTGTTCTCAGAAACTTTTGAAGACCATCTTATACGATTAAGACTTGTTCTAAAATGTCTTCAGGAAGCTGGTCTTAAATTAAATTCAAAGAAATGTCTTTTTGCTGCCCAAGAAGTAAAGATTCTAGGCCATCTTGTATCTAGTAATGGCGTTCGTCCCGATCCCGACAAAATAAAAGCCGTAAGAAATTTTCCCACTCCAAAGAATATACATGACATCCGAAGTTTTCTTGGCCTTTGTTCATACTTTAGAAGATTTATTAAAGGTTTCTGTTATCTCGCCGAACCTTTGCAGTCGTTGCTGAAAAGTGGCGTGGAGTTTCATGGGGTCCTGAAGAGGTGGAAGCATTTAACAGTCTTAAGAAAGCACTTACTTCGGATCCAGTATTGGGGATGTACGACGAAAGAGCTTCTACAGAAATCCATACTGATGCAAGCGGGTACGGTATCGGAGCTGTCCTAGTACAAATTCAGAATAATGTCGAGAAAGTTATAGCATACGCTTCTAGAACTCTGACAAAAGCCGAAAAGAATTATTCCACCACAGAAAGGGAATGTCTTGCCATCGTATGGGCTACCAACAAATTTCGGCCGTACATATTCGGAAAACACTTTACTGTTGTAACTGACCATCATTCCTTGTGCTGGCTCATGAATTTAAAGGATCCTTCAGGAAGGCTTGCCAGATGGGCCCTCCGACTTCAAGAGCATGATTTTGACGTAAAATATAAAACCGGTAAGAAGCATAGTGACGCCGACGCTCTTTCGAGAAATCCAGTGGAAGAAGAAACGGAAACACCAGACAAATTTTTAGCAGTCACGACGAGTATGAACCTTGCGATGGAACAGAAAAAGGATCAAGACCTTGCGAAATTAAAACTTTTGAGCAACTCATCCAAAAACGAAGAATTCAGATTCATCGACGGTATCCTTTGCAGGAAGAATTTTGATCCAGATGGAAAGTTGTGGTTGCCAGTCATTCCTAAACATCTACGAGCAGACATACTAAGGCACTTTCATGACGCCCCCCACCGCAGGACACCTTGGTTTCGCGAAAACTTATGACAGGATTCGCAAAGAGATTTTACTGGCCGGGAATGTACCGAAATGTCGTTCGGTATGTCATGCATTGTCGGGAGTGCCAAAGGAGAAAATCCGTTCCTCAACGACCACCTGGACGTTTAGTTCCCATCCCTCCAGCTATAGCTCCTTTCCATCGCATTGGAATTGATCTCCTTGGGAGATTTCCAAAGTCTGCTCATGGAAACAAATGGATAATAGTCTGCACGGATTACTCAACACGATATGCAATAACAAAAGCCTTGCCGACAGCCGAAGTCGACGAAATAGCGAAGTTCTTACTTGAAGAAATTTTCCTCAGGCATGGAGCTCCTCGAGTAATTATCACAGATCGTGGAGCCGTCTTTCGATCCAGACTTGTTTCCTCTCTCGTCGACTTGTGTAACATTGATCATCGTTTCACAACGGCGTATCATCCCCAAACAAATGGACTGACGGAGCGCTTCAATAAGACCTTGGCCGACATGTTGTCAATGTATGTGGATGTAGAGCAGAAAAATTGGGATGAAATTCTACCATTTGTAACCTTCGCTTATAATACCGCTAAACAAGAGACCACAGGTTTTACGCCGTTCTATTTACTTCATGGTCGTGAAGCGGAAACGACACTAGATACAATGCTACCATTCTGTCCTAACGATTTTGATGACAATAACATCACCAAGATAGCAGCCAGAGCCGAAGAATCACGACAGCTAGCCCGAGTGCACACTCTGAGAGCTCAAGACAAAGATCGTCGACGTTACGATTCCAAACACCAAATGGTATCTTACGCTTCCGGAGATCTCGTATGGGTTTTATACTCCAGTGAGAAAAGTCGGTCTCTCCGAAAAACTCTTAAGAAGGTATTTCGGACCGTATCAGGTGCTACGCCGTTTATCAGCCGTGACTTACGAAGTACAAGATTTTGATCCTGCTTCACGAAAAAGAAAACTAAGAGAAGTTGTCCATGTACTGCGTATGAAACCGTACCATGATCCCGCCGAGCAAATCGAAACCGAGGATATTCCTCCCAAAGAATCATACAAAGGACCCATCAATTGTTCCAGAATAAAGACCCTTGAACAAAATGACAGCGGGGCGCTGTCTTCTTTTTCGAGGGGAGCAATGCCGCACGCATAATTTGCTATAAGTCCCGATAGCCGAGTTGGCAGAGCGTTGGACTGAACTTCCTCAGGTCTCGGGTTCGAATCCCGGCCCCGGCAGATTTATCCAAAGACTGGAATTTTGTTTCCGTTTTTAATGTATTATTTCTCTAAGTTCTAGATGAATCCAGATCATTCTTTAGAGTGCATACTGGGTATTTCTCGAATATTCCGAAGTGTATAAAAGCAGAGTTCATCGCCAGTTGGGCATGTTCTCAGTCCAGTGTTGTATCGAGCTCCCAGCGTTAGAATAAATCTAATTGTTTGTTTAATTGAACTGTGTACTTCTTTCGAACTCCGTGACAATATTTGTCAAAATATATAATTTTTAAAAACCGTAACACAGACACACAACATATCTAATAATTCCATTTTCCTCTAAACTATCCTTGTTTATTGTGAAAACAAATTATATTTTTGAGTTTCAAATGGTGTAAAAAATAATACAAAGAAAAAAATCATAAACTGAACACATAAATAATATTTATAGGACATATAACAAATAAACACATAAAAATGTAAAATACATATAACATATAATGTAAACATAACATATAGGTAAAAAAATCACCTAGTCATTAGTAAAAAGTACTAACTAATACAGTTTAAAATGAAATTCAATGTTAAAAAGGAACGTTTATTTAAGGTATCCGACTACGTTCGGAACCGTGATTTTGCAAAAGCACATAAATGGATAATTTTCATGATATTTAGTTTCACTTGCATAAAATTCTTTTAAGAATATTATTACAATAAAAAAATATTTAAGTACAATATTTTGACCAAAAATGTATATCGAATGACCAATTTTCAAAATATCCTCCTTTTGTGAAAAATGCTTCTATTTTAATATTATTTTGCCTGTATATAGCTTAGACCTCTGTACAGATGCTCAACTTGAATTTTTGAAGTATATAACTTAGAAGTGGGTTTACCCATGTTTTACGACAACATAGGGGAATAATTTTAAGAAAAAAACTCCAATAATTATTTCAATTGGTGGTAACTCTGAAAATAATGTGAATTTTTCAAAAATTCTAGTTGAGCCTCTGTAGAGAGGTCTGAGCTATATGTAGACAAAATATAATTAAAAAAGAACCACTTTTCACAAAAGGAGAACATTTGGAAAAAAGATTATTCTAAGTTAATTTTTTGCCAAAATATTATATTTAAATAATTTTTTGTCAAAATGTTATTAAAACAATTTTATGCATGTAATCTAATCTGAATGACAATAAATATCATAATTATCCATTTATGCACTTTTTTAAAATCACAGTTCCGAACGTAGTCGGATACCTTAAACTTGTTCTCTTCCGTGCTTTTTGGGTTTTAGCTCCTTTTTTGCTTCCTACAATATGAGGCAGCCCTGATTGGCTCTTTCGTCTCTGACAAAATTAACTGGTCTTTTATAACTATAACGTTTGCTACAGTGTATAAAAATTAGGTACTATGCCTGTGTGTTGCATTATAGGGTAAATTTCATTAAAATTCAGAAATAAAATGTTTTAATGTTTTAATTAAATGTTACATTATGAAGCACCACTCTTTCATCTTATCAAAAAGGAAGGAAAAAGCTTAGAATAAAATAAAAATCTTAGAAAGGTTATGCAAAATTATGTTAAGAATGCTTTCCTCAACAGTGTTAAGAGAAGAAAATTTAATTTTGGTATGTCTCTGCTTTAACATTCTGAGTGCACAGAGTACAAAATTAACGAAATAATTGACGGACTTATTAATATAATTATAACGGATTCTATTTGGGCTTCTACTAATCCTCTTAGGGAAAATATTCTTTTTAACTGTGATATTTGTTTAAAAACCTTTTCAACTGTGCTATTTGTTATTTTTGTCCGTCGAGTAGACTTGATTTATGCAAATGTAAACTCTATTTAAGTGTTAGTCGTTGAGTAGGCGTAGTAATGGTTAAGAGTTGATCGTAAGCTTGAATTCAAGTTTTGGCGACTGGTGGTTGCGTATCCTAAGATTAATACTAGAAAAAGAATCCAATGGAATAGTGGATGGCATCAGTCTTACAGCTGAATGAGCTATCAGGATGAAAGCCGGACCATACAAGAGATTAAGTAAGATAAGTGCCTTCCATATGCTTAACTATCTAAATTTGGGTTAAGGTTTCTTATTGCTCTTCGGGTTTGGTTGCTTAAGTACATTCATAAAGTGTTAAAAGTTGAATAACATTAGTTATTCCAAGATAATGTCTGCCTATTCCTCGAATCCTCTCACGCCCGCGACCTCCGGGTCGCGACACAATTATAAGGAATCTTAATTTAAATGTTAAAATACGTATCTAATTTATGAAAGTTTTGAGTTAGTTAAGAGTTATTTTATTTAAAGTTCATTTCTGTTTTTAATTTATTGTCCGAAAACGTTTTTAAAGTCATTCAAAGCAACACAATTTATGATCTAATTTGTTTAATTTTAAAATATTAATAGTAGCTAAAAAGAAAACAAAAATCTTTTTAAATAAAATGAGAAAAAAATAACTTTCAGAAAGATTATAATATAATAGATTAAAAAATTGACTCTTTTTTCTGTTCAGAACTATAGGAATTTAAAATAAAAGGTTAGCTAGCATTTAGCATGCATTTGTACTATTCATAAAAATATTTCATTGCTAATATAATCATCGATTTAATGAATTCAAATTCTTTATCATTTTCGAAACAAATTTCAAACAGCAGAACTCAGCATTGTTTAATAATTTTATACCTTTATCGTTGTAAATATAAAACACGATAGTATTTTCCAGTACAATTGGAGTTTTCAAAACTAATAAAAAACCCTCAAAAAGTACTGTGTCTCCAAAAAAATCTTCCCAAAGAAAATGGACAGCGTATTTCATAACTTACATCTCGGCGTCAATAAATTCTATGCGATACGTGAAAAAATATTATTTGTGGAAGCCATTCTTTTTCGTAAGCCAACAATCTTTGTGTATCATCATATGTCTTAAGTTTCGGAGCTGGCGCTCCGGAACTAAGCTGCAACCGCTTGTTGTGAAGAACGTTTATATTCCGGTGTCAGACACAATGGAGAGAAAAAAAATACTCCACGACAAAATCAAGTTATCCCTTGTTTGGGGAAAAATTGTCTTTCCTTTGAAGTGAAAAGGCTGCTTTCCTTAACAAGCTTCATCATAAACATTATAAGAGGGTTCGGATGAAAGACTGTGATAAAAATCACAGAATGTGATATGGATCTGGGTATTTTCTATTTGGCGATTCATCTCTGAACTGGCTCTCCGGTCGGGGAGTTTTAGAGGTCCTTTTCTTCTTTAAACAGAAAAAATTAAATATGTGAATTGTCCTTTTAAATTAAAATAACCTAACTCTTTACATTAAATTGAAAAACAAGCATATTATTATAAAAAAAGTGTTTACTGAAATTATATGTTCAAGGGAAAGTAAAACGATAAGGTAATTATCTATACATATAGCAATCATCAACAAAAGAAAGTATAAACATATATTTCTGACGCGAGGGAAAAACTTGTATTTATATTTTTCTCTCAAATGTCTGGATAAAGACTTAAGTTCAAAATAACTAGACAGTGCTTTCGAATTTTGCAACAGTTCTGTTTACTAATGAGGTTATCTTACGTAATGACAAAATCTCCTGCTTCCACCTTGGAAGTACAAGGAGGTTGAGAATTACTATATTTACACACAACTGAACATAATTTATTTCTTACTCCTTAATATGAAATGTTAAATTAATTATATACTAACGCTGTTTATTCTTTTGCATAACTGAACCAATTGTCTTCTTTCTATCTAACATTTTAATTTTGTGAAATAAATCATTGGTTTAGTCGTTTCTGTTTAAAGCATTTTAAAAAGTAATAAAATGTAAAATCGAATAAAATTATGAATTAATGAAAAAAGATGAAATATGTTTGCAATATTTTATGTAGGTTTATATGAAAGAAAAACATATAAATTTATTACATTTTAAATTTTTTTCTTATAAAATATGTTTTTAATTATAGTTTTACTTTCTCTCGAGTAAAGAATGATGACACATGCATTTTAAATATTTGCTCGAAAATAAAAATTCAGAACTATTCTTAAATAAATTTATAACTGCAATTTACTTGAGTTTATATACGTTACGCTTAAATGAAGGACAATTTAAAATAATTAAAAATACAGTTTAAAGTTCTGAAATGCCTAATTACGATAGGATTGTCTAAAAATTATTCATAAGCGTTTTAAACATGCAATTCTGAGATTATTTTATTGTATAAGTGAACGGTTTCTTATCGTTTTAAATTCCTTTCCTACCCAATGCTTTACTTTTTATAATTTGAGTTAACTTATTTCGGACATAATAAGGCTTAATGCTGAATATTCTTAGATGCTGGATTTCATAAATCTGAGAATTATTATATCAGCTATACCATTAGGCGAATTTATTTGAAGGACAAGAATTGGTGATGAGAGACATTTGAAAAAGAAAAACTTAAAACTCGTATTAAAAAGCTTAAATTAAGAAATGATTTATAACATGCTTTAGAATTTTGATGCGTATAAATTTATCAGCTCATTTGTGGGAAAAGAAATTAGTGAGATATTTGAAACACACTATACTAAAGAACAAAAATATAATTTCTTAGGTTTTACTATCTTATCACCACTTACAAAAATCTTTATCTGCATGTAATATTTTAATTATTTTTTAAATTTGGCTTGTGGATTCCTGACGATCATTGAATCAGGAAATAAATTTTTGAGTCTCAAAAAATTGCTACATAACTAAAAAATTAGGAAATATTAAATTTTTGTACGCTTCAAAAATGACATCGTAAAAATGACTTTATTAAATATACAACAAAAAATTATCTATGACTAACTTTAATAAAATAAGACTTATTTTTGATACAAACAAGTACTTTAATGTATTACAGTTCAAGGCCACCTATATTACGCTCTACCGTTTTGCAAAATCATGTTATTCGCAACTCATATGGATATACGTTTTTAATAATTAAATAATCGACACTATTAAACGTACTAGATTATATACTACTAGACGTTCTAAATACAAACAATTAGATTATTCATATTTCTCCATACAGTTTTTCTTTACAGAAAAGCTTGTGTGTGATTAATCATCTTTCTTTCCTATAAAATAATTTGTGAGAAAGCTACTAAGCAAGTGAACATTTTGATTATATATTTTTTAAGAACTCCTTCATTATAATTTCCAGTAACTTTCTACCAAATTATCTATTTGAAATAAAATATAGAACAAACCTCAGAGAATTATTTCTTGAAGTTTGATTGAGAATTTCCCAAATCTCTCCTATCAGTATGTATAAAAATTGGAATATTTTATTTTCTGTCACCTCATAGAGCTCTGCATGACACATTACGAATCTTCCAAAGAATTTTTTTCTTGTTGCTCTAATTCGCACTGGCGAGTGTGTGGAGTGAGGCTGTTGCAACCCTAGAGTCTCTGTTTCGCAAACGGTCTCGTTAAGTCGACACCCGTCCAGAGTCGGGAGGAACCGACTTTCCGGTGTCGCCGGTCGCCTTAATCACATCTAATGAAGACTCCTCTGGCTTTTCATAACCGAAAGGCCCTTAAATTGATGGCGCGATACCCGCTTGTTAAGGTGTAAGCTTAGCATAAACTCTCCCCTTCTACTGTTACGGTGGAAAGAAAAGGCATTGTTGGAACATCAACCAAGCGGACAGAAAAATGGCGTATGTCATTTGACGTGTGATACTTCGTCTTTGTGTTTGTGGTCACGCCCATTTTGACTCACAGATCCGATAAAGTTCCAAGCGGGTCGTGAGTAGGAAATATTTGAGAAGAAAATGTCAATGTGTGAGAGAGAGAGAGAGAGAAAAGAGCGGAATGGGAGAAAAGTTCGAGAAAGACTTGTTGAGAAGTTAATAGATTTTGTAGAAAACCAACTTCAAAAATGCCAGGAAAATGGATGGGGAGAAACATCGTATGTCAATGGCTCGTAAATAAATTGATTGATATTATCTGTAGCTGGAAAAAAGAGATAAATAAAAAAAATCAAATTGTTTTGCAGCATATTTAATTAAAGTGAGTTCAACTTAGTGAACTGATAATTTAAAATTTTCCGTAATGATATGAGGAAACAATTAATATTATAAAAGTCTATAAATATTACTGAAATAATAATAAGAGAGATTAAAATGATAATAATTAAATCTATAAATGACAGTTACAAAGATTAAAGGAAAATATTTTTTCAGAAATTTATGTGTTTTCCACACTGTTTAAACAAGGATCTCGCACAAATATTTATCTCATATTTTCGTATAATAATTCATGATGTGCTCTTATTTAACCTTTATAATCCAATCCTTTTACCTAGAAATTTATCCAACAATAACAAGGTAAACTTTGCAAAAAATATTATTTCTCTACTTAATGTACTTTTTCTATTTCCCAATTCCTTTCTCTCTCAATATATTTGTTTTTTTATTCACATAGGTGAGCAGTATACGAAAACACTAATGTTTTGAACAGTTGCATACATTTTAATGTTTAAATGTTTCAAATTTGTGTAGGATTTATAAAATTTCTACAAGAAAACAAATATCTTCAAGGAAAATAATAATGATATGTGTGATGTATATATAAAATAAGTTGTCATTATTCTTACTTATTTATTGTTATTTACTGCTGTTCCTTCCAATAGTAGTAACGTATTTCTCATTGCATCTAAATCAAAATTTTCAAATTCGTTATCATTTTCGGAAAGAGAAGTATAGAATTATTAAATATATTTCTCATCGAACACAGCTTTAAAAAACAATTTTTCCCTTTACATGCGTTTGACTTTTAATAATTAAATAAGATTAATAAAGAATTTAGAACCCTTAATTTATTTTAATTGTAATGATGACCGTGTATCGGAAAAAGTTTGGATCTTATAAACTAACCATAAGATGTTCATTTCGTTTGAAAAGTGACTGACATGACAGTCTGACACAAATTGCGAAATGACAGTTCATTTGTTTCGAATACTTATTATTTTGATAACATTTCTGTGAAATACCTATTCATTATTTAGCTTGTTTTGCTATATGAAAGCACATAAATTAAAATATGTTCTGCTATTCTTGTTTCATGATGCATGATACACATGTGTGACGGGTTCACGCGTTTTTTGTTTAACATGTCCTTTGGGTTCTTACAGGCCAGAATTAATGGCAACTCTTTTCCAACCAAATTCAAGAAGTGAAGTGTGAAAGAAAGATGCAAATTAAGAACCTTTTAAATATCTAAAGTTAGAGTAAGCGTGATGGCAATTTGTGGCAAGTGATGGCCATTAGTAGAATGTAAACAGTTCGTGGTTCTAGATTGAAGAAATTTTAGATAACGTTACGTGGCGAAGAATAGTAATTGTATGTGATAGAGATCCATTAATCAAGGTGCATACCATTGAACATGAGTTATCGCAAGACCTCATCTAAAACTAGTGTGATCGTCTACTGATACTACAAGAAAGTAGGATTAATTATTTAATTTTATGATCAGTGATTGTATTAGAATTGAGTGTAAGCGATTCAGTTATTGATAGTGGTCCGAGTTAGGTTAAGTCGTTATTATAAATATACTGTATGTGGTGTGTTTTACTATCGTAGATTCTCTCACATAAATTATTATAATTTAATTTGTTAAAGGTTTAAGTTGAATATCTTAATAAAGTCATATTAAGATAATGTTTCCTTCTAGTGATTTCGTTAAACCTACGCCTCTATCTCACGCTGATACTCAAAGAGATAATCACCATAGGGGGGGAGATTATCACACGTGTAAACATAAAATTCAGCGTCACTTCTGTCTCTGTACTATATTTAGGTATAAAATAAAGTATTTCTCTTCAGTCTTTCAAAAGCAATTTGAAGCAGACACGTTATCTAGCTTTGAAAATCCGTTATTGAAAGGTTAATGTTTATACTTTCACTATTGAACGTAATTTAACTTTCACAGTAATACTGTGCAATAGATATAATGATTTTTAAGGAAAGAAAAATAAATACAAACATATTTAATCCTTCCTATAATTATTATTTAAAGCAACATGCATTTTAATGCTTTGAAGTAGAAAATATATTTAAAATCAACAATTTTCTTTTACTTAACGCGCCCCCTACAGAAGGAAATCTCTCACCATATCCATCGAACTGTTAAGTGAAAGAAACAACAAAGAGTCGCCGAAGAAAAAATAACAAAAATTTCATTTCTAGAGGCAAAACTCTCCTTTCGATCCGATTCAATTTAATTTCTAATTAGAGCGTCGGGAGAACTGCGGGATGTAAACACTCTCTCCCTCACATCGAGTACAAAGATCAAGAAACTACAACACCGCAAGCAAAAGGAGGACAGTCGGAATTAAATTCTAAACGTGTTGACGGACATAATACTTTAATCATCTCACAGAGCGTCCTTTAATAATAAATCCGTACATTTTCAATGGAATAACTTACGGAAGACGGAATAAAAAGCGCCCCTGGCTATAAAGTGTCTTATTAATTAGACAAACGTGAGAGTCAATTATCTATCGAAGGCGGTTCCTTTCAGACACCCCCTATGCCCACCCCTTACTTGCAGGGAGGAACTTAATCGAAATGTCGTTAATGTTCCTTAATGCGCTAATTTTACCTTTAGACTTCTTATTCTCTTGCATCGAACAGACTACATCTTCTAGTAGAGTGAATAGGGGAAGGTGGAAGGGATGGAATAATTTATTCCTGGATGACTCCTGTTCTTGAAGAGGCGCTAGCTGTCTCCCGCCACCCACTTCCCTGGAAATGAAGGGAAGGGGGTTGTTGTAAGGGAAAGGGGAGGACGCTGCGGCTGTGATCCGATGCAAAAGCTCAAAAGATTTTCCCCTCTTCTTTGAGAAGGCTTAAGCCTCCGGGCAACCAAGGCGAGGATGTTGCTCGTCATTCTATACGAGGCGAGTAATCGCAGCTCATTTTTATAATGGATTCCAATGCGACAGTTGATGATTTTCGGTGCTTGCTTGCACAAAGACGGTCCCCAACACATAGAAAACACATAGGGAAAGAGGACGGGAAAGGGTGGGTTGGAATCAGGCAGTTGCAACATTACAAATATTTCCTGCTCTGTTTGTAGAATGAGAAGGACTGATGTATTTCCTTCTGATCCTGCAGAGG
Organism: Trichonephila clavipes; assembly: GCA_019973935.1. Taxonomy (NCBI): domain Eukaryota; kingdom Metazoa; phylum Arthropoda; class Arachnida; order Araneae; family Nephilidae; genus Trichonephila; species Trichonephila clavipes. Next base: position 212,036 of record BMAU01006061.1, on the reverse strand, counting down.
GTAAAATTATGAGGGAATCTCCTATTTGTTGTTATTATTATTTGATGTCTTGAAACGAGATATCGAAGTTTGCGGCGAGGGAGCACAATTGCAGAAAGGAATTCACTTTCTGTTTTGGTCGCTGTTATATACGTCGCATGGTTTTCATTTTGATATGATGCTGATTTTCTTTCCCCATCTTTTTTCTGCGTAGGCTTAATGTATCAATAATGAGAAAGTACGGAAGAGTATATTTTTTTCCTGAAATAGTTTTCCCCGTTTTCTCTTTTTATCGAATGATACCAAGGTAAAAAGCTTACTCTTGACACGATTTGCTTTGCTATGGAAGGTGATTTTTTCGTCTTTCTTTTCGAATTTGCTGTTTTAATCAGAATACATTTAATAGCTCCCCCCACAAAAAAACCCCACTGAATTTATAATTTTTAAATGTAGCTGTAAAATTATTGGTTCGGTAAGTTATCTAAATAACAATTTTCGTCACGAAGTGTTGAAAAATAAAAGCAAGAATCTTTTTTCCGCTTTACTTCAGATTTCAATAAATACTCAAATTAATAAATATTAAGAACAAATATGTTAAATTTGTGTCTTCACCATTAAAGATCAATTTTTCAAAGCAAAAATCAAATAAGGCAATTAAAATTAATATTAACTCAAGAAATGTTTTGAATTTTTTAAATTTTTGTAACAATTTGAAAGTTTGCTTCACCAGAACTATAAATAAATACTTCTAACTGTCTTTTACGTTATAAATAGACATTGAGAAATGAAGAAATTTTTAATGCATTTTTACTGATTAATTGCAGTGGATGTTAATGATTTTACCTATGATTTTATTTATATTTAATTCATTTTTAATGCCCTTTAAAGGTTTCCTTCTTAAGATCAAACAGAAGACTAGACAGAAAAACTGATAAATAAAATATAAAACTATAAAAAGGAATTTAATCTTCTCTAAGCAAAATATCATTCCCCCTGAAAGTGAGTTTTCAAATTTTGTGATTGCTAGCATTGACAGAGGGCCAATTCTGTATGTCTTGGAACGGCCTAAAGATGATCGCTGATTCTTGATGATTTTTCATTCCTCCCAAATCATTATGTATGAGTAACTTAGATACCTATTTTCAGTTCTGTAATAAAACAAATTGCAGCTAATGAGGTAAAAAGGAATAATTTTTTTGAACAAAATTTTTGTGAGACAAAATATTCTAATTGAGTGAGAGTACATATTATTCCTGATATGGATATTATAAAGAGTTACAGACAATTGAAACACATCTAATAAGATATTTCTCACTCCTTAAAACTTTAAGTGCTAATAATAAGTTACTGCAAATTTTTTTGGTATCTTAAAATATCTTCTGAAAATGAGTTTATCTTCTATATAATTTATTGAATTAATTTTACATGTTAAGGAGTAAGTTACTTTACTTAAGAACGGTGTTTTTTATTTTAATTTTCATTATATAATCTTGTTTGGTGCGATACGCATATTTCCGAACAGTGTTTTCTTTATTACTTTCTTTATTTATCATATTTTTTTTGATTTATCGTATTAAATGCAATGCAACTCATGATGTAAATAATTTAACTCGGGATTCGAATCAGATTACTTCATTTTGGAACAACAACACTAATCTGGAAACGTGATACGGCTGCTTTCATACAGCAAAAATCGTATCAAAATTAGGCTTATATGCAAAAACTCACACAAAAAAAGTTACGATAAATTTTCGTGAAAGTGAAAAAATATGGCGTTTTCACCACATCAAAAATAATTTCAAAGAATCTCTAATAAAACCGTTGAGTAGAAGTGTAAATCTAAAAATGCAAAATTCATTCAATTAAAAAACATTAAAAACTTTAAAACACAAACATAATTTTTCAATATAGAACAGTGAGTTTTAATTTATTCATTTAGAAGATAATATTTGAATTATTGTTATTGCAAGGAAAGATTTAACATATTTTTAATCATGTGTTTGAAATATTTAATTCTTATATTGATGATGCATCAACCCATGAACATAGAAAGTTTTCTTCATAAAAAATTTAACTTTTTGTGTTATATGTATGTACAAAAAGTTGTGTAATGGTATAATTATATTCAATTACGTTTTTTGTTTTGAAAGTATTTTAATACTTTGAATTATATATATATATATATATATATATATATATATATATATATATATATATATATATATGTATCTATATTATATATATATATGTATATATATATCTGCATTAGTGTCCAGAATCTGACAATAACTTATTTATTGCACTCAGATTTAGCGCGGGCTCTGCATTTTTAAATACAATGTTTAGGTAAGTTACCTCTATCTTGTAATGTATTTAGATATTCCTATCCATTACTTTCAATAGGTTTTTGCTCAGTATTATTTACATAAAGGGGGAAAGTTGGCTGGCCAAAAAACATGCTCAACCTCACTTTTATATAAATTATTTTATATATTAGCTGTCCTAAGTCAGCTATGTTTATAATAGTACTGCAGGAATCATTTTATAATTTTAAATCTCGGTTGCTCATGTGTCCTTCATTGTGTGATTTTCCTACTGTCTATGTGTTTTTCGAATGTGATTGATGAATGTTTCTGTCTTGTTTGTGTGAGTAGAGAATAAGACTATATATTATTATTATTATTATTATTATTATTATATTGTAACGAGCGTTTAACATAAATTTCCAAAATCCCCAAATGGGATCGTGACTAAATAAAAAGTCACTTGATTTAAGAAGTTCAAATTTTTTGAAATTATTTAATATTTAGTTATTTAGATTTGACAATTACTTTCAATGCAGAAAAATAAGAAATTACAATAATTTAAAATGCATTAGTTTTATTTGCATATCGTTATAATTGATGTCTTCTCTGAAAAAAGATTTCCTGCATTCTATAAAATATTTTATAAAGTATTCTCCATAAAATACAAAAATATCAATATATATTCTTTAGTTTTTTTAAAACTGTTTTCCTTCCGAAACCAAACATAGGTTTTCAAACTTTTATTTAAGGTAATATATTATGAGAGATTTAAATGCAAATACTTATAACCAAAGATTATTATTTTTTCAAATAAACGCATTGGTAACCATACTGAAAGTAAAAATGTTGATTTATGCCATAACTAAACATGTTTTCTTAACGCCTTAAAGTCAATCCTAAGATTTAAATGTTTTTAATTAATATAGTTATTGCGCAGTTTTTGTAGAATATACACACCATTCAAGTTAAAAACATTAAATACTTAAATTTTTTTATTCCTTGTGTGAAATTCTTTTAAATTAATTATATTTAATATCAAGATAAATAAATTTTTGCTGATTACCGGTAAAAAAATCCCTAAGTAAATAAAATCAGCCGAATTAAAACTTCTGAATAAAGAGTGGTTTGTTTGCATATTTTTGTAATTCTTTTCATTAAATCCAAGCGTTTTTAGAGCTTTTTTTAAAAAAATCCATAGTGTTATTGTGTTGCCTTAGGAAATGAATATGTTTAATGTTAGTTGTTTTATTTCATCTCAATTCGAATGCTTTTCCTTTCTTTTTATAAATATTAAGAATTAAATTTTTTTTAGAAAAAAACTAAATACAAAGATAAATAAACATAAGTTAAAATCAAACAAATCCCCATATTTAATTAATTTAGCATTTCTACCTGGAAATATTTTTAAAAGCAAATTACATAAAGAAAATGTAATGAAATATGCTCTATTTTTCTAAAACTGAACGTATTGAAACGGAAAGTTTCCATGATATAAGGAATTTAGATGTTTTTTGCAAATAATAAAAAATAAGTTAGTGTGCTACGTAATTGTTATTGTTATGAAGCGCTTAAATATAATTAAAATATGCATTTATTAATAAATTTCAAATTAGTTCTTGTATAAACATTTATCCTTTTTTCCCCCTTCTTTACTTTTAAATAAAGCAGAATTTTACATCTTTCAAAAAAGTAAAACATTAAAAATATTATTTCGGAATCGCAATTAAACAGTGATTTTTAATTAATAGCATTTTTTTAATTGAAAAGATGTTAACTTTAAGCCCCAGCTTCATTAAATTTTTGCAGATTCCAAAAAGGAAAGTAATTATAAATTAGACAACAAATATTTTTTTTTCTTTAAAAAAAAAGGGTGCATTTTCTCCAGTCTTTCCAAAAGAGAAGTGAGGCAGATAATTATTTCCTTATAAACAAGCCTGGTTAATGAAATTGTCGATTCTTTCCGATAGAATAAAAACAGATGTCGCATTTAAAGGCAAAGTGGTATTGTGAAGGCACCGTTTATGTCATTACACTTTCTAGATAGCCGAGCGCCGTCGATTAATTCAATTGATATTAAATTCATCGCTCTAGAATATTTACTTATTGTTTCTAAATCCCATTAAAATTATACCCGATTTCAATTTTCGTAATGCAAATTATGTTGGTAATCATGTGATTAAACATCAGAGATGTGTGTGTGTGAAACAAGCCGATTGTACTTTTAAAGTAGTACGAGGAGCACTGTATCATCTTGAAAGCAAGACGCTGCTCCTTTATTTGATCAATTCCCTTATGCCGCGCCAACTTTTCCCCCCCTCAAACTGTCGCTTCATTCTCAAAAGCAGACATCTGCTAAGTTATGCAACAGTTGAACTGCGCTTCTGAGTCATATCGCTTCACCTTCAAAAGTAGATTTTCCGACCGATGTTTGCAGAGAGTTTTGAAGCACTAAGTTCATTACGTGGTAAATTAATTAATGTTTATTAAATGACAGCAGTTTTCCGTGATTTAAATAAGTGAAAAGCGGCACCTACTGTGTTTAATCTGATCCTGGTGGAAACGTTTGTTTGATGTAGAGAAAATAAATACGAATCGCGTCATTTGCGATCGTTCGACGCAATCATTTTCCATTAAATGAATAATTGACGAAAGGCGCCTAAATTGTGTTTTTAGGAGCAGTGACTTGAGTCACGTTGGAAGCAGTGAATCAAAAAATTCCTTTTACGGGATAAGGTAATTTGGATTTAGATCAAGCAAAAAATTCTTATGAAAAATATTATAATTATCAGTTTTTTACCTCATTTAAATAGAATAAATTCTCGTGTCAATTAACTAATGAATATTAGATTTTATGTGAGTGAATGATTCATTTTCTGTCTAATAAAATTAAAATTTTATTTAACTTGTAAAGAAATTAGAAACTAATCCTGTTCTCAGTTATAATTTTTAGGGTGTTTCAAGCAAGTTTTACTTATGTAATTCTGAACATTTTAACTCAGAAAGTTTAATTTAGTTATTTCGAATATAATCCCTTTTTTAGCTTCTGCGATTTGAAAATGTTATCTTTTATAAACAATTTCAAGTAATTATACAGAGGCGGAAAATTCGATAGTATTAGAAAATTGTGATACAAAAATCTCATACGTTTATTTATTTTGTCTTTAATAAATATTTAACCTAGGATGAATAGCTCTTTTTATTTAAAATTTGACAACTAAGTTAATACATCCTTAACAACAGTTAAGTAAAGTTAACAGAATTATTTTAATACTTAAAACTCAAATAATTAGGTCTTTGAATGTTTTATGATAGCTTTAAGCTTGTCAATAAAAATTAAATCCCTTTATCATAAATATTTCCATTGTTTAGAAATCAACACAAAGCTGTTTTAGAAAATAAGGGGGAAAAACATTTATTTATTTTTGAAAACACAGCCGTTAAATTTAAATAACTTTTCGAATTTTCTTTTTAAGCTATAAAAATCCCTCCAAATGCTGAATATTACATCATTGTCTGAAATTTCTTATCCAATGGTATTAAAACTAAGATAAAACTTAATCAGTATTACATATGCATATATTCACAAAATCCACAACTATTAACAACAAAAACAGCGGATAAATTGTTATCCCATTCTCAAAGCGTAGCGATCAAAATTGCATACGGCTTAAAAAAGTGTTTATTTATTTATTTTAACGAATAAGTAGATTCCATTTTCAAAAGTTGTTAATGAATATCACCTTTATTTATCAGTGACATGACAAAGTTTTGAATTCTTAAACAAGTCGTATTCTCTCGATTACTTTGTTTTGATATGAATGGCATACTTGAAAATAAATATTCTTCGTTTCTAATTAATTTTTAACTGTAAAAACTACTATTAATAAATGTACCATAATTAAACAAGTTTGAAAAAATAATTTTAAAGTCTATCTTCCTTGAAGTATAGAGAGAAATAAAAAGGTTTTATTTTTGAAATTAGTGTTTAATATATTTTTTTATACTTTCTAAAAGACAATTTCTTTACATGTTAATCTACATGTTTTTCTAGCAACAATTATTTCTTTTTGATATGCAAAGTTTAAAGAAAAAAATTAAAAATTATAGCATTTTTTTTTATTTGGGGGTTAATAGTAAAGTAATAATTTTCTTCTAAAATTTCACTAGAGCTTAAATTTAAAAGGGTTTCACTAAATTACGAGAAGAAATTTTTCAGAAAGATTATCAAACATTTCATTTTTTACTCAAAGTTTAACCATGCTATTCTCTAAAAGGTATGTTAATATAATTCGAAACATTCTTTAATTATTTTTTATAAATATACATTAAACATTACGATTATTTACAAAAAAACACACTGCATTTTAGGAAATGTATAAAACACAACAAAATTGTTTGAAAAGATGGTATATGAATTTATTTCGAATGTGTTTCATTAATTGCCAAAACTATGAAATGTGGATAGATTACTATTGAATTGTTATCGGTTTATTCTATCCATTGATGACTTAATAATTTATTATTTGATGCATAACACCCGAGATAATCATCAACAGGAATTTCAGTCAGTAGTAAAATGCGCTTTAATTTCTTGAAAAACATAGTATATTTTTTTCTCTTCTTTTCTATTTTATTGTAAAGATCGTTTATGCTGTATAATTTTAAATCGTTTTATTTTTATTTAGCTAAGAATGCTTTTAGTTAATAATGTTTTTTGTTGTATTATTAAAACAAATGCTGCTAGTTAATGTTATGAAAAATCATACATGAGACATAAATTAATTGTAAATAAAAAAAGATATTGTTAAAATACTTAGATTTTTGATATTTATCATTTGCCCTGTTTTTAAAATTAACTGCGTAACTTACCTGAATACTTATGATTTCTGATATGAAAAATATAAGGGATGACAATTAATTAACTTCAGTATAATGAAAAAATAAATTAGTTTATTTATACGATTAGTTTTCTCGAACTAGCTTATAAAATTAGTTCAATTTTTCCTTTAAAATATATGTCTTAGTTTCATGAAATAACGGCAAAAATTTAAAATATGTTGACTTTTGAAAAAGAGAATTTTTAAGTTTAAAAGTTTTATTTATTTATGTAAGTTAGTTATAATGTTATCAAATATAGAAAATATTTGTTATCATTACATTAGAATTTCATTATGAAATTACCCTTAATATCTACAGAAACTATGAAAATTTTTATGAAATTTCAAATATCTGAAAAAAATATTTGCATTATTTCAAATTTAAGCTGCATAAAATATCACCAGAATTTTACAAGGAAAAGGAATATTTTACCTAAATACAAAATTAATTTCTGTAGTAATTACAAACTTAATTGGAATTTAAAAAATGTTATTCAAATGGTGTAATAAAACTCAATAAATAACTTTAGTAAAAATACTCTAGATAATTATATTATAGTAGGAATTAACAGGATTATTAACAGGCATCTAAAAATTGAAATTATATATTAAGCAAATTTTTAAAGTTATTCAATCATTCTTTACATTTTATTTTACTTAAATTTTTTAATATTAAAAGTAACCACAGATACTATTCATAAAGAACAAGAATAAGTTTTGATTACGATTTAAAAACTTATTATCCAATGAAAAAGTGCAGTTTATAATTTGACTGAGAATATAATTTTTAATTAAATAACATTACAAACGCTTAAAAAAAGTTATTTTTGATTTTCAGATAAAAAAGTAACGGTAAGGAGTTTCTAATTTAAATTAAAGCTTTTCAAGAATTAAAACTAATTTATAATTAGAACTCAAGATGAAAAAAAATTAGGAGTTGCTTCTTCATTACAAGTATTTGTTCATTGCAACATTATTTTTTAATATTTTAATATGTTATTTAATAAATTTAATTTTCACATGGAAATTAATTTTCTAACATTTGCTTAAGATTTTTATACATTTATACTCACACAAAACATTTCAAAGAACTCCATGAATATAATTTTTTATAGAAGAATCAATAAAGTTCAATTTAATTGCAGGGAATTCTATAGAAAGTAATTTCTCTCTTATTAAAGCATCTAAATTGTTTTCATTTCTTTTCGTCACCTGAATAATACCGGAAGACTTTTTTTTATTAAAAAAGCTCATTACAAATCACGTTCGTATCGGAGAAGCAAGCATGAAAAACTCCGAGATGGAAGTGAGAATAAATTATTCAATGGCCAATCATGCGAACATTAAATTCTCGAATTCATGAAATTTTCATTTGTAGTGTATAAATTATTTCTCTGCATTATTCTTTAGTGAAACATAATAAATTTAATTTCACTTATTATCCACATCAATGGTATACTCAATTCTAAAATTCCGAGAGTTTAAAAGAAGAATCGCTTTGAAGTAAAATATCGTTTTCGAAACTAATCTCTTAAAAGCTATTTATTCATGTTAAAGCGAGCAGGAACAGTAATCATTCCTCTCTTCTTATAAATTGATTTCCTGCTTCTTAAAGTTTGCTTTTGATTTTAGCTTTAGGGACGCAACCGTATTTTTGATTAAATCCTTTTCATTGCTCCTCTCTGCTTTGGGATTTAAATGAAGTGCTTATTATAGGATACGACAGTAGGAGAAGGCTTTTATTTTTGCAGTTTTGTTTTCGAAGAAGCGCATGCACAAGTTCCCCGTCGCTTGATCTGGATTTGCCTTTAAATGAATACAACTTGCACACCGCTCTTCACAAAAGAATAATTATTTTTCTCTCTCTCTTTCTCCCTATGGACTTTTCTTTCTTTCACCTGGAAGAAAACTTGTTTTTATGCTTCAGAACATTTTATTAGAGAAGGCCATAAGTTCGTAAATTATCCGCAAAGAATTTCGAGCTTTACGAAATGTATAAACATAAAATAAGATTTTAAAGACGCGTTGAATTGAAAGCTATTTTAAAACACTGAAAGTTAAATATATAAAGAGTTAGGTAGGAAACAGCTTTTGTATACCTTGGAAGATAACTTTTATCTAAAAAAGAATTTCCTTATATTTTCTTCTCCACATAACTCTTAAACATGCTTGTTTCAATTTTTCGAACTAATTTAACTCAGATTCAGTGTGTTTATGTGATATATAGCGCATTCGTTTTTAGTAAAAATAAGGTGTATTTTTAAAATTATTACAATTTTGTAAAGACGTTAGATAAAAAAAAGATAAATAAATACGAATAATATACTATGAGCCTCAATATATAATAATCGTATTTGACTTCCTATAGAAATTTTTTAATTAAAAATTCTTGTTAAGTTTTATTTTTTGGATCAAACTGATGGCATTTATTTGTAAAGATAGGGTCTGGGTCCAAACAGATGATATATATGTTCAAAGGAAGCAAGAATAAATAATAACTTATGTTATTAATATCTGGCAAAAGTGAAAAGAAAAAAAAACTTAAAATTCTATTTGAAATTGTAAATGTTTTACAAATATAATTCGAAATTGAATGCAAAGCTTAGAAAGAGCGAGGAAATAAATGGAATGTTGTTTCCTTTCCTAAAATACAATTAAGATTGGAATGGCTCTCCGCCAATATTTTATTAAGTAAATCTTTTTCGATATGAAATATAACAATGTTTTATATTTTATGGTAATAATAATACGGAGATTTTCTTAAAAATTTAAACAATTTTAAAATACTTTAGTCGTATTACGCGTATCAGTATATTTCGTCGTATTACGCTCACCGGTACTTTCAAACTGCCTTTTTAAATTTTTATGTTTATTCGCCATAAAACAAGCACTGTTTCTTCTTACAAAGAAATTTGAAATGTACATGTCCAATGCTCTTATCTTTTGAAGTTATTTATTCGAAGTGTTGTACTAGAAGGCTTTTCAACAATGATATACCTATAAAACGAAAATCATAAAGAGCAAAAACAGAGGTGTTAGAAAGTGTAAGAGTGTTAGAAGGTGAAAAAATACATAGAAAGGTAAGCCAAATGCGTCATGCCAGCCTAGAAACAGTGTGTGAGGGGTTAATAAAGCATGAAAAGAAATTAAACCTGATGTATTTCAAAGTTAATACAAAAAGGTAGCATATCTAACAATCTAAGTGAAACAAAAGATGATTATTTACTTATAAATCAGAGTAACAGTTACGAAAAAAATTCAATGATGTGCCTGAAGGCATAACGGAAGACGAATATGGCAAACTTTTCATGTTATCCAATAATGAACCTTCATAAGATCTGTCATTTCCTTTAAATAAAGTATTCACAGATATTTTTATGCTTACCTTCTCTTTATTTTCAAAGCTATCACTTTTATACCCGGAGTATAACTCGCATCCGTTAATTTCGGGTGTTTTTTTTTTGCTTTAAAAGTGTGCGTTATACGCCGGATTATACGATAGTTGATACTAAAAGCAAATCTTCTGAGCTTCTTTTGAAGAAGAAAAAAAATACATTTATTAAATTACCATAAGGATATAGGTTATTTTTAAAACTAGCATTACATAACATACTCAGAAAGTGAATGATATCGAAACGAATATTGTTAATAAAAAATATTTTGAAGGCTATGGATTCCATTACAAAAATAGTTTATTACTCAGGACCAAATTATGCCTTTATGTGTGAATAGAACATTTTATTCTTCTGTGAGAAAAGACGAAAGAAATCTTATGGAGTAGGGAAAAAACAGAGCTCTTCGAGCATCGAAAGAATGAAAGGAAAGAGAAGACCAACCACTCAACACATGCAAATTTTATCTGGGAAACAAGCTGAAATAGAAAGACAGAGAGAGGTAGGGAAAAAATAGATTATCTCACACCACTGCGCAGTGAAGTTATTCGCGGGACGAATTCAGCCGCTAGGAAATCTGCGAAATGCACACAAAATAACATCAAGGGGGAAAAAGGGGACGAGCAGAGGAAAAAAAAGAACGCTGCACCAACGTTGATGTGATGTTTTATTCAAGACGTGTTGACCGAAAATCAAGTTAGAACAAATGAACCAACTCTTTCCTGCGGATTTTCATTTGATTCGGCTTCTAAATTAGATCAATTTTCGGTAACTACATGATAAGGTTAGAAAAATACGGGAATTTGAAGAGGTGTAGGGTTCTTTTTTTTTCTTTCTGTCTCTCCCTTCGGTTTCTGATCGTTGTTATTCAATCTAATAAGCAGTAATTTTGTCGCCACTAGACTTACTTTTTTTCATTGTTCTTTTTTTACTTTTAACACCCAGTCGTGTGTTTCATTTTCATCTTTTTTTCTCACTGATTTTGCTGATATAATCAGTGATGCATTGATTTGAGGTACATTTCATGGACGGGTGCTAAACATGAATAGAATTTGTTAAATAAAATTACGTAGTCATATATTTGGGGGAATTTTTAGAAACATAATTGACTGCAAAATCTTTTTGAATATATTTTCTTAAGGAAATTCAAAGTAAAAGAATATTTGAATGCACGCTTTAGTAAACCAGAGTGAAACAACTTTAAAGTTCATCAACTTCATTAATTATCTTAAAATTACACTTACATATTCACACCTATATGTACAATTACAGGAGATATCAGTGTCGAAAAGGACAATAATTTGTGAGCCAATATGAATACACAAAAGTGAGACTTGAGTTTACAAACAAGGAGAGGGCACGACTGAGGAAATTCATTTGGGGTCGAGACTTGGTGTAATAGTAATACTCTTTCAGGGTGTTCAACCCTCAACGTAATTACGCCGAATGGCCAGTCAACTCGGAGAAAAAAGCCTTTGAAATTCATGCTTAGCTTTTATACAATTAAATTTCAGTTTCCTCTAACGATTTCGTAGCTTGGTTGATATATCGTCTGCATACTATCCGCGAGGTCTGGGTTCGATTCATCGGTCAATTTTTTTTTCATTTCATCTAATTATTTTTTAAATTAAATAAACTTATTTATGAAAAGTTTATTAAATATTTATGATATTTTATGTAACCATTTTGTATTTTATAAAGTAAAAACAATTAAATTAATTAATTATTTAAATTATTTATTATTAAAATTATTTAAAACTATTATTAATAAAAATATTTAAAATAATTATTAATTAAAATTATTTAAAATAATTATTGATTAAAATTATTTAAAATAATTATTGATTAAAATTATTTAAAATAATTATTATTTAAAATAATTTAAAATATTTTTAATTAAAATAATTAATAATTAAAATTAATTTATAAGAATTATTATTAATAAGAACTATTATTAAAATTATTAACTTATTAATAAAATAATTAATTTATTTTTAAAATAATTAATTTATTTTTAAAATTATTAATTTATTTTTAAAATTATTAATTTATTTTTAAAATTATTAATTTATTATTAAAATTATTAGATTATTATTGACAGTGTTAATTTATTTTTAAAATTATTAATTTATTATTGAAATGATTATTAATTTATTTTTAAAATTATTAATTTATTATTGAAATGATTATTAATTTATTATTAAATTTATTAATTTATTATTAAAATTATTAATTTATTATTAAAATTATTAATTTATTATTTATTATTGAAATAACTATTAATTTTTTAAAATTAATTTAAATAAACTTTTTAAAATTATTTAAATTTTCTTAAAAAGGATTTATTAAACGTTTTATAAAATTAAAAAATAATTAAATTCGTAATACATAAGAAAGACATATTTTTTATTATATTGATTATAAAATAATTAATTTAATAATAATATACTTTATAAATTATTTATATATTATATACAATATTTTATTTATAGTATATTTTATTTCACATTATAAAAGTATTTGTAACTAATTTTTATGTATAATATCATTTAATATTTATTATACATATTTTATTATAAATATTATTTATTAATATAAAAATATATTTATATATAAAATTTAATATAAATATTTATATAGCTACAGTATTTTTTTTACTTTATAAAATACAAAATAATTACATAAAATATCATTTAATATTTAATAAACCTTTCATAAATAAGTTTATTTATTTTTTAAAATAATTAAATGAAATGGAAAAAAAAATTGACCGATGAATCGAACCCAGACCTCGCGCATAGTGTACAGACGATATATCAACCAAGCTACGAATTCGTTGGATTAAATTGAAATTTAATGGTATAAAAGCTAAGCATGAATGTGGAAGGCTTTTTCTCCGAATTGACTGGCCATTCGGCGGAATTACATTGAGGGTTGAACACCATAAAGGAGTACTACTATTACACCAAGCCTCGACCCCAAATGAATTTCCTTAGTCGTGTCCTCTTGTAAGAAAAACATGCTTATCAAACATCAATTATGTTAGATGTAGAAATTTTCAAGTCTTCCTCATTAAGATAGTTATCAAATATTGTATGCTTATAGAAGCATTTCAAGAGTTTAGATACAATATTATAAATCAGCTAAATAAATATAACTTTACAACAAATTATTGTATCATTTTTAAGATATTGAACAGATTATGGGGAAGCATAATATTTTAATAATAGTTTATGTTGCCAACGTATGAAGAAACTATACTTTAGATATAGTTCGTTGCTCGACAAATATTTTAAATGAGATCTTATTTTAAATGCAGATTTTATTAAATGTGCATTCAATAACAGAACAATTAAAAGCTATATTTCAGTATTTTATAAAAAAAAATTATGATATCAGATTAATAATTTTAAATAACACATATTTTTCTAACACATTTTTTCTTAATTTCACAAAAGCACTTTTAAGTTCCGAACAGTTTTCAATGGATATAATAAATGTATTTACAAGGATGGAAATATTCTTCAAAAAATCGTACGGATTTTATTTTTTTAAAAAAAATTATTACCAAAGATATAATTTGAAATATTAAGAAAGTTATACATCCCATGAAAAAAAATTATTCTACCTTTAAGGAAATTGAAGATCTTTTTAATTCTAGTGATATTAATGATATAATTAAAATACTATCAAAATTATATAAAAATAACATACTAAAATGTAATAAAAACTCAGGCACTTTCAATTCACTCACTGGACTAGTTCCACAAGAGAATTTCATATAATATAATGATAATTATTATCAACAAACTAAAGGTTTCTCATAAGATGGAGTAGCAGGTAATTAACTTTCTAACATATATCTAACATGCGTTTACATTTTTATGAACATGAGCTATAAACAATGCAACATATTTTTATCCAAATAGTGATATTATTGTTTTTAAAATTAAGGATTGCAAGCTTTTCCCCTTACTTTTATCCAGATTAGCTTAATTTGATTCCGATAAGCAACAACAGTGATTCAGACAATCTCCTAGATATTAAGCTACAATTAAAAGGTAGTTTAATATACACTTATATTTATTGCAATAGAGACGATTCTAATCTCAGTATTATTAAAGAAATACGTTGGAATGGTAACGCAGATATATCAATAATAAAAAAAAGATAATACAGTACATATAAATATATAAACACTACATACAAACATAAGAATAAAAAATTATAATATTCTTATTAACTATCATTTAGAAAAAAATTAACGATTAGTTATTTTTTTAAAAAAATCCTATTAATTGCATCAATTAGTTTATTCTTCGTTGATGATCAGAATGCGTTCTTTAATAAATATAATAAAAATATTCAAAGTTAATTGAGAAAATTCTTGTCATTTTAAGACCTTTTTTTATCACTTCATAGGTGGCGATGTTATAGCTCATAGAAACAATACTTAAAAATATTTATTATTGATATATTGCCTTATTGTTAAGAAAACTCGGAACAGAGATAAATAGGACTAGGTACATTAAATTTCCAATTAAAGGGAAACCTAAAATATTCGCATTGGAATACAAATAATATAATTTAGAGAAATTAATATTTGAGGAAAGATCAAATACACAAATTTTTTAATGTAAGCGGGATTTGTAAAAGTACTAAATAATTACCGAAGCATTTAAATAAAAAAAAATATAAGAATCTATTATCTGACTATATACAAAAGGAAAACTTAATAAAAAATTATACGCAAAAATATATGTCAGGCTTAAGAGGAAAAGTAACAGACATTGTTGCAAATAGAATAAACGAATACATATTTGCTGTGTTTAAAGCATAGTAAGATCTCGTTTATCTCTACTAAGATTCTACAAAAAACCCATTTATATTAAATATAATTCCCATTCTCAGCTTTCCTAAGCTCTGTGTTTATATTGTAAACTTTCAATTTATAATTATTATTGATTTTTATAAAATGTATTTTGCTTAATTCATTTAATTAAGGTTAAGGCTAGAGTTCTAAAATTGTTTTCAAAGGAAGAATTTTTATATTTTAATAATTTATAATTTCGAGATTAAAAGCTCTTCAGTACCATAGTTTGTCTCAATATTTCAAAGTAAAACACATTATTATAATAACCTCTATATCAAACAAACTGTTAAGTTACATGCATGTGTCAAATTTTATTTTTGCGCTTTCCCAAAAATTTTATTTCGTAAGACAATAAGATAAAATATAAATTGATTCGTCTATATACAAATATGTATACACGCTTTACGCCACTGTATATCTTCTTCCATGCTGCACGTTGGTTGCTCAACTTGGATGTAAATCCTTTGGAGTAAATTCCACGAAAATGCTTTGAAATACAGGAAAGAGAAGTATTGCAAAATCTACAGAACAAATTTGTTTTTATTTCTCTGTCTTCAAACGTAAAAGAAATCCAATTTTCAAGAAAGCTATAAAACAGGAAATCCTGTATAATGTTATGCAAACACTTCATAGAGCCTCAAATTCAAGAAGATATGTCTTGAAACCATATGTGTCCTCATCCCTACAGCCAAAGTATTTCTACAGTTAAGACCTGAGTCAACTTCAATTTTGAGGGAGTTTGTTTCTTTTAGTTGGGTTACTAAAAAGAAAAAAATTAAAGAAATGCAAAAACTAGAAGTTTAATTGCATTTATCTCACATTATCTAGATACTCTATGTCCTCTTAAAATCAAATGGAGAAAACAATCAGTAAATGAATTTCGAATTGCATTCTAGGCATGAGTATATCCTATATTCTTTCATAATGCGTAAATATTCTTTCACATATGGTTTTCTTACACATATGTAAGTATGCGTATATTATTTTGTGTTTTATGTTTTGTATTTTCTTATAGTTTAATGTGGAAAATTTAAAGTTTGAAAGTTATCAAAATAATTAAAATTATATACTCACGAAAGCGTATTTAATTTTTTCTTATCAATTCAGGATTAGTTTTTCTTTAATATTTTTTAAATTAATCATTTGCAGTAATTAAGTTTAATGAATTGTAAAGGGAAGAAATACTATTCTTTTAGAAGAGTGGACGGGTTTTTCTTTGATTCGATTTTTAAAACTATTCATTTTAATTAACAGTTTTACTACATGTATTTTGTTTCTATTTTTTACATGTATATAATAGAAACAATATATATATGTAATTTTAGAATTTGATTATTGAAAGGATATTTTTCCTCTAAGAAAAATCGTATTCTATTATAAAAAAATAAGACTCTTTTTCAACAATGAAATTAATTCAATATTTATACCCTAAATGTAAAGAATAGAATATTTGAAAATACCATTCACTTTAGTTTAGATTATTTCATTAAGAAAATGCGTTGATTTATTTTTTTACACTCATATGACTAAGAATTTTAGGGTAAGATTGAAAAGGATGTATATATTTCAAAATTTTGTTACTAAAAATATTTTTATAGCATTGCATGCATATTGTGTGTGTGTGTGGATGTACGTTTTATATAATTTCACAAAGTTATTTAAATACTGAAGAATTTTTACTATCTGAAAAAAGGAGTATATAGAGTTTGAGTCTCAAAAGAAACTTCAAAATAATCTATTTATTAAAATGAAATGTATTTAGTAATGTTAACATAGATCTGAGATTTTTTTAAAAAAAATTATGTGCTGTTCAGTACTAAAAGGTAGTGTCTTTTTTACAATCAAAAGTTACCAATTACGCATATAAATATACCTTTAAATATGTAAGTTTATATATCATCTAGAAGTACATAGCTTGCATCATATGGATTATGCATATACATTTTCCTACTCTTCATCTGTAAACAGAATCTGAGTGATCTCTGTGTTGATCGAAAACATAGTATTCACAATATTTTAAATGAAAAAACTCAAGCTAATAGACTGCATTTTAGTCCCTAATCCTTCAGCCCTAATGAACAGTTTCCTTAAAAAATATTGTTGGGAGTAGCATTTAATAAATTCTAACCATTTGTTAAGTAATAAGTACTTTTTTCATTAAAAAAAGAGATTCTTTGAAAGAGATAGGTTTAAGTTAATTTTCTTAGATGTAACTTATGCCTTAAGTATTTCATAAAAATCAAATTGGCTTTTTTTCAAATTTTTATTTTAAGTCATTCAAAATAACTTTAAGAGAACTAAAAAGAAAAGTTTCGTATCAGTAAATTTATGAACAATTTCATTCATCATTTAGTTCAATAAGTGAGCTCGCTAAAGCTTTATATGCATAAATATATTTTACTTCATTGATATTTTTTAAATGTAATCTCCTCCTTTTTACTTTTTTATTATTCTTACTAGTTTCAAATATTAAAAGGTTACGATTAATTCTTACAGTTAGTAAATGCACAAAATGTTCAAACTTACTTATATTGTGCTCGCAATTTTTAATACATTTAGTAAACATTTTTCCCTAGTGTGCAAAAAACTAAGAAAATTTCTTTTTAGTATATTATCAGCAGAAGTACTTGACAAGTTTTAATGAAATTATATATATATATATATGTATATATATATATATATATATATATATATATATATATATATATATCAAAGATACATACTACACACAACAACACGCACACACACATATATGTATGGAGAGAGAGAGGTTAATATAATACACAGTCGTGTTATAGAGCGTGCATAGCTCATCAGCTCCGAGAAACCTAAAAATGGCCATTGCGCCATTAAAATTCGCAATCATCATCATCACCGAGAAACCTAAAGGAAAGTTACAAGATGGTACAAAAATGCATACCTCTCAATGACCTTTCTTTAATATTTTTATTGATACTGTAAATGTGAACTTGATTCTAAATGTAAAAATCCTTAGTAAGAAATTTTAAATGTCTACACATATCCCACAATTTGAGTTTCAAAGTCAGTGGATGATCGATTGTTATATCACAGAAAGTAATAGGAGTACTATAGCTTGATTTACAGAAACAAAAAAAAAGAAAAAAGTAAAAATAATTTATATCTTAAATTGAGCATGATTGTTACAAGTTATCTTTTCTGAAGATTTTATTATAGCATCTTACTGTATATGACATTCTGCAATTCTTTTAAGTAAACTGCGCTTTCCGCAGCATCCATAAAACACATTTCCTTTCTCTTATTGAAAAGCTCTGGTTAAACTATCACCGATGATTCTGCGTGGAAACCAATAGGTTTTCTTTTTGAACAAAAACTGCCGTAACATTAGTTTTCCCATACATTTTTTTCACGTAAAGATATATTACAAAAGAGAAAGAATATTTCTCGTGTTTGTGATACGACCGTATCGAAACATCAAATACATTTTATTTTTCCGAGTGCGACGGATAAAGAGATAAACCAACGGATGCGACCTTAAATAGTGTGAAAAAACGTTTCGCCCCTGCGTAAATCCTAAAACATAATTCAAAGGCGCGAGCTCCCGTGTAGCGGATCTCATACGTCTGGATCGAGGCCCTGATCCCTCGTGGCCGAATGATTTATACTCCAGTCCATAGTGAGGCCGTCAACACATTTACAGGGCTTTGAGAGTTAAATTCTCGGCAGAGGGCCCTCACGGATTAGGGCCCTGTTAGCAGGTGGGGCGATTGGGGCGAAGGACTATTATGTTCCGGAAGACGATTTTCTCAACCTGGTGCTTGTACTTGGTTTTTACTTCACTTCGATTTGTAGCTTCCTCATTGCGCTACGGGGAAGAATCTGACATAAATCTATCATAAGGTTAAATACAACGCTATGATTAGAATTACTTTCTAGAGAAAACATTTTTTTTCAAAGCTTTTCTTGTTTTTTTTTAAGTTTCAGAATTAACAAAAAAGTTGATCTATTTCATAAAAATTTGAATTAGAGCAGATTCACTAACAATAAAAGAAACTAGGGATGAAAAAAATTGGTTTTCTGAGTAAAAATACAAAAAAGATATTCATAGATACACGAGTATGCAATGTTTCACTAAGTTCAATTTCTTTGATTTTTTTTCGTATCGTCAAATTTATTTTTAAATGCATTCATTACACTTTTTTTTGAAGAATTTTTTTTAAAAATAAGTGTAAATGATTTTCTTTATTCAGAAGAAATGTTTACGAAATTTAAGAATATTTAAGAAATGTTTAAGAATTCTCAGTTTATCAAACTGTAGCATAATTGTCAAAAAAAATTAAACTAAAGTCTCTTAATGTTTCTTCATTCGAAAAAAAAAGAGTATGTGAACTAAATAGGTTTTAATGCATCTTATTAAATTTTATATATGTAATGTATTTTACTTTATTAAATTTCATGAGATTTGATATGAAACTGTGTTTCAATATTGGAATAACACACACACACACACACCGAGCATAAATACCATAGTAATAATATTAAGTATAAATAAATATAACAACATTTTTCTACTAAAAAATACGTAACTAGACGTAATTCACTCGCTTCCCTGTATATTTCACGATGCTGTATGACTATATAATTTTTAAGTTATTGTTATCTAAGTTCAAGCATTAAGGTTTCAAATGAAATGAAAATCATTCTCATAACTCTCGCCTTCTCATTTAAAAAGGACATGACTTGAAATTCTAAAATGGAAATATGCTTCACTATTACTCTCCCGTAGCCCATCCTCCAGAGTCGATTTCCGCAAAATCCCTTTTTAGTTGCTCGATACTGAATAAAATAAATGTGCTTTCAAATCTGTAGATCTAATAGGTCAAAAAAGGGATGTTTTCCGTAATGCTCCCGCAAACTTCCTTTGGAATCGATTTTCCTAAAACCCGATCTTAAAGGATCTCTACTCAACAAAAGAAAAATTCTTGCATTATTTAAAGTCTGTAAGTCTAATAATTCAAGAACAGGATTTTTTACTTATACTCCCCCGTAATCCCCTTTGAGAGTCGATTTCCCTAAAATCATTCCTATTGGACGTCTACTCAACCAAAGAAACATGCTTACCAAATTTCCAGCTTGTAGGTCTAATAGCTTAGAAACGGGATTTTTTTTTATTTACACTGCCCTCTAGCCACCGCAACCTCCCTCAGGATTCGATTTCCACAAAATTTGATCTCTACTCAAAGTAAGAAACTTGCTTACCAAATTTTAAATCTACAGGAGTTAAACATTTCAAAAACAGGAGTTTTTTTAAATCTATACGCTGCTGTAATCCCCCCCCTGGAAGTTAATTTGCGTGAAACCCTTTCTTAGTGGGCCTTTTCTGAACAAGAGAAACGTACTTTCAAACTTTTCAGTTTGTTAATCAAATAGTTCAAAAACGGGATTTTATATTTTTTACTTATATGCCTCCGAAACTCCTTGGAAGTCTATTTCTGTATAACCTGTTCTAAATGGATCTCTACACAGTAAAAGAAACACCATGCCAACCAATTTTTATGTCTGTAGGTCTAATAGTTCTGGAAATCTCATGATGAGTAAGTGATTGAGCCACTTTTAACCTATATATATATCATGTATTGGAGTAATTCTTAGATTGAAAGGAGAAATGCAACGTGCAGCCGTTTATCATATTATATTTTATTTCAATATTCAGCAAAGCAGTCTGCACTCCAAGCCATGACAAAACGAGACCTCTTTCAGCGTTGATCAACAGCGAGTGAGTCGTTAGTACACGTGTCTTTTTTGTTGGAAGTAGAAGTCAAAGTTCTTATGCGGGAGGGAGGTTGAGTTGTCCTGGTAGGAAGTTTACTCCAACTGACACTTAAAGGGCTGGGGATTCATCACAATTTTCCCCCTCCGCATGGCTCGTACAACAACAGGGGCAGGATCACTGACGACACAACGATGACTGAAAACTTAGGTATAATGTTTTTTGAAACTTTTATCAATTATATATATACTTTGATAATCGTCATGGCGGGGAGTACCTTATACTATGTTACATAAATACACAAAATATTTCCGATTAAGTGGTTACAACAGGGAACAACAATATCACAATAACTAATTATTACAGCAATATATAGTAGATATTTACAAAGCATGATAACATATTTCAAAATAATACAATGATATACTAATGAAGGTGTTACACAGATATGAAAATTCTTCATTCAATACCCTGAAAAGTGTATATTTACAACAATATAGATGAGAAAGAAACACAATTTATCTCAACTGGAAAAAAGGTATATATTTCACAGTGTAAGTAACTTGTTTAAGACATAAGTATACAATAGCAGAAGTATTGAGTTTTCATTAATGACTTAACTTTAAATTATCAGGGAAATATATATATATATATATATATATATATAGAAATATCTTAATTTAGAAATATGGACGATTTGGGAATCTTTCTTTGCTAAAGAATTTGGTTTATTAATTTCGTAAGTGACTTCCGAACATTGCTTTATTATTTCATAAGGGCCAGAAAAAGGGGAGCTCAATTTCCTCGTATTAGGATACTGGAACTCTTGATACACAACTAGATCACCTGGGTTTAATTTTTTTCAATACAGCGAGCATCATATCTAATCTTATTTTTAATATGATAATCTATTGTTCTCTGCAAGGCCAATTCATGTGCTTCATCAACAGGTTCATAGTAATTATTCTGATCTATAGGTGATTGATATGGAAAGAGACCAAATAGTAAGTATGCTGGTGGGTATTTAGTTATTGAGCGTGGAGTTGAGTTATATTCATTACACACTTGGTCTATTAGGTTTGTCCTAGGAGTTTTAGTAGATGAAGCATTTACCTTGCATTTAAGTCTAGTAACAAAAGATTGATTGAGACATTCATTTTTAACATTTGTTTGAGGGGGATGAGCTGTAGTTAACAAATGTTTAATATTATAATTTTTACGGAATTTTTTAAATCTGGAAGAAGTAAAGGAACCATTTCTATCAGTTAATAACTTTTCTGGAATTTGGATTTGAAAGACTTGTTTTAAGATATTTCCATAGGTTTCAGAATTTTCATTTTTTGAAGGAAAAGCCCACATATATCTTGTTGCATGGTCAATCACAATGTGCGAATTTTTTCCCCTAGAATTATAATAATTGAAACCTTCAACAGAGAGAGAGAGAGAGAGTATCCACAGATATAAACTCAAAAGGTTTACTGGTATGTGGAACTTGTTGTGCAGTAACACAAATTTCTTTTGTCTCCTTTTTTTTGTCAAGCTAACATACCGTGCAATGTTTAACAAATTCACTAATATCAGTTGTAAGTTAGGCCAATAGTATTGAAGTGAAATTAAATTCAACATTTTTTGAACACCAGGATGACCAAACTGCTCATGAGATTGATTCAACAGTTTTAATCTTAATGAAAATGGAATAACTATTTTATGTACATTTTTCTCTTTAATTACTATTACATCTCTTTGATCTCATGATATTTAGGTCCACAAAGATTATTATTCTTTTGATCAATTTTAATTTCCTTAATGTCAAGCAAATGACTTGAATGTTGAAGGTGATGAGCAACCGGATGCCTGGATAACATATCTGCTTCAATGTTAGTGTAGAACCCTTTAAATATTTAATTTCATAATCATACATATAAACTTAGCTTTAATGACCAGCGGAATAATCGACCTCTTATATTTTTAACATTTTAAAGCCAAACAAGAGCTGCATGGTCAGTATGTATGATAATTCTTTGGCCACGTAGGTAGTAATAAAATTTATCTAAAGCATCTATTATTGAAAGGCATAACATAATTTTTTTCGTAGTCGCTTAAGGTTCTAGAATGATAAGCAATTGGGTGTAACGCATTTGAGGCATCAGGTTGTGTCAACACAGCTCCAGCACTTTTTTGTGACGCATCAACAAAAACATGACAAGTTAAGTCAGGATCATACAAATGTAAAATAGGTTTCGTTATTAAACTTTCTTTTAGTTTCTCAAATGCATCATGGCATTCATCAGTCCAATTAAGTTTCACGTCCTTTTTTAATAACATATTTAATGGATATCTAAGGTCAGCATATTCTGGAATAAACTTATGATACACATTTATTGAACCCAAGAACCTTTGAAGTTCTTATGAGGGAGGGGTTTGAGTAGTCCTGGTAGGAAGTTTACCCCAACTGACACTTGAAGGGCTGGGGATTAATTCCATATATATGTTGTTGCTTATGCTACCTGATCGACAGTAACATCAGATCAAGGTCCACGCAATTCATCCCGGCTAAGGGCTAGATTAGCTATAGCTTCGAGCACCATGCAGGTGAAAGTACAATTTTGCTCGGTTCCACCACAATTTTGAAGGAGAAAACCCTGGAGTGTATATATATGTATATATAGAAATACATCGTATGTTAAAAAAATCTTTCAAACTAATATTTTGATAGTGTTTTAATCAATAAAAAATATTTAAGTGACAAGCAATCTGCATTTGAAATTCAATATATTTATTTATGTATTTATAAAATATCAGAATTTAACAACATCAGATTTTATAATATTGATATGATTGCTAAAAATTTTATTGCATATTGATCCTTTAAATTAAAAAAATTGTAACCTATTGTTTGCCCTACCAGAATAAATTTCTTCTTATTTCCCACTTTTTTAGCACTAAACATGTGCACAAATTTGCTTTTTGGTGTTTGGCTCACGAACAGAACGAAAACATATTATCCACAAAATGCTTTGGCTATCATTTTTCATTGAAAACAAAAGATGAAACAGAAAAACACATAATTAATCTGAAATATGTTTCACATATTTTATAACACCAAAGTTTTTCCATGTATTTTATTAATCTTTCATGTGTGTGTGGGTTTTATCATTTTGTTGCATGTTACGGCATACAAAGAAAATTCTCAACTTTGTTGCATGCGCAATCTTCTAAATGAAAGCTATAAAGACCCATGACGCTTTAACCACTCCACACAAGAAAAGCTCTCTGCAACAAGGGGCCATCCGGCAATGCTGCCCAGCCACTGCGTCACGCTAGTTGCCCGTTATGTTTTTATGACGGATTAATATCCCTCTCCATTCCTTATTGTGCAGCGTTCCGCAGCCTGGGGACAAAGGACAAAAGCTCATTGCTTATTTAATTACGAATTAGGCCTTCGTTAAAGTCTAATTGCCTATTTAATTAAGTGGCACAGTGTCGTACTCGTCTGTTATTTGGTTTTCCTTTCCATTTGCGGAATTAGTCTCGTTCTGGCAGGGTGTTATGTGCACTGGGATGAATTATGCAAAGTCTGCTTTCAATGGATCACGTCTATGGGCGGGAGAACATGATTACAAAAGAACGATGGAAGGATTGAAACCCTTTGGAAAGGAGATGTTTCCTGACTAATTAAATACTTTACAAAGTGTGCTTTTGTTAATCATAGACTGAATGGCAGACATTTTTGTTATATATTTCCTCAATGTCGTGGATAATCGAAAATAGACTTTATAATATAGGCATATAGGGCTTTCATATTATTTTTAAATTAAATTTGTCATATATTCTTTCATATAAAGATGGGATTTCAAAAATATTTGAGTAACACAGAAATCAAATTTTTACTTATACATTTCTGAGAGAGGTGTATGGAAACGATAAATGAAAAAAATCATTGAGATTAATGGTAGGGAAAAAAAGCACTGAAGTACTACTTATTTTAAATTCGTTTAAAATATCATGTATATCAACGAAATTGTGAATAGCAGACTCTTTTTGAGCAAAATTTTTAGCAAGTATTTTTAATACAATAATAGTGTTTGAATGATAAATAATGTATATAAAATGGGATTCATTTTTAATACACGTTTGTCACTAAAATTTCTTTCAAAATTATTTGCAGAATAATTTCTAATATATTATTCTGAAAGTATTTATAATCTGTTTATCATTTCTGAAAATCCTCAAGAGTCTAGAAATCAGAATAAAAGAACTGGGAGTTTTGAATACTGATTCTTTTTCTAAGCTTTCGTATGAGTTAAAGGAAATGAATTAGTTTCTAGCCATAAGAAGTGAGAATAAGATTTTAATAAATATAAATATTAAAAAAAGAATGGCATGGGAAACAAGAAATTTTTCCGTCAAGAATTTTGCAACAGGAATTTGTGAATTACCTTTCAGAATACACTTTTGTGTGTGTAAATTATTATCATAAAAGTATTAATTAGAGTTGTTACTTATACTCAATTCTATAATGCTAACAGGCTTAATATATGTATGTTTACTGTGAAATTTCCATCCGGTATATTGGTTAGTGACGTTGACTGCTGTGCCGTAGAGCCTGGATTCAAACCCCGTAGAAAGCATGTTTTGTGCTTTAGCGGCATGGGGCTATTCTAAATAGCCGTCGAACCACAAGTTCTCTCGTAAGGTTGGTGGAAGGGGAAGAGAGGTGGGAGGCCCCTGGGTGTCCTCCTTAAAAATAGGGGTGGAAACGGGCTGAATCGTAGTGTCATCTTGTAACGGGTCTAACCGCAAACCTTTCACTAATCCTCTTGGGTAAAATTATTCTTTTTAACAGTAAGTTCAGTTAAAAACCTTTCTCGGTGAAGAATACGAGATTTAGACAAATTAGTACTATTTAAACGTTGGCATTAGAGTACTCAATGATGGTCGATGGTAGATAGTTGACGGTTAAAAGTTGAGATTAAGTTGTGAGTAAGATTACGAGCGGAGGTCGTATAGTTAAGCAAGATATCTAAAGAGAACTCAAGCGTATAAGTCAAGCGCGCTCCACTATTCAGTTAAGCACTTTTATTTATGTTACTTGAATTAAGTCTATGCGATTGCTCTTTCGGGTCTGATATTGAGTGCATTTCCTACCTTTAATTGTGTTGGTTGATTAAGTAAAAGTATGAATAAAATTGTGTTTAAGTTACTATGGTTGATCTTTGTTCGAACCCCCAAACACTAACAACCCCAGGGTTCTCACAACCTGTTTGGTGTTCAAGGTTACGGATAAAGCAACAAACATCACTTATCCCTTGCCATGATGAGTTTCGTGGGCCTCGATCTGGCATTTGCCGATCAGGTGGCATTAGTAATAACAATATACTGATGTGTTTAAACAGATTTATAAATTAAAACACATGCAAAAGCAGGTGAGGAATAAGTTATTTAGTTTCATTTATTTAACTACGTAAAAAAAATCACCTGAGGCAAAAAAAATTAAAATTATTTTTTTTAAATGATAGTTTTTAACAAATAAATATTACTGGATACAATATTTTAATTCATGAATGTTTTGATCGAAAATAGTCATGAAATTTCATCTTAAATCAGGACAGTCTGTTGATCTCAATATTTATTACTGTGAACCTTATTATTTTTAGAGCTTAAAAAATACGAAACCTACTAAATTCCACACACCTAATATTTACTCATACAATCACAATGCAACAGCAGCAACGAGTACTCCTGAAAAACTACCATTTTTTCACTAATTGCAGATCATTGTTATTAAATGTCATCACTGAAGATCTTTCACTCATTGACTAAATTGTCCATTTGGGGAAGTTCAGAAAGCTAATCTTCAATTGTTCGATGGAAAAATCGCGTGAGCTTCAATCTGCGCTCTCATCTCGATTGGTACCATACATCCAGGTCTAAGGCAATATGTAACAAGAGATAATTGACAGACCCCAGCACTTAATAACCCTCCGTCTCTCATTCATAAAGAATCTTTTGTGAAGTCCCTTCACACGAAGCATGTCTTTATGTACCACTCGCACGTAGTGGGGATCAGAAAAGCCATGTCCTCGATAGAATACTCTAAGGGTGAATAAGATATACAAAAACCTATTTACTTGTGCGGTAACGTGCATTACTTAATCAAAAAGTCAGTTTATTTTTCTCTGTATGACGTCTTTCTAAAAGACTATTCTGACTCTGTGTTGATATGGAAGAGACGAGTATCGATTTCAGAGAATATTGTAAAGATTTGATGTTGAGTGATGGTTTTTCTTTGAGTTTTATTTCCAGTTGAAGAGATTGGTAAATTTATATCGTTCTAGACATTGTTAAGTTCGCGTTTTTTTAGTTGCTCAATTCAGTATGTTTTTATTCTTTTCC
The DNA here is from genome assembly GCA_019973935.1 of Trichonephila clavipes. NCBI lineage: Eukaryota > Metazoa > Arthropoda > Arachnida > Araneae > Nephilidae > Trichonephila > Trichonephila clavipes. The sequence goes on along the minus strand of BMAU01006061.1, from coordinate 184,464 downwards.
ACTTATTCTACCTTGTCCTGCCATTGTGGCAGTGGTAGCCTAAAGGTTATGGTCTCGAGCTCATGGCCGGCGTGTCATGGGTTTAAGTCCTGGTGCCATTAAAGACCATCCGTGTAAAAGGGTTTGATACACGTTAAATCTGTCGAAGTTCAAAAGTACTACCATTGGCATAGTGGGGTAGTTTGGAGAGGGGAGTTCCATCTAAGGTGTCGTCCTCGACACTAGACTAAGGTTCAGAATTACGAGATTCGACACCAATAGCTCTCGTGTTGCTTTATAGAGCGATGTTGTCTCTCTTGTCCGGAGAACTCATATTCATTTCTTAGAGTTCTTTACTTAAATATGCTTAGAATATTTATGTTGTGAGCGAAGAAAATCACTTGCATTTTCTTTCATTATAGCTAAAGTAGATTTAACTGAAAATATGTTGTGTGTTAATCTGGATTCAATATAAATTCATTACTAACATCATTAACTGTTTTGTAACTTTTATTTATTTATATGATGCTTGTTAATTATCATTACCTGTCTATACTTCAAGTCGATGTTTTCTTTAGTTATACCAGTTAAGCTAAAAGTTTGTAAATAAATTTACTCACTTAAAAACACTATTGTTTACTTTTTATAAGGACGGAGTACATGAAATGTCGGATATTCTTTACATATTAACGTTTATCTCCTTGTTTTTGTTATTGTTTTACTTTTGGAATAACCTCATTTATAGTAGTATTACTCATTGCCGGAGTCCCATTTCAACGAATATTTTCTGAAATGTGTTACATTTATTTGTTTGTTTTGAATTTCATAAAAAAGAATTCAAACGATGTTCATGTAGTTTTTTACATGTGTATAAACTTGGTAATAATGTTTCATATGCACGCAATGAAAATCAGGCATTTGGAGAGAATACTGTTAATAAATAAAAAGTGCAGAGTAAGTTTGAAATATTTTGGGTCTGCTAATTTTTCTACAAACTGAACCGCGTGAAAAACCGAAAACATCTGTGAAAAATTAAGTTTTAAAAGCATTGGTGGAAACGAATTCATTGTATCTATTATACTGCTAGTACATTGATCAAATGTTTGAAAAAATGAACCAACGCTCAGCCGCATAATTATAGAAAATAATTACTATTTTAAATAAAGTAAAATATGAAATTTTGAAACATCCAGATTATTCACCAGATCTTTTGCAAATCAACCTTCTTTTTTAAAAAATATTTGCAACAGTTTTTATGGACTAAATAATTTTAAAATGAAGATAATCTCCAAAATTCTGTATCAGAGTTTATTAATTCTAAAGATTAGAATTTCTGTAAGACGGCAATCTTTGCATTAAAATGTCGTTGGGAAAAGAGTATTGAAGCAAATGGAGCATATCTGGATTTAATAGCTTTTGAGAAAATATATGCAGTTTTATATATTCACTTATAAATTCGACATTTCATACGCATCAGCTTAATAGTTTATCTTTTGTGAGAGCACGTTTTTTTTAATTTTTATATTAAATTAAATGTTACTGTAGATATTGTAACTATTAGTGACATACTCCTTGTATTTTTGAGTTTCGATTAGATGACAAGGGCGATAAATGAGCTGATCACTCTCTCCTAACATTCACCCTTTAAATTTTCTAAGGGACCACTTTGAACTTCAGCTGAACTTGTGAAACCATCCTCATTATTCCACATAATGAAAAAATGTGAGGCAACAAAGTGATTAATGAAAGACCGCTTAGCTTATATACCGGGTGGGCAAAAAGTCCGCAAAAACTTTAAAAATTCATAAAATCCGGAGAAATGAACGAAAAAAAAAACTGTTTGCGGGATCAGCATTAGTATGTCACGGGATTTTTTTAAGCTAGAAAAAAAATAATTCGAAAATCATCCGGTAGGTGGCGCTGTTACAAGCGTCTGTGGTGGAAATATGCAAATTAGACGGCTATAAAAACCTTTGCTGTCAATGAATCCACATTCATTCCACCATTGCAAACAGTGAATGTGAACAAGAATGCTCAATGCACCGGATAAAGCTTTGTTGATGAAGTTATTTTACATGAACGAGGAATCAGCGACCATTGTCTTGCGTAAATTTCGAGTTCAGAAAAATGTGAAGAGTGGAAAAGGCCCTTTAACACCTGCAGGTCTCTTAAAGCTTGTTAAACGTTTTGAGGAAACTGGAAAGTTGGAGAATCGAGCACGAGCCGGACGACCATGCTTGAAAGAAGCACGTGCACCCTGCATTGCTGTCGAAATGGAAGCGATTGCGTCCGAAGCAGCTTCAGGGACCAGCAGTGCTCGTGAAGCTGCCAGACGATTGGGCTTACCACCATCATCTGTCCGCAATATTCTTCGTCGAATCCTCCAGCTGTACTCATACAAATTGCAATCGTGCCATGAACTTTTGCCAGCAGATACCGCACAGAGGGAAGCATTTGCGAAGTGGGCCTTCTCTAAAATGGAACAGGATCCCACCTGGGGTTTTAACATCTTGTGGACAGATGAAGCTCATTTCTCGCTTCATGGTGACGTTAATAACCATAACTGTTGCATTTGGGCGACCTCTAATCCACGTGAGTATACACAGAAGCCATTGCATTCCCCAAAAGTGACAGCATGGTGTGGTTTCACGGGTTCATTTATCATAGGACCCTTCTTCTTTGAAACGCAGTGCGCAGTAAATGGATGGATAACGGAAACGGTAAATGCTCAGCGTTATCTAACGCTTCTGCTGGAGACTGTCGTGCCATGTTTAATTCAACGAGGTCAGATTTCGAATGTCACGTTCATACAAGATGGAGCAACCAGTCACACTGCTAACCCGGTTAAGGCATTCCTGATACAGACGTTCGGGGAAGACAGAATCGTTAACAGGCACTGCAGGTACCCATGGCCTCCTCGGTCTCCAGATTTAACACCGGCAGACTTCTGGTTGTGGGGATATTTGAAATCTCGCGTGTATCTATCCGGTCCATCAAGTCTGTCGGAACTGAAAGATGCGATCCACAGAGAAGTATCCTCCATACATCCGGACATGTTGCACTCTGCCGTTGCTGGATTTGTCACTCGTCTGGAATGTCTTCTCCCCTGTGGTGGTGGTCATGTGGAACATATTCTGGTGTAATAAAGTTGTGAAAGTTTTCTGTTCATTATTTATGCATTGTTTCTTTGATTTGCGTACATCAGCGCCACCTACCGGATGATTTTCGAATTATTTTTTTTTCTAGCTTTAAAAAAATCCCGTGACATACTAATGCTCATCCCGCAAACAGTTTTTTTTTCGTTCAATTCTCCGGATTTTATGAATTTTTAAAGTTTTTACGGACTTTTTGCCCACCCGTTATATATAAAACTCTGTGACGAGACCTCCACCTGAACATCGTGGGTACCATCATCAGATCATTGAAATGTTACGGTTCCATTAGTTAAGGAGATATATTTTATACCATGTATAGGCTAAATGTTACAAAAATGAAAATTATTCTAGTGTTGAAAATGTGTAATTCTACAAATATTTTCAAAAATTGACAAGACTATTGGAGTATAATTCCCTTACGAATACTGATTCAATTAAATGAATTAACTTTAATGACATGGGCTACAGGTATGTAATAGTCTCTTAATAACTTTGTATCAAAGTCCAAGTAATGAAGACGACATCTGGTAGTAATTTACTCACTACTTCTACAGGAAGGGTATTTTCAGGACTATTTGTCTTTGAAATTTAACTACTTCTGTTTTTCCATACCAAGGGTTCTTAACCCCGTGCCCGCGGGTGCCAATTTACCTGCGAAGCATTTTTTATCCGCCAGCAACACACACACTGTCCGCTATATACTATAACAATATCAACCGTGACCAATCCACGGCAGAAGTTTCAGAAGCTTTAGGAACAATTCGAATATAGATTCCAGCAATTTTCGATTATTAAGCATTTTTTTTTGTAAATCCATTCAATCCTCAAATTAATATTTCTGAAATAGCAAATTCAGTGGGGAGAATTATTCAGGAAGAAGCATCTTCAGCTGAAGATGAGATTTTAAATATTCAAACTGATGACTAAATCGTGCGGACTAAGTAAAAATATTTGCAATTTAACCAAAGGCAGAAAATATTCCCTTTTGTAAAAAAGGAGCTTATAAATTAAAATCCTGGTTGGGTTACTCATATTTATGTGGATCGTTGTTTTCAACAATGAACACAAATCATCAATCAGATCTCGACTTAACGATAGCAATATCGAAGATGCTATAACATTGGGAATATCGTCTTATATTTCTGGCTTTGAAAAGTTAATGGATAATATGCAATGACAAAAATCACATTATGTGTAACTTTCACAAATTTTTGTTCTCTTTTTAGTGTAGGATATTGTTATGATGCTTATGATTCCAATAAAATAAAGAAATATTAAGAATCGTTAAACATTTTTAACTGCGCCTGCAGGCAATTTCCTTTTTGTCAAATGTGCCCAAACAAGGAATAAAGTTAAGAACCCCAGTTCTATACGATGAATTTTCTAAATAATTGAATCTCGAGCTAATAATCAATTAATGACTATTAATTTAATTTAGCTTAATTTTTTATTAACGTCGCTCTCTAAAGCAACGCGAGAGCTATTGCGGATGGGCCTCGTAATTTTGAAATTCGCTCAACGGACACGACATCTGAGCTGGCACACCACGCCAGCGTGAGCACTTTGAGCAATGAAAGATTTAACGTGCATCAGTACCTCCACATGGAGTGTCTTCAATGGCACCAGATCTCGATTTACGACTCATTGGCCACGAACCTCGACCTCATGCTACCGCGGCCATTATTTATGACCAGGATATTAAAGGGTCCGCATTCGAAGGTTTATCCTATTGTAAAAAAATTGTCAAAATTCAAATACAATTTATTACAAAAAGGTTGAAATTTCGAAGCATTTCATTTCGGATTGTTTTGTAATTCTGAATACTTATGAAGAAAATTTCGAAACAAACCACTATAATTTACTTCAACTGCCAGCTATTAAACTAAAAGCAGTGCTGAAGAAATTGAAAATCGTATTAAAAAAAATCCTATTGAAATAGACGATTTTATAATTTTCAGACATTTTCAGTATTTCTTTCAATTTATGAATGATATTTTATTCCTCTTCTTCTTTAGCACTTTTATTACCAAAACATATATTTTAATAGCATTCAAGCATCAAAATAAAACGTGAATAATTAATGTTTCTGATTCTCACCTCTTTTTAAGCTCATAAAACTAAAATAAATTAATTTCTTTTTTTTTTTGGAAGTAATTTTTTTTTTCATATCAATATAGTTGTTTGTACTGCTTAACTTTAAGGTTTATTAATAGTATAACTATTGAAAAAACTCAAATTCTGACTCAAAAGAAAACGCTGAAGCATCACTGAAAAAAGCTTAATTAAGTCATTATTTTTTACCACTAGGCATTAATTACTACTATTATTTTTGTGTGTGATTCAAACCGGATGCATAAATAAATAAAATAAAATAATCTTGCTAATAGGCATCGAAATGAAAAAGCTTCTCCTACATTTTTTCCCTTTCTGTGTGTTCTCATCCATCCGGTAATTCACAGCAAGCTGACTAGAAGCTCGAAAAAACTAGTATTTAAATTTCTGCTTCAATAAACATATAATTACGTTATGAGTGAAATAATGATTTTCGTCTGAGTTAGTTTATTCTTTTGAAATAAGAATCAGTAACATAAAAAACGTGGAAATGTAATCTTACACAGTAGCCCAAGGGGTTATTTCTGCCTCAAAAGCTTTCACGAGTTTCAAGAAATGTTTTAACTTTATACAATGAAAACTGTCAAGGGAAATGCAGCTATGCGCTCGAATGTATTAAAAATAATATAGCTGCGGGTAAAAGTATCGCGAGTTTTACATCAATAGGTAGCTAATTTTTAGCCCTTTTCTTTCGCAATAACTTATTTTCTTTATGAATAAAATCACATGTATAAGAAACTTATTTGTATTCATAAAATAAAAAAATGTCAAGATAACTGTATGTGTATGTTCTCTCTCTTTGGTTGTTTTTTTTATCTCCTCCTTCTATAAAATGGAAACTAAGGAAAAACTTGTATGTTTTAGTTTTACGCAGGAATAAACAATTGCAAAGGAAATAAATAAAACATAAATTCATAAATTCTGATATAAAGACGAAGCCATAAAAAGTCACTGCTTTCCTTTCGTAATTTTTCTTTAAAATATGCGTTTGAATATTATTTAAACAATTTTGCAATGTGAGTAAAGTAACTATAATTCTCAATCTGCATTTAAAATATGCAATGGCAAACACATTTATTTTAAAAATAATCCTGGATAAAAATGGTAATCTGTAGTAAAATGAATGAATCTGTCTTTTAATAAGGATTTCCTGATACTTTCATAAATAACAAATTTAATTAAAATTTTAGACATAATGTTTTCATTTTCGAGATGCACCAGAAATTTTCTGAACATACAATTTACGAATGATTAAATATTTTTAACTTTCAAGTTAATACATTTTTGTTAACTTTAAATTAATGTGTTACATAATTTTAAAATAAAAGGGAAGATAGATTATACCACTTCTTTCATTTAAACAACAAGAATGGTCTTGCAATTTTTAACTACAACATTTTCATTTAATTGGAAAGTAAAATACAAAAATATTCACTTCGTTATGCTTTTTATGCTTAATTTTTTTACGCTCTAGTGGTAAAATAGAAAGTGAAAGTAATACAAAGATGGTCCCAGATGTTTACTAATTGTTATCTTATTGTTCTTTATTCTTTTTCTTTCTTTTTTCTTGTTTGCCGAATCCAAAATATTTTGTTTGGTGTCGACCAAATAAGGGTTTGAAATAAATCACTAACGTAAACAGAGAGAGAGAGGGGAAATATATTTTGTTTAAAATTATATTTATGAGTTTTACATCTATAAAATGTCTTGCTATCTAGAAGATAATCAACATTTTAATATCTCCTGATATTTTCTAAACTATATCAGTAACTAAATAGGTAGCAAACACAATAGTCTTTTATCATATAGAGAAAACCCGGTAAGTTTAAAACATTATTATTCATTCAAATCTTATTGGATAAATACCTTATAATTCCTTATCTTATTACCTTAATTGTTGGACCTTATAATTTATTGAACAAGATTTAAATGAATAGTAGGGGGACAGTATTTTGAGAAAGTCAACCTTGAAACGAGTTGTTACGCAAGCATTCTTTAATATAGTACTGACTGAATTGTGAAACTAAACTCCGCTTCTTCTTCATGTTTTCAAGCAGTGCATTATGTATTAAAGTATTTATCTCATAAACCCCTCACACACTTATTTTTTGTGTTTGAAAATACATGTTACGATGTTTTAAATGTTAAATGATACAGATATAAGTAATTCATTACTTGGATTCAAGTTTAAAATTTATAAATTAATGCTTTGAATATCTCATTTGTGTACACACACACACACAAATATTTATATACTATTGTACAAAACTTGAGTAGCTTCTCTGATTTCTGATTTCCTCAAAAATATCAATTGTGAGAAATTAAATTCACAGAACAGTGTCACAATGCTATACTTAAATAATGAAGAAAGCACTGTATTAAAAAATAAATACGACGCATACAGTATGGAACGAAGCAGAAAAAGGTTTTTTTTATAAAATGGTATTGGCACAAAACACTATTGGCAAAGCGAGAGAACAACAAACCAAGGTTTCTTTTTAAGGGATATGACCTTCCTTAACAATAATAGTTGCATGCCATGGTCTTTTCAAACTGAACACCAGATTATCCAACGTTTCTTGAGGTAAGAGTACGTTTCTTGAGGCATTCCCTCAATGAACACCTGTAGGATACGATCATACTGCCAAGAATCTTTCTAAATTCTCCCACTCATGTTTAATGGAATTTAAATGAAAGCAACATGGGATAATCTCTTAGACGGATATTTCCTTTCTATTAATTTATGAATGATATGGTACCTCTTTGAAGATGTACATTGCCATTCACAAAAGCAAAAATTAGACAAATAGCAATTTGGAACAGACGCATATGAAGGAGGATATCTTCAACACAGTAAAGGTCTTTGGAAAGTGAATATATTTAATGAAAATGCAGAACTCCATCCGTAAATTCATCATAGTACCTCCTACACAAGCACTCCAGAACTACCCTTCATGATCTCTTTCTCTGAATTTAGAGGGGCATGAAAACGTATTCCTATTTTTCTTTGTATCAACTGGCAGCCGAGAATCGCTTGTGAAACTGGAATGAATCATTCATTGATGAGCTGACCAATTTTTGTCCTTTATTTATGAGATGTACAATCGTTGTCTTTCACTGACAGAATGTATGTTGGGTTTATTACTTTGGTGTAAATAGTGCTGCTGTTTGACTGCTGTCAAAGCTATGCAGCGTTAAGGACAGTGAATAAATAAAGCATCTTTTTGTGAAGGTCTCTAACCACAGTAAACTGTCTTCTAGTAGCTACCAAAAAATATTACTCGCCATTTAGTTTCGGTCTGTTTTTGCAAGCTCGCCGATATATTGCCATCACTTATTGTTGCTTTCCTTGAATGTCCTCTAAGGAAAACAACAATACTGATGTACCTGGTACCAGTTGTACCGTCAATTATTTTTGTAGCTATATTTGGTCTTTGGAATTTTTACAAGTTCATGATACAACACTTTTGTCAATTTCAAATTCTTGGACAATACTCTTCAAACTCTTTAAATTGTTCAATCATTTTAACCTTTCAACAACGCACTCTTGTGTGTAGGTGCATTGTCCTGGTGAAAAATGATTCTTTTCTTCTTCAAGCAAGGCCTCTTCTTGCGAATTTTGGCATCGAGCTGGCCAAGAAAAATGGAATAGTGTTATTATACTATTATTCTGTCTTTTTCAAGGCAATCAATTAACATGATCCCTTTCGAACCCCAAAAAACACTGACCATGACCTCTCTAGTAGATGTGATTTACTTCGCTTTCTTTGGCACTGAATCACCGACTTCCGCCCTCTGCTTTGACTGCTGTTTCATATCTGCCGTGTAGTAGTGGATACATGCCTCATCCATGGTGACAAATTTCCATGCAAAATGGGTTGGATCCCTATCGAATCGGTCCAAACATAACTGTGAAAATCGTTGGTGTATTTGCTATTGATTGACAGTCAGGAAATGCGACACCCATTTTGCGCAGAGCTTTCGCATCCTTTCTTTCGATATACCCACATCTTCAGTTATCACACTCACCTTCATTTGCCTATCGTCGAACACGATACTATGCACATTTTGGAGGGTTTCCGTTGTGGTTGCGGTTTGGAGCCGTCTTTCACGTGGGTCAATTTCGAGAGATGTGTGATCACGTTTAAACTTAGCTGCCCATTTTTTAACTGTCAACTTCGGATGAATTTCTTTGGGGTTAATCCATCCAAAATAAAGAATTTTATGACCACAAAATTTTTCAGTTTATCCACTTTCTTTTTTTTAAAAAAAAAAGACGATGCAAGACGTTTACAGCAAAAATTCGTGGAAACAAACTACTTGAGAGAACAAGTTGAAACTTGTCATACGAACTAATAATCTGTGACTCGTGCACCTAGGATGGAAACATAAATTTTCGCTAATTGGAGTATCGTCTTTGTGTTAGGTCGGCCGAGAACTTTTCATCTTTTATCCTCATATATATATATATATATATATATATATATATATAAAAGGTGAAAAGTTCTCGAGAACCTTTTCATCTTTATCCTCATATATATATATATATATATATATATATATATATATAAGGATAAAAGGTGAAAGGATCTCGGCCGACCTAACACAAAGACATTACACACTCAAAGCTAAAACTTTGGAGAGGTCATTACTTTGTTAAGAAAAATAATTTTGCAACAATAAACATAATCTTCATAATAAAAGTATTTTTCTTGTTGTAAAATAATTTTACAAAAATAATTTTAACAAAGAGAATTCAAAACAACATATTATTTACCTATACATTAGATTTTTAAAAACACTATTTAGATCATGATGGTACAGGCTCATTTGTGTTAATTATAAATTTTTATAAGGCTTCTAAATGATGTCCAATTTAATAGAATATAGATTAATGAGGTCTTACTGTACAATTTTAAGATTTTAAATTTCATAATCTAAAAGCTATTGTTCGTATTATCTCTTCGAAATAGACAATTTCTTGTCAGAATGAATGAATAAATAGATTATTGAAATAATATATATATTGCTTTTCACAATTGCAACATAATCATTTTTAGTAATTATCATGCTTTCAATTGAATAGTTTTTGTTATTAAAAATACATTTTTTGTGTAATTCTTTTTTTAAAAAAAATATTATATTGCTCTTTTCTGTTACCAAACTCTATTCAATATATATTTTTGCACACGTTAACTATACGAAATTGAGATTCAACCATCCGGAGCAAAAGGAGGGGGGGAAGGGAGAAAAGGATACCAAACAGACCACACACGGAACGATTCTCTACCCTTCTTTCGGAGAGAAAAATCGCGTGTTTTAATGCTCTTGGAAAAGTACTGTTTGTACGGTAAATAGGCCATGACGCTGAGTCTCCGACAAGCAAGACTCACTTGGCTCCAGAGGACGTAAGGCCCGGGCCCATTAATATCTGCCGGCCCTCCTGGCAGGTCGGGGGCCACTGGGGAAAAGGCCTCTTTACCGGGGGTCACGGTTTTTGTGCGACGTCGTTTAAAGTTAGGCTTTCGCTTTTAAACTGTATCAATCACTGACTAGGTACCGCAAAGAAGCGTGAAATTGCACCTCTATGTTAACTAATCGGCCCGGGTTAAAGTTCTCCGAATGATGTAAAAAAATATTGGTCCTGAAACGATACAGGGCAGAGCCGCCATTTTTACCCACGTCTCGTTTTGAGGAGGAATGTTTTGTGGATGATCTTCCTAAATATTGCTAGAGGATTGTAGTTTTTATAATATCACCTGGAAAACATTAAAAAATATATGGATCTGTAAGTTTTAAGATGCATTAAGTAAAATTTTATTTAAAACTTATTTTTTAAGTAACTTTTCTTAAAAAATATTGATTATAACGACATATCCTTTAAATGTGTTATATTTCCTTTTCTGCGGTCATTTTTCTACATTTAAATTTCCACAAATTGTCTAATCAAATAATATTTAATACTTTACTTATAATATTGTTCATAAGCTTTCAACATATTTATAGTATTTTTTTATTTATTGTGATTATACTTTACAAAATATATGTACAAGTTAGATCTGTTTCAATTAATTTTAAAAATAATCAAATAAGTTGAATAAGTACTTGCTTTATTATTCTAGTGTAGTCATGTAAAAACATTGATTAAAAATTCCTTTTATGAAAATACTGCCCTAAATTCAGTTCCTGAAAATTATTTCTATAGTACATACTTCTACATCTTTTTATGTGACATGGTTTGTTTCAATATATCTTCAGGCTAGAAATATATATTTAGTGAGGAAAATTTATTTTTAACTTCATACCTTACCTTCCTAAGAAAAGAATACAACACACAAATACAAGTGTACGCAAATGCTATAAGAACAATTAATATACAGTAGGTCTACAAATAAGTTGGGCAAATTCATGACTTAAGAGCTTCCTAAATATTTTTTTTATTGAAAACAATTATAAAATCCCCGTGCACCACAAAGTATATCACGGGGCTTACAGAAGTAAGTATTAAACACACATTCAAGGGAAATAAACAATTAAAAAAATGAAGTTAAGAAGGATTACAAACAGTTACAACAAATTTACAGAAATTATTGAAAGCACTTCTGGTGGAAAGAAGTTGGTGAAAATTCGGTGGCCAATTAATGTTGAGTCTCTTGAACGCCAGTCTTATGATCTTTCTCTCTCTGACATACTTGGAACACAGAAGGATCACATGTTCTACATTTTCCTCGCCACCAATATTACAGTCACAGAAAGATGAAGGAGCTAAATTAAATTTGTTCAGGTAGCTTTTGAAATTACCATGACCAGTGAGAAATTGGGTTAATTTGTAGTTAGTGTAAAAATGATGACATGATAGTCTCTTATTAATGGTGGGAAAAAATTTCTTTGTTATGCTCCCCTTATTAGAAATGAGATATTCTTGGTTCCAAGACTTCATCATTCTTTCATTCATGATCTTCTTGTAAAACGATTTAGGAATATTAACGTCAATGTCAATTTTGCGCTTGGTTGCAGCTTTTGCAAGCCAATCGGCTCGCTCATTTCCAAGAACGCCCGTGTGTCCGCGAACAAATGCAAAATCTATTGAGATGTTTTTATCTCTTAGGCTTTTAAGTTGCTTCTGGATCTCGACGATTATATTGTTAGATGAAGAAATACATTTAAGAGAATCCAAGGAGGAAAGAGAGTCAGTACAGATGAGGTATTCTGAGATGACACTATTTTGCTCAGTGATCCATTTCCTAAATATTAAATCAAATTAATCCTTTTAAAGTTAGAGTAGTAGTAATATATCCTAAGTTTTTTCGTAGTGGGCGTTAGATGTCATAATGTAAAAATTTGAGCATCGGAAAGTCCTCGTGACATCCTAGAACATGAAATGGATATTCTCGAAGTAAACATGTTTTGTCCAGTGTGTTCCACGAATGTTTTCAGCCAGATTTACTATGCTAACAGACTGTTTCAAGAATTATTTATCTAGATGTGCTACGGATTTTCCTTGTGCAAATCATCAAAGAAAAAAGGCCAAGAGCTTACATTTTTCAACAGGATGGCATGCCTTATCACTACCACACAACGACTTTACATCTTACCTTAATTGTATCTAGTTTGGATTGACTGTGGAGGAATTACTTAGTGACCATCATGATCCTCAGATCTTTCACTGCTAGATTTCATTATATGAGGTTTGTAAGTGATCAAGTGTACACTTTGCTATTTCCTGCGTAATGAAAGGAAGCGACATCAAACATTTGGGATAATGGTAAATTTGGACTATTTCTCTATCTTACAACAATATGTACTTTAATTTATTTCATGTAAATTACATGCAATAAATCATTATTTTTGCCCAATTAATTTGCAGACATCCAGTATAATAATATTTTATTATGGTATGATGGATACAGCGTATGATATTTATTGAAAACTCAATTGAAAGTATACTTTCCTAAGACATTTTAAAATTAAAAAAAAGAATAAAATTGCTCGATATGTTGTTGATATTATTATTTTCACTTTGCCTCTAGTTCTCTGAGAGTTCCTTAAGCCGGTGTATATTACAATCTCTGCCAAAAAAATAAGGCATTTTTTTTCAGAAAAAGACATTTTAGAACGTAACTATTTGCATGGTATTTTTTAAAATAGTTCAAGTAATATTTTTATGTTGTGATAATGAATAAAAATTCCATACAGCTCATATATATTCTTGCAGAATTTCGTTAATTGAGAATTTATTTCAATTTCACTTGGAAAAATTTCAACACCAAGATGAAACCAAATATCAGTATCAGTCAAAATATTAATTATTCGGTATAGAGCATATTTTAGTGAAATTATGTGAAAGAACAATCTTACTCAAATTCCTAAGGATTTACACAATTTCATTTGGTAGTTAATATAGATTCAGAGCACACATGCAATATCTGATTTTTTTCCCATGAAAAAGTCTATTACTAAAAATACCCATGTGAAACATAAAAAATATCAAACGTATCAGAATTTTTATCTCAAAGCAGGAGCGTTACGGTGGCATATAAAAGCAATACCTAAAGCTAGTAAATAAAGGAAATCAGCTTAAATTGGGATTATAATCTAATGGTTATCATAAAATTAAAAGAATATAATCCAAATTTTAAATAAATAATAACCAAAATTTTAAATAAATAATAATCAAAAGTTTAAATAAATTAGATTTTAATTAACATTTATATGTCTAGATAGATTTACAATTACAATTTATACTGATACTAGCGAGAATACGAATGAAAAAGCACCCATCAGTCAAAATTAAAGTGACTCAACATGGCGACCATTCTAAGAACTGCGATGCTGATGTAGCTGGAACGTACATCAACCGAGTTCCCACTTGCCAAAAAAACCCAGCAAAGACTGATTCCGAAATTGTTGCAGATATATTCTAAGAGTTAGATGGAAGTTAACGTGCGATCGTCACAATTTGTCATTCTGTCCTGAAAGTGGTTGCAGACTTGATTAAAGTTTCGTTTCTCGAGTTGCCTTCAGAGGAAAAAGTAGTCATGAGGTTTCCATAGTCATTTTGTCAGACCAGAAAACCAAAATCGAATGCTTCTCGCCCACTCTTTTTAGAATAATTTGTTATTCTTGTCCGAGGGAGATAATCGAAAATGAGGAAGGAACTTTTGCGAAGTTTGTCTAATTAGCTATACTTTCTTAAATTCTGTCTTCTTTTCAAGATTCTTATTAATGCTATTTTAAAATTACCCTTTGAAGATCGATAAGCAAAATAAGGATGACATTTAAATAAAAAAAATCATGGATCACATCTACGACAATCAGAAAAGTAGAAAAAGAGAAGTAACAATTTTTTTTTAAGAAAACCAAATTGTAGCTTATAAAAGTTGAACGGAGATAAAATTTAAAATAAAAAAATAATAAACTTCACTATTCTTTAAAAAAAAATTCAAGCAAGGGAAAATGCTTTACAAAAATTAATAATACGAGTACAAAAACAATAATACTCACGCGGATCTCTATTTTTAACAATTTTAATATTACCTATTTAAATTGATACTGATGTAGAACTTATTAAATAGCATTTAAATTTTTTATAAATATATAGTAAAGCTTTTGAAGCACTTTAGAAAAGTTTGTTTGCTTAATTTAAGCATTAACATGATTCTTTGTGTTTTAAAATTTTCTTTTCCAAAATAATGAATAATATATTTTGTAATCATTTGCAAAAACCACCCGTGGAAAAATCAGACTTAATGGAATTCCATAACAATAACATCGTTTACAAAAGTACAAAATAGACTTACAAGATTTTTAGTTTAGAGACTACTAAGTGTTTTTTAAAATTAATGCTGTAAATCTATCATACCTGCTATAAATAAGAGACTGGCAGTAAGCTTGAGAAATCTCTGTAATGTACACTTTATTGCTACCACAAGCACCGTAGCACATGATGGTTGCTTTTCTGTGACTTAATTCTACACAGTGCACCACATATTATCGATAGGATTCAAACATGGGATTACCTGGTTATTCAAGTGCTTGAATTTTCTCTGTCGTCAAATAGTACTTAACAACCCTTGACCTATGTCATGAAACCCCAACATACTTAAAAATTGAACATCAGTGTGAAGTTTCAACTTCTCACGTACCAAATCGAAGCACTGGTTTTCGTTCATAGTAATTTTAGGTAATAGGAAATACAAGTGTGTAGACAGTGCAGACACGAACGTTGCAACCAGTTTGGTCTAGTTTAGGCAAGATTTCACAGTTGCATCCGTATATATTTGTCAACATACTTTTTTCTAATGTTTTTTTATAATAAACCAAAATCTGTATTCAAACGTCTTAAAATAGTACTCAAAATTATGTTTGTGCTCTTGGCAACCTGAACAAGTGTAATTTTACTGTACAATAAGTTGATGGAGATTGTGAGTATATCCTTTTCATCACATGATCATCAAATGCACTCATTTTCTTCGTCGACGACTCTCTTAAGGTATCCGACTACGTTCAGAACCGTAATTTTAAAAAACGCATAAATGGACACTTTTTATGATGATATATAGTGTCACTTAGATTAGAATGTATGTATAAAATTGTTGTCTTGTTCACATTTACTTTCAAACTAATTTTTCGTTCGAAAAACCTGACTTTATGCAGGCAGGCTGTGCTTTTGGCAAAAGTAAGTTTTTTACCTATTACAATAACAACACAAAAGCATTGTCTATAGCAGTGCTTCTCAAACTTTCAATACTGGCGCCCCCCCTTTCGATCACAATTTTTATCGTGCCCCCCTTATACATTAATAATGTACTGAATGCAATAATAATGAACTTTGATGCTAAAGCTACAATAGGCGATCTTAATTATAAACCATACAAATTAGTAACATAAGTATTAAATTTTGTATACTACTTTTAAGCAAAAAAATAAATAAAATAATAGGATAATTATTATGTGTGTTATTTTTCCTTTCTCTAATTTTTAAATTGGACTTATTGCAAAATACGGTGGTTGCTTAGAAGACAAAATATAGATATCTGCTAAATATAGAAAAAGAACTCAGGGGGTCAATCTCTAATCATAAGTATTTCTTATAAAAACTTTGCTTTGCAAGACAAGCCCATGGAAGTCGTTAATACTTATTAAACTTGTTCTTAATTTAGTATTAATTAATTAGTTATAAACTACTATGGAGCACTGATACATTAAAAGTATACCGGCTGAAGTACCCGCTTACACGAGTTCATTTATAAGAAAATAAAACCTTATTGAAATAATCGCTGAATTTTGTAAGGAGAGTAAAGCCAAGTGCGTGACAATGTTTACAAAAATGCACAATGATTTTTTTTAATGATTGCTCAAAGTATAATTAGTTTAAATCGGACTATAATTTTAAGCCTTACAGAATTATCATTTAGAATTGGTGTTGAATAATGAACAATAATATAAAATTCAGATAAAGAATAATTGTATTATTTTTAATATTTAAAGCGAAAAGACTTCAACATGTTTTAACCCTGGAGCAGGCGCGCACTCGATACTAATGGTCCAGCGGGGTTATTGAGTCACCCTAATCCTTTTTTTTTATAATTATTTTTATAGTACACAGTAAAAATCGTAATTCCAGTGAATAATTTACTTATGAGAAAATATACTTACCTACTTTCAAGGACTTTTCAATTTTTCTTTGGTAACATATAAACAGTTTTGCCAGAATTATCGATTTCGTAATCTGTGTGTTCCGCGTGACCACTTCCGGGTAAAAAATGTATTCATTATGATATGTTACTAATAAAAAATTTTGTAAAACGTTTTTCGTTGTGCTTTATATATTTTAGAATACTCTTAAATATACTCTCCGTGGTTTTCCAAATATCATAAAACTCTTTTCATGGAAAAAAGCGCAACAGAGAAATACATTACTTTCCCTAAATGAGAAACAAACACATAAGAGAGGGGTCATAACTAACTGTACCAATCTTAGAAGGTCAAACAGATTACAGCTATAATGTGCAGTATTTCAAAAATAATGGCAGTGATGAATTTTTTTTGTTCCTAAATTTTTTCGATTCTGGGTCCGGAATCTGTTTTTTCTCTGAATGAGTAGTATGTTAGGATTAAAAAGTTAGCGTAATAAAAAAAACTCTCATCATTGGATTACAGCAAATCAAATAAAAGTTTTTTTGTTTGGCTATAGGATCAAAGATAGCTAATTAGATATGGAAGAAGTTTTTATTTTTGATGACTTAATATCGCGCGCGCGCGCCTATAAATTATATCAGAGTAAAAGTGCATTTTTTATTATGTCTGAAAGCATTTTGTTTTAATTCATTCTAGTAAATTAAATATTTTTAAATCTTTTATTTTTGATATGCTCGCGCCCCCCTCGTAATGTTATCGCGCCCCCCAGGGAGGCGCGCCCCACAGTTTGAGAAACGCTGGTCTATAGCAAAATCCAATAAATAACTGAAGATAAATTATATATGCATATAAATTTATAACAGTAGAAGCATATGATGTAACCAACACCTGAGTTGAACAAATAATCTGTGAACATGACGAAATACGTTAAAATATTGAAAATTGGCTGTTACAAAAAACGACTGCAATTCGTTTTTAACAACATACGGTTTTATTTCTTGTATTCGAATTATTTTAGAAAAATTCGAAGTTTTTATCTTTTTGACAGGTAGCATAGATGTAAAGAAGTCATTTATTTGCTTAAGAAAAAGGGAGAATATCATTGTTTTCGAAACCAACATCAATTTTTTGTCAAGAATGTTCAACTATTTTAGAGATTTTTTTAAAATTGTGAAAAAAATTTTCTTTCCAAAATGTAAAATATTTCTTGTAAAATAAAGGGTAATTATTTGAACAGTTGTGATAAATTTTAATGACAAGTACTTATGCATCAACAAAAGATTTATACAATTAGGAACTATTAAAGATTCATAACCATATAACAAATATTAGTTATGGGTTTTAAGCACTTTTTTTTGGTTATTTAAAAATTTCCTCTGAATAGTTACGGCTTTTGAAAATACGTATTGAAAACCACAAGCATACTCTACTAAATAAATCTTACCAAATATATATTTGTTACAAAGTGCTAATTTTCCAGTAAAAAAGTTTCAACTTCTCGCTACTTTTTTAAGGTATCCGAACACGTTCGGAGTACTTTTTGACAAAATAACATATTTAAACATTATAAAGGTTTTTTTAGGACTCAATCGCAATAAATACTAATACTTATAACCAACAATATTTAAAATTAATTGCCTAAATTTCACAAAAATCACAATTATAAATAAAACTTTAGCAATATTTTTGTAAAACTTCAAAGCAATTAGAGAAAAAAGTAATAAATTTATATTAGTAAAAGTACTACCCAAACAAATAAGATACATTTATCTAGAGAATGTACTAAAATTTGAATGTTTTATTAAAATTTGAAAATTTTGGAGCTGATTGAGTAAACATTATAAGAAATGTCACATTCTTTTTGAGACCATTATTTAAATAACAGGCCCTAATTGAAAAAAAAACATTCATACAGTAAGAAATATTTTAGTATATTCTTTAGAAAATAG
Organism: Trichonephila clavipes; assembly: GCA_019973935.1. Lineage (NCBI taxonomy): Eukaryota > Metazoa > Arthropoda > Arachnida > Araneae > Nephilidae > Trichonephila > Trichonephila clavipes. Next base: position 165,629 of record BMAU01006061.1, on the reverse strand, counting down.
TATAAATATCAGGTTGAAAAAGCTTTATAGAAATACATTTGTAATATTTTGAGTTATTATACTCGCCGTGATAGATTTTGAACAATTTAAATGGCCACTTCTGGTAGATCAAGACCCTCTTCCGGTTTTTCTAACTTTATAAAATTGATTGTAGCTTGGTCTCTAGGTAGCTTAGAATCAAAACAAAGTATGTTTTGTGAAGCCAAAAGATAGCTCTATTCAATAAAATAAATAACAAAAATATCTTTGACTGAATTTGGTCATTTTCAACGTGTTCGGATTCCTTAAAAATGAAATGACAATGGATATGTCATTGTCTTTTGTTTCATTCACCTTGAATACGAATCTGCCGATTACGAAAATGTTAACTATATTAATAATATTAAAATCATCATATTTCATATTCCTTTGATTCATTTCAATTCAAAGTGTAGCGTGTACTCACGCGTGTTTCTTAAACTAAACTTTGGGATTTTTTTGTATAAACGTTGTTTGAAAGAGCCTTGATGCATGCATGCAAAAAAAGGTTTTGCTGTTTAAATAGATTTGAAAAGAGGACAGAAAGAATTTTCCCGAGGATAGCAAGAAATGTCCAATGTGAACACTGATGGCTACGAATTTGCGACCATGTCTAATCGGCTACCACGGCCTCCTTATGGATAGAAAGCCTAGTGTCAAAAAAAATTGTGTGTGTGCTTATGGCCACACGAAGAAAGTTAAATGATTTATTCTGGGCAGTGTAATCCAATTGTTCTTTTGCGACATTTTCACATGCGAATATTAAGTAGTTCTCTTTTTCGTGCCCATTCATCGTGAGATTTCTTTATTTTATCCATTTTCTGTAAAGAGCATTTTTAAAATAATCAAGGATTTATTTATATATATATATATATATATATATATATATATATATATATATATATATATATATATATACGATTTAAATGTGTGAATTAGTCCAATTATTTAAAATATATTTATAAGTAAATTACTTATGTAGATTATATTTATATAATATACATGTTTATATGTGGTACTTACATACTATCGTAACTATGCCAATGTTCAAAATAACTCGTCAAGTTAGCAACCCTGATGTCCCATGTGTCGTACGTGCTAAATTGGCAACCATGTGCTTTCTTTCATGTAATGTCGCCAATATCGTAGCGATAATATGTAAGTACCATTTTTATAACTTATATATAAAGCCGTATACTATATAAGGTTAGGAAAACTTATGTCCAGAGAGCAGTTTACTTTTTTTACAATTCTCTAAGCAAACAAAATGGCAGGATTCGTACTCTTTTTACAATTAATGATTTTATTTTCTCGCAATCTCTTAGTTGTCATCACCAATATAAACCAAAATATTAGTACTTTCTCTCCAATTAGCTTTTTTAAAATTTCGGATTTCAATTCTTTTGGTACATTTTTGTGCTTAAATGCTTTTAATAAAAATTAGGTCCTATATTTAGTTCCTTCTGAGCATTATTTGACAGCTTTAAGGTGGAAGGAATACTTTAAACAACATGGAACTTAGAGGAACCGTGCTCTATGCAAATGTAAGTTGCTATTTAAGGTCAAGCGAAGAAAGAGAGAGGGAGTCGATGGTCGTCAGTCTAATACTGAAGTTGTATAATAATTGAAGCCCGAGCAGTTACAGTAAAGAAAGCAGAGCGAAAGATTATCAGTGCTGCGGAATGAGTAATTAAAGTTTTGTGCTTTAAAAATTGTTATTAATATTTAGATTTGTAATTAAGGTGACCAGTTCCTCCATTTACATAAACTTTTAATAGCAATTTGAAAGTCAAATAAAGGTGCTGATTTTATTAAAATGTCTGTTAATTATAAACATCAGAATTCACAAGCGACAGCAGAATCGCGACAAATGAACATAACTATTCAGTCACGACCATGGAATATTAATTTTGCTTAATGTCATCGATAATTAATGATGATTAACTTTATTGCATCAGATTCAAAATCACCTGGCTTGAAAAAAGGCAAGCTTTAATAAAGTAAAAAGTTTTATTATCGAGTGGCGGAAAATTTAGTATGAGTAGATCAAGAAATTCGTCCAATTATTATTAAATGAATCCTTTAGTTTGAAAAACTAAAGAATTCATTAGAATATATTAAAACAAAAATTATGCATCTTTTCTATTCATCATGCGAAAATTTACATGAGTTTTTGTTTTTCTTACTTTTTATAATTATTTTAATTATGCATTTTCTCTAACCTGTGAAAAACATTGCTTTTAAAAGGGATTAAAATTAATTATAAATATTTTTCAAGTATGTCTTAATTACCTCGTTAAAATAAATGTAAACAAAGTGAAGCCTAAGCTTACACATTAGCTTCACTTTTGATAGAAGAAAGTTTCTTTGATAGAAAATGCTTCGATTTTTAAAACTCCATGCAATGATGAATAATTATAATTAAGAAATTGATAAAATATGAGACTCAGGAAGCTTTTTGACGTATTTAATAGCATAATTAACCCTTCTATTATTTTTTATTTGTATATTTTAAGTAATTACTTTTGTAAATTATTATTTCTCTGCACACAATCGTTAATCAGTGAAGCAAATACGACGTACAAAACTCATGTACGATTGAATTTACCCACACTTAGGGAGAAAACATTTTAAATTATTTTATTTTATTTGTCCAACACCTGTGCTTGGGTTCTTGACCATTTGACGTCGAGCCTCCCAGTACCAACTGACGGTGTCGCCAGTCGGGTATTCATCAAGTCCAGTCCATTAGAGCAGGTGGTCGCCATCCATTCTGGCAGGCCGCTGAGCCGAATACTCCGACGATACTTAGCAGGAATATTCTTTGAAATTCACTCTTCCAAGATATATGGCAGCACGGGTTCTATGATGTGTACTTTAGCGGGGATGGCGAATAGTTTTATAGCAGAAATTGCGTTTTCAGCTGACGGCGTTTTCAGCATATTGCGAAGATTGTCATTTTTGTCCCGAAAAAATAGTTAATGTCAAAATATAAGGGTCTTATTTTTTTTGTATGTAAATGAAGACCTTAGAAAACAATTTGACTATTTATTTTAAGTGAACAATGTATATAATTAATTTTACAGTTGTTTATCTTTAATTAATTAATTAGCTCTAACGGTTTAATTTTCCCAAAGTTGAGTATTTTTTTATGTACATCCCTTAATTTTCAATGCAATGATCCAAAAAAAATATTGCATGAAAAAAACTGCAGTAAATCATAATGTGGTAGATAAAGGGTTAATTCGACACTGAATAGACTAAATTCATGTGACGTCATAGTTACATGATAACTGAACCATGTGTTTTCGACCAATCAATTCATAAATTAATGCAACGTCATAATTATGTTATAAATATAATCACGCGTTTCCAGCCAATTAGTTCATGTGCTTCACTGTTGCCAACTTTTGCTTTTTGTAGGAACTTTCTTTTAGAAAGTACATATTTGCCAACGATATAATAATGTACATAGTTAAACAAAATCCACTTAATTTACTAGTATTCGTATAATGCAAGTATTTATTTTTAATTTTGAAAACTGTTTGAAGAATTTTAACACGTGAACTTTTTACCCAATCATCAAATTTTAAATGTTATCTAAACTTTACAAGTTGAACAACTATGTCAATTTTTAATCAATGGGAAACAAGTGATTGCCGTCATCATGTGACCATCCTGAATTTTGTCCATTGTATTAAGTCAGTCAGTTGGTGTATTACTGATTAAAGCTACAATTGCAGCTTGGGAGTCTATGAAAAAGATACTCACACAACTTTTGCCGAAGCTATCATATTAAAAATAAAATGAAATAATTTATTCGTAATTTTTAATAGTTTTTCTTTTGAGCCTTACAACTATGAACTGAACTTTTGATGATCATTTCCATCCGAAAATTATCTTAAAATTTGAATTTAAAATTTAATTTATGATGAAATAAAATATATTATATAACCGGTTAACAAATATGCTATAAATATTAAAAATAATGTATTTCAAATAATATTTTAATGAGATTTGGCTCTTTTAAATTAATTTATTTTTCAGGCATTTATCTACATGAAGGAAAAATAACTATGTGAGAAACATTGTTCATTAAAATGTAAAGAGACATTTACCACAACGAAAGACCTATATTAGAAGAATTAAAAGAATCTAAAATTTTTTTATAAGAGGGATTTTCGATAATTCACAGTGTTTATTAAAAATATTTGGTTATTCAGGATTTTAACAACAAAGTATTCGGTTATATATATATATATATATATATATACACATATATATATGTGTGTGTACTACAATGTTTACTGTCACTCGTATAGTAAAAATATAGATTGTGTCATAGTACGCTTAAAATATTTTTAAAAAGTAATTCAGTTTAAGTCAACTGATAGAAAATTTTGTTTCAATACCTATCAAATAAATGCATCAATCTCAGTTTGATTAAAATATTTCAGTTCTTCCCAGTTTTAAATATAATTCTTGCCCTTTGCAGGTGTCTTTTTTTAATAGAAAACATTATGATTTTCGATTACAAACATTAAAAGTTTATTTTCATTGATAATCTTAAAAATTAACACATTAAAAATATTGGGTTGTTCGGAAAGTAATTTCGTTTTTTCCCGACAGAGGATTTAATTGTATTTTTTTGCACCCAACTTCACATTTAAGCCGTATAATTTTTATATGCCTTGAGAGCTCATATAGCAAGGCTTGTGTGTGAAAAATTCCAATTAATTCTACGCAGTAGTTTTTGGTTGGTTCCCTTTTAAATATGGAGAGCGATAAGCAGCATTTTCGAGATATCTTACTGTTTTACTTCAGAAAGGGTAAAAATGCTGTTCAAGCCAGAAAGAAATTGACCGATGTGTATGGAGAAGGTGTGCTGACAGTACGCCAGTGCCAGAACTGGTTCGCTAAATTTCGATCCTGCAATTTTGATGGCGTAGATCAGTGCTTCTCAAACTTTCAATACTGGCGCCCCCCTTTTCGATCACAATTTTTATCGCGCCCCCCTTATACATTAATAATGCACTGAATGCAATAATAATGAACTTTGATGCTAAAGCTACAAAGGCGATCTTAATTATAAACCATACAAATTAGTAACATAAGTATTAAATTTTGTATACTACTTTTAAGCAAAAAATAAATAAAATAATAGGATAATTATTATGTGTGTTATTTTTCCTTTCTCTAATTTTTAAATTGGACTTATTGCAAAATACGGTGGCTGCTTAGAAGACAAAATATAGATATCTGCTAAATATAGAAAAAGAACTCAGGGGGTCAATTTCTAATCATAAGCATTCCTTATAAAAACTTTGCTTTGCAAGACAAGCCCATGGAAGTCGTTAATACTTATTAAACTTGTTCTTAATTTAGTATTAATTAATTAGTTATAAACTACTATGGAGTACTGATACATTAAAAGTATACCGGCTGAAGTACCCGCTTGCACGAGTTCATTTATAAGAAAATAAAACATTATTGAAATAATCGCTGAATTTTAAGGAGAGTAAAGCCAAGTGCGCGACAATGTTTACAAAAATGTAAAATGATTTTTTTAAATGATTGCTCAAAGTATAATTAGTTTAAAGCAAACTATAATTTTAAGCCTTACAGAATTATCATTTAGAATTGATGTTGAATAATGAACAATAATATAAAATTCAGATGAAGAATAATTGTATTATTTTTAATATTTAAAGCGAAAAGACTTCAACATGTTTTAACCCTGGAGCAGGCGCGCACTCGATACTAATGGTCCAGCGGGGTTATTGAGTCACCCCAATCCTTTTTTATAATTATTTTTATAGTACACCAGTGTTTCTCAAACTTTCAATACTGGCGATTCAATTTTCAATCATAATTTCTGCACTGAAAACAAAAGCACTTCGTATACTATTACCATTTTGAAAATCCTACCTATGTTAAACAGGATTTTCTGCGGTGGCTGCTTTGAAGACAAAATATAGATCTCAGCTAAATAAAGAAAAAAATAACTCAGTGTCAATATCTGATATTAAACCTTTCTTTGAAAAACTTTGCTCTACAAGACAAGCCCATGGAAGTCACTGATAATTATTAAACTTAGATTAATTTAGTATTAAGAAATTATTTATAAAATACCTTCTTCAGTACTGATACATTAAACGTATACTGGCTGAAACACCGGCTCTTCGCACGAGTTAATTTTTTTTAAAAATATAACATTATTCTTGATATAATAGCTAAACTGTAAGGAGAGTAAAACTGCATGCACGACATTGTATACAAAAATGTAAAATGATTTTTTTAGATAAATGCTATAATTGTAAATAACTGTTTAAAAGAACTGTAATTTTAAGAATCACAGAATTAGCATTTAGAATTAATGTTAAGTAATGAAAAAGAATATAAAATTCCTATGAAGAATAATTGTGTTACTTTTTAATATTTAAAGCGAGAAGACTTCAAAATGTTTTAACCCGGGAGCAGGCACGCACTCGATACTAAGGCTGATGGTAGTGCGGGAGAACTCAGTCACCCCAATCATTTATTTATAATTATTTTTACTCTACACAATACAAATTGGAATTCCAGTGAATAATTTAATTAAGAGAAAGTATACTTACCGGCTTTCAAAGAATGTTCAATCTTTCTTTGATGATTTGAGAGAAAAGTCCAATAAAACTGAACTAAAATGATTGACAAGTGATAGACCTTAATAAAGGACGAAAAGCAAAGATACTTTTCACTAATATTACAGAAATGTTACTTGCTGGCAAAGCTGTCATATTTTGTTCAAGTAATTGTAGTTTTAATGAGCATTCATGATCGAGTGAGTGAATATTAACGTCGCACTGTTCAGCTACACGAGGGCTTTTAGAGACGGACCTCGTAATTTTGAACCATGGTTGACGAGGACGATACTTGAGCTGGCCTCTTAACTACCACACCATTCCAACAAGAGGACGTTTGAGCTCTTTACAAATTTAACGTGCACCTCTCCCTTTCACGACGGGTCTTTAGTGGTATTGGGCTCGAACTCGTAACACCTTTGGTGATCAACAAATAACAAGTTGAACTTTTTCTTTCTTGAGTCTTTTTGACAAGTCGAACAGAACCTTGTGGTACACTTATGGCTTCATATTTCAGTTGATGGAGTTCTTTAGGAAGCCATTGAAAATTTTCCTTTCGTTTCATGTTCATCGTGTTTCTCAATCATGAACAATATGCATCAGTTTCAACTTCCTTCAATACAGATCACAGATGCCACCGCTGCCTGGTTATAAGTGTATTCAGAAAAAAAAATACGGATGCTCTAAAAAGTATTATGACGTTTCTCACTATGCTTTATATGTTTCAGATTACTCGTAAAAATAAATCTTAGCCAAATAATCCTTAAAAAATCAATAAATTCTTTCCAAATATCGTAAAACTCTTCATTATTTACAATTTCCTATGCGAAAAACAAATACATAAAAGATGGGATGAAACTAATGTAGAAACCCTACCAGTAAGTTTGAAGGTCAATCAAATAAATGCTAGCAAATTTATTATGCTGCCTGGTTGAAAAGTGAATCATGTCTTCCTTTTCTTTCTACAACTAATATACAGTATTTCAATAATAATTAAAGTGATGAAATGTTCATCTTAGAATTTTTCTCAGGGTCTGAGTTTCGTTTTTTCTTTTAACGAGTAATATTTTATGTTAAAACAGAAGAACGCCAGATGATAAACATAAATTATATCAGTGTTGTTGTGTATTTCTTTTATTATGGAAAAAGTATTTTGTTTCACTTCTTTCCGGTTATTTTTTAAAAAAATCATTAAATTTTCGATATGCTCGCGCCCCCCTTGCAGGGTTATCGCGCCCCCCCAGGGAGGCGCGCCCCACACTTTGAGAAACACTGGCGTAGATGCATCACGTTCGGGAAGGCCGGTTGAAGCTGATAAAGATGCGATAAAGACATTAGTTGATGCAAACCGGCGAATAACAACACGTGAGATCGGATTGAGGATAAATTTATCAAATTCAACAGTTTATGACTACTTGAAAGGCCTGGGATTATCCTCGAAGCTCGATGTATGGGTTCCCCATGTTCTCACAGAGAGAAATCTGTGTCGCTGCATTGACGTCTGCGATTCGCTTCTCAAACATGACGAAAATGATCCGTTTTTGAAGCGCATCATCACTGGGGACGAAAAAGGCCATGGAGCAAAAAAGATGAACCGGCTCAAACTATTTCCAAAGCCGATATTCACCAAAAAAAGGTGATGCTGTCTGTTTGGTGGGATTTTAAAGGAATTGTTTTTTTTAGCTTTTACCGGATAACATAACGATTAATTCGGAAGTCTACTGTCATCAGCTGGACAAACTGAACGATGCACTTCAACAGAAAAGGTCAGAACTAATCAACAGGAAAGGTGTAGTGTTTCACCAAGACAATGCGAGACCTTACACAAGTTTGGTCACTCGCCAAAAGCTTTTACAGCTTAAATGGGATACAATACCACATCTACCATATTCTCGAGATCTAGCACCATCAGATTATTATTTGTTCCGGTCACTCCAAAATTTTTTAGACTGTAAGACCTTCACCTCAAATGAGGAGTTCAAAAACCACCTCGATCAGTTTTTTGCCAGCAAAGACCAAAAATTTTATGAGCGTGGAATTATGCTACTACCAGAAAGATGGCAAAAGGTATTGGACCAGAACGGCCAATATATAATTTAATAAAGTATTTGTTTATTATACGAAAACTGTCTTTCATTTCCACAAAAAAAACGAAATTGCTTTCCGAACAACCCAATACTTTTCTTTTAAACAGTTTCTGGTTTCTGTATTGATTTGTTACATATAATATATTCTGAATTATTTTAAGACAAAACCTGAAGAGAATTTATTACAGTATACATATAGAACAGTTTTAATTGCCATTTACACACAATTTATATTACGATTCTAAGAATATTTTCAAATGAATTTTTTTTTCTCCCAGAAAAATATAAATTTTGAAAATGGATAATCTACTCTTTCAGATTTTCTATTTCTATTAATGGAAATAAAAAAACTTCTGAGTATTTAACTTTTTTCAGCTACATCTTATTGAATGTTTTCAATTTAGCTTTCAACCATTCAGTTTGAAAAGAGAAAAACATTTGAGTCTTAATTTATTTCAAAGTGTTTTTCCAAAAATTCCAATGTATAAACTTTTTTTAATAATAGGATATCTAGGATTTTGTGAATAAAATTATTAAACTCTAAAAGCTTTTTAAATATTTTTTCCAATCTCTATGAGTCTAATAAATTTATTTGACCTCTGGTAAAAACATTTGTCAAAAATATTCAATTGTGCTCACACAAAATAGCTCGAAGATTATATTTTCGAAGTGTGCTTAATACTGATTATGAACCTCTACACAATGGATGTTTTAATAATACCAAAATTCATGTTTTGTTTTTATGCAATACATATTTGCAAAATAATAGTGAAGCGCCATGAAGACAAAGACTTATTTTATTAAAATTGCACATGGTTAGCTCAAACGCAAATAATTAAATTATTAAAATTCACAGACATAGAACCAATTAGATTGTACTAATTGGACAATGAATGTGTTGAAATGGATTATTAACCCCTGTCTTGGCGAGAATGCGTGTTTGTCGATGTAAGGAGTAATAAGACGTACAAATCTTATATTGGGATATATTCAGTCCAATATTCATCCTGTGACTTCTTCTATTGGGGCGAACTCCACCCCTTTCATTCACGCCAAGTTTTATGGCTCACAGCAGGTGACTAAGAGACCAATGCACGTGGCCACGGGGTCATTGTTTATTGTTTGGCCTCGAAACGGTGACAACTCTTAGACTGGCAGTCATAATGATCAAAGAAGTACCTGCACAATAGGCGAACAATAGGCGAAACCTGTCTAAGAAGAACTCTGTCGCCTTGGCAGATGTTGAGAGAATGTCTTTAAGAAACAAAGGGGTGTGATGGACAAGTGTGTCCAGATGTTGGACAATAATCCGAACGCCATTAGATTTCAGACTGCCCGGGAGTGTATTTGTGTGTTCCACACGAATAGGACTAGGGAGGTCGAGGGCAGACTTTTGTGGCCTGCCAATGATAAGGGACGAGGGGCATGGTGTGGACCCACCCTTGGTGTTTAATAGGTTTTTTTAGGAAAAAGAGGAGGGAGGAGAGCTCAGAAAGAGAGACCTGGGGAGAGACTTGGAGTGAGTGGAGACGAGCCGGGATCAGACTCGGAGATCAAAAGAGAGTTTTTCGGATGAAAGGAGAGACCATGAATGCCTTTGGCATTGGAGAACTGGAAATAATGTCTTAAAGAGATGAACAAGTGCCCTTCGGACAAAGGATTGAAGTGATTGATCCCCCGTGATATACGAGTAGACTGACTGCACCAGCTTGGCGTATAAACTGTACTTTATTGCTTCAATGATAAGAATTTGTTGAGCAAATAAATAACTCTTTTATTTCAAAATTAGGCTGTGACAAATTTTTGTTTGTTATCTACTCACGACGTCACATTCCATTATTACTCCAAGTCTGCGACATTTAAGAGGCCTAAATCTCGCGAAATACCATGCCTCATACATGTTCAATTGGTGAAAGGTTTAAGGATCTTAATGGCTATGGAAAGTTATCCACAGCTTGGAGGCAGTACCGAGACATGCAAACTCTGTGTATGGATTTTACTTATCTTACTATAAAATGGTCACATTAAAAGGTAATACAACCAACGGTTTGTTGTCACAAGCATATCGTTATTTGTTGAAGATGTAAGCCGGATGATTAGAGGCGATCGGTTGCAATAAGAGACACCACTCCACACCATCACACCAGGGGTAAGGATTGCATGCCTCTGGAAAACAAGGCTAATTGAGAACGTTAACTACAACCCTTCTACAAACGGATGTAATGGTCATATGCTCCAAGAATAAAACAGATTTGTAGTTGAATACTGTATTAAATCATTCTAATGAAATCCAAAATGAGCGGCTACAACGACATTATAGTTGATTAGGTTGATGTTGTTTGTTTTTAAAGCAACTGCCTTATAAGCAGATTTGAATGTAACTGCACCATATTTTCTACATGACTGGGAGGTATGGTATTGGAGTGGGTAGGCAGTAGCACGTTGGATTGTGGATGATAATATCATTGGTGAAGTTAGAGTTTGAAGCATAGTTATCGGATCTTGCCATGTATTCTTGCACCTTTCAGAGACTTCACTCTTCTAAAGAGTTTCGTGAAACAACCTTCGTTGTCAATATATTGGCAAATCCGTACGGTGAAGATGGCAGCCTACTGTTCTATAGCTATGTTTTTTGTTGTTGAGTAGAGATCCAGTAAGAACACATTTTGTAGGTCAGTTTACAAAGGCGGGAAAGGGATACAGGGGCGTAATAGATAAAATAAATAATTCCCATTTTTGAACTTTTAGTCCAAAAACTTGCAATTTGGGAGGCTTGTTTTTTTTTAGGGAGTATAGACCCGCCAAAAGCAGGTTTTGGGAAAATCGACTCCCAACGACGGAAGGGGGATACGGGGGCGTAATAGTTACAACAAATTCCCGTTTTCAAACTATTAGACCAACAAATTTGAAATTTGAAAAGCATGTGCGTTTTTTGGGTAAAGATCAACTAAAAAAGGATTTTGATGAAATGGATATCCAAAGTGGGGTTACGTGGGTGTAAAAGATAAATATAATTTCGTTTTAAAAATTCAAGTCCTGTATTTATATCGGATCATCCTTATAATATAGGATTCTTGATCATTACGTCTAATTGGCTGTTAGTACCTCCTATTGAATTTCATTGATCGGAAGAAATGTCTTCTGGCATTTCTTCTGTCTACCCAAAATTCCACTCTGACGAAGGGAATATATATATTCGAACTTAGTTTTTAGTTGTTGAGAAAATGAATTTTATTTTTGATAAATCACTGCTATTTTACTTTGCCACTCAACACACCAAATATATATCCAACATCATAAAACACCCGATGAAACGAGTGAGAACGGGTGAATACCAATGTGTAAGTTTTGTATCATGAAAATCATTTCATCAAAATAGTTATTTCGTACTAAGGAAAATATGTCTTTTCTCCTTTTTGAAATTTACACACTCTCTACTTTAATTTTTTTAAGACAAACTTGTTGAAGAGATTGACTTCTATACCTACAATTACAACATAATATATTTTTACGACATCGGCAATGTGTCTAAATAATTCGATTTGAAATAATAAATAAATAATAGTAACATTTTTAACAAGCATCTTGTCCGTTCATTTCAACTGTTGCTATTCATTTATTTCATACAAGTTTCCCCCACACTTCCTTGAATCCTGTTTTATGGACAAGTTCAATTTTGTTCTTTAAGAACAATGCTATGGGGATATTGCAATATTTATAAACATTTCCTGCTTTTGGTCTTGACTAAATCTCCTTAATTTTATATGCGTACTTTTTATTGGTAACAACTACATTTTTCTTTATTTTTCTCCAAAATTATACAAAACAAAAATTAGTGATTGACACTAAAACCTAGCAACAAATTCCATATGAGAATCTATAGATGAACTTTTTTCTCTTATTAGATTATTTAATAATCAGGGTTGAACTCATTCATGTAAATTTATTAAGGTCAGCAGAAGACCAGAAAAAACGATACAACTAAAAACATTCGGTTTTCGCGTTTGTAGTTTTTTAATCTAAACTGTTTAAATTTTTCTCTGGTTTTTAAATTTTGGGGGATTTCCTTTTCTGAGTTCACAGAGCATTGGTTAAAAACAAAAAACTCTTCTCTAGTACTTATTTTCCTAAAAATAAATATAAATACTAATTTATAGTTTCCTGTGTTGTGCTTCCGTTGAATAGTTTTTATATACACTCTGTCGCAAAAAAATATATGCACCCAGAAGAAATCAAGCTACAATCACGAAACTCGGCAAGAATGTAGTCTGGTAAGAGATATGCAAATGATTAAAATTTCGAAGCCAATGAGACAAGGCTAAGTGTGCTATGCGCATATTATTTGCGCAACTGGGAGAGTTTAAAAGCATGAGTACGAGCGCCGTACGGCTATCCAAACGAATCTGATGACTTTGATAGACGATATTGAGACTTAGGATGCCTCTAAGACGTAACCGGCGGCAGTACGAGCAGCTGACGGACTTTGATAGGGGCCGTATAATAGGCCTCAGAGAAGCAGGTTGGTCGAATAGACGTATCGGCCGCCACCTCGGTCGGAGCGATATGGTAGTTGCTCGGTGTTGGCAACAGTGGATCACAGAAGGTAGAGTGTACCGTCGCGGAGGGTCAGGACGTCCCAGGAACACAAATGATCGCGAGGATCGTGCAATCAGAAGAGTGGCCACTTCGGCACCAACAACGTCGCTAGCATCGATTCAACGCCACTTACCTCCTTCCAGACATCCAGTGCCATCAAGAGAAACCATAAGGAGACGACTGACCGAAGTTGGCTTGAGGAGCCGACGTCCGCTAAGACGCTTACCACTGACCCCACATCATAGGCAGTGTCGACTGGATTTTTGCCGACCTCGGGCAACTTGGAGTGTGACAGACTGGAGACGTGTCATCTTCAGTGATGAATCCCGATTCAGTCTCAGTGCTGATGACCACCGCACACGTGTCTGGAGGCGCACCGGCCAGCGGTCCGATCCGGCATTTATTGTCGAGCGGCATACAGCAATTTCACAAGGTGTGACAGTGTGGGGAGCAATTTCTTGGGACACACGATCATCTTTAGTGGTCCTTCAAGGCACTTTGACAGCTCGCAGATACGTGGACGATATTTTAACGCCGATTGTGCTACCCATGCTATCAAGTCGCCCAGGTGCCATTTATCAACAGGATAATGCTCGTCCACATACTGCGCGACTCTCCCAACAATGTCTTCAAAGATATGACGTCCTACCATGGCCTGCCAGGTCACCAGATCTTTCGCCAATAGAGCATGTCTGGGAAGGCAACTGCAGCCGTCCCGAGATACAGGAGAATTAACTGCGCAGATGCAAAGACTATGGCAGGATCTTCCACAGGGGGTCATAAGTGATCTAATTGAATCGATGCCACGCCGAATTTCGGCTTGTATAGCTGCCAGAGGTGGCTTTACTACTTACTGATTTTTAACCTTTTGCAAGCTGTAACCGCTTAATAAAATGATATTTTGTTCTGAATTTTTAATCATTTGTTTATTTTCATATACACTACATGCATACTAAATTTCGTGAATGTAGCTCAATTTCTTCTGGGTGCATATATTTTTTTGCGACAGAGTGTATATTGTTACGAATTTTGTGTAAATAGTGTAAATAATTTGTATTTGAGTGTTTAATGCATTTATATTACTCTATGTTATATGTATTTCATGTTAAAATTGTACAATTCACAAGCAGTGCCGCCCCTTACGTTATAATGGCGATTGAATGAGAACTTGGCGAAATCTTGGCGGTAGAGCCAAGTTGGCATCATTTTTGGCGACCATTTTAGCGTCATTGGCGACCTTGTTGGCGAGTTCGGAACCCTCTGGAATCTTCTAGAAAGTAGTAGATCTCTCCACTCGTGTCACGTTCAATGACACGAGCGGTTATATTTCTAGAAGTTTCTGTCGCGCATATAAAAAGGATGCACGCCGGTACGGCGAGGAGTCTTGATTAAGCCAGCGAGTAGTGAGGATTGTTTTGACTAGCTCAGCTGTGCTTGTGAATAATCTTTACGTACGTGTATTTTTAAACACCGTTCTTGTGTTTGATTGCTGTCGAAGGTGTGAAGACCTTCGGATATTTACCCTGTGAATATTGTTGCTAAATCCTGTATTTAAAGGATTGGATTTTCGCTAATAAATTCACATCGCTCTTAAAGAACTGATTATTTTTTTCTTTGTGATTGTTTTTGCATAAAATCCTCGAACCCTCGGATCTACGTAACAATATGTTTTTTCTTTCATTATTCTGAAATAACTGTTAGTTAACTTACCCTTCAGTTCTGGTGCCGTATAATTACGATGTTAATTTGTTGCAATGAATTAAAAAACTCTCTCCTCCTGTCTGTTATTTATTTTTCTATCACATAATTGTTTAAATTTATGTTTATATAAAAAAAAGTCTTGACATTCTTATTTAAAAACTCCATTCTGCACAAAATATGTTTTTTTTTGCAAGAGTAGGGTAATAAAATAACACATTCATTGTAAAATATTATCAAAATCTATCTTATTTAGTTTTTTAATTTATTAAAATTAACTGTCAGAAATTATCTTCTTTCTACAAATCCGCGAATCACTATACTAGCTTTATCCTATTAATTTACGTTCCGGTTAAAAAAGTAGGTTTTTGTTGTTCAATCAATGACTTTAATTTAAATTCTTAATTAAATAAGTAATGATTATGGATTGATTAAAATATTAATAATTCAAAGCTAATAGTTTACTCAAATTCATATTTTGCTCGTAATTATGAAAATTCTGTGTGTGTATGGGATCATTTATACGATCAGCGTAATTCACTTACTAAAAATTTATATTCTGAGCCCTCAGATTAATATTGTTTAATATTATGTGTGTGTATGTGTGTGTGCACAGTAATTTTAATATTTCCAACTCTTATTCAATTTTTCTTTTATTTAAATTAAACTTTGAAACCGCAAATGTGTGATTACTATTTTTCTCTTAAGGAGACATGGTACTATTTGTAAAAAAATCATTGCTTTAATAGTTTTCCCATATGTTTTGATTTTTATCTGTATATGTATTATATAACACAATTTTTGTTCTCAAAATAACCCAAAAAGCTAAACTTTTAATTTTTGAAAGAAAAATTAATACAGTGATTTTAAAATGCTACTCTTTCTCTCCTACAATAACTGACTCACATATGTGAAATTTGATTTACAAATGTGTCAAACTATGCATAAACGTAAAACAACTTAAAAAGATCTGAAATGGATTAATGCTTATATTAAATGGATAATTTTATTATTGGATTGATTATTGTAATTCAGGGTTCTTGTTGTTGATGTTTAACTAGCATTAATAAATAAATAATATGAATAATCTTGACTTTCTTATGACGAATTATAAATTGAATAATATTTAGAACTTACACTTCTACATAAGTGGTCCATCGACTATGCATAACAAAAGTTGGTAGGGGTTTTATAATAACTTGTATAAATTCGTAAAAGGCTTTGTTTTAAGAATGCTGGTTGAAAATTCTTCAAAAAATGTATAAATTCTAAATTGAACTACTTTTCAAAAATCAGGCAATGCTTTAATTCAAAAATGCAAATTAACTTTTGTTACATGTATTAATGGTAATAGTTAAAAAAATATGCTGGCTGGATGGCGTGGTTGGTTTGTCGCTAGCCTTCTGTACCAAAGGTCACGGGTTCGACCCCGGCCCAAGTTGGTGGATTTTCACGATGCAGAAAATCGTCAGCGTCCATGTCATATGATTATACGGCGTGTAAAAGCTTCCTAGCGGGTGGTCTAGGTAAAATTAAATCCTAGTGCAGGTTCGCATCGTCAGAGCTCAGGTGTCTCCCTCTACGAAGGAAACTGCGGCGATTGGTATCCGCCAATAGGAGACCGCACTAAATAAAAAGAGATACCAGCTTTCGGTGTGTACTAGGTAGATAGATGAACTCTCTCTCTGTGTTAATAACTGTTCATAATATGCCCTTAGAAATAAAAAAAACATTTTAAATAATATCAAAGCATTAGGTACAAAGTAAAAAAGCCTTAACATTTAAAATTAAGAAAAGCTAGTAATTTTTTTCTGAAATAAATCAATTTAAAGATTTTATTTGCTATTGGGATATGAATAAAAAACCAGCATAAAAGTTTCCTTATTCTGGATTTTTTTTAAACATGAATCATTCAAATATTGCGAGATCGTATAGCAAATAGCAAACTATATTATGAATATAATTTAGGCTAAAAGCACTTGATTGATTTTTTTCACCGATTCTTCTGAATTGAATCGTATTGTGTCCCCTCAATAATTTCGTTTATTTAGCAATGAAAAAGCACAACACTAACTATTACAAATAAAACATGTGAGAGAAAAAAAATTGGTTCAGAATCCCATTCACCTTTCAGTTTCAGCCGTGCTCAAAACAAAAGTCTTCAGCGAATATCTCTTTACTACTTAGTTTAACTCTGCATGCTTAATGCATAAGCTCCAGATATTTCTTTCTTGAAGACCATAAGCAATACGGCTAACGGCTCACTCGATAATGACTTCATCAAAGGGTGTTACATTGCCGTAAATGATCCTTACCTGTAATTTAGACATTATATCCGCAGTGCTCACGTAATGGCGATTCATCCTCTCTTGGGACGAGGAGGGGCCCCACTAAACGTGTTACTTAATGTGGATCTCATCTTTTAGTTGGCGAGTCCAAGCCTTTTCATTAAGAAGCCGCCACGCGATCCGTCATTTTTGCTGCTTTACTTATTTTAGAGGGAGGACGGTAACGCCCGTATTTAAGGACAGCACGGGACGCTAGATTTTAGTTGGAAATCGGTTCTCGGTGGAAAAGATTCACAAGCCATTCCATTCGGATTGTTCCCTCGAAAGATTTCAGCTTGGACGGTGGAGTTGGTATAAATTGTATGCAGGTTTTAAGAAATGTTTTACAGTATATCAGAATTAATGTGAATAGTGAACTTTTTTAAATGAGCAAAAGGAACGTGGTATTATTTAAATGTAAGGACACACAAAAAATTATTTTGGAAAGGGAAATATTTTTTCTAATGCATGCATAAGATCAAAGATTACATAAATCATTAAAGATGATTTATTAGATAAAAAGTACACTTTGTAGTGTATTTTTTGTGAGAAAGACAATTTTTAAAGATATCTGTTACAACTTTGATAACAGCGTTATGGAATTCTTAAAAGAGAGTTCTGAGAAAGAATAAATATATACAAGAGAAATGCTTTTTCAATTCCTACTATTTTAGTACACTCTCTCCCTATATATATCTTGTTAAAATTTTCAAGTGTTAATAAAATACTTTCTATTCATGCATACAAGTTCAAAAACATTTTTTAAAAACTTGTAGTGAATGACACTTGATGTTAATACAGTTTTTCAAATATTAATTCATTAATTAAATTTTATTTTTGAAGTGAAAATTTCTTTAAGCGCGTTTTGCTAAAGAGTGAACTTTAATGAACATCACGTTCGGGTGTGTAACGCTCATTCGGTTTTTTTCGTCATTAGTCGAAATCTTGTTCGGACAAGGTCGCACACCCCTAAAAAGAAATCAAAAGAAATCACGTTGCTAAAGGAGGAACGTTTTTCCCGGGTTTTGAATAATTCTCAGCCTACCCTCTTGTATGCTTTTATTGTTAATGTCCCCACTTGCATTTATTACTTAGGATATATCAATAGGAATAATCATAAACAAAGTTACGATATTTATATTACTGTAGGGACAAATTATTTGAGACTTCTGGATAGAGGAGGTTTAAAAATGCTCACGGATACTGTTATGAAAATCATTTTAACGTAAAATTTTATTTTTAATTTGTTTATATTGAAAAGATTCGAGTCAAAATATCTTAAAGTTGATTGTCAATTATCTTACTTAACAAGTATAACAGAAGCATATCTGGAATTACATGAATTGTGGAAAGTCTTGCATTAGTTTCCTTCATTTTTTGTTCACTGCAACACACATACATTTTCATATTTTTCAAAAAATATTCATTACGTTCTGGCATATTTGCTCAAAAATTATTCAAAATAGCGCATTGAAGAAATTTTAACGGTGAAGGAAAATTGAAAAATGAAGAAATTTAAGGTCAATTAAATTAATGTTTGCTTTTTATATTTCCCTGTTTTATTGATTTAAATATTCAATTATCTATTCATATATTATTCAAAGTGCATGTACTTCTTTATAATTCCTTTTTTATACTTTGTAGAGAATGGATGTAGCATCAAATACTGCAGAAACATTTGAGTTTATTCAGTCATGTACAGAAGAAATTTGTACAGGGAAATATAGAACAGAAAATGGAACAAATAACTCTAATCGTTGATATTTATATTTCACCAAATCAGTGTGTGAAGAAAGTTATCGAATTCATTCACAAAAATTTAGTTGCCTACACTGAAGCCGGATCGGCTCTTCTGAACGAATTACTATGATTTTAAGTGGGGATTTTAATGTAGACTTTTCAAAAGAAAAATCAAAGCCTTTTGTAGATTTTTTAAAATCAAAATTCAATTTAATTATGTCAAATGATGCTAATGAAAGCACGAAGTATGGAACAATGCTTGATGGAGTTTTTTTAGATATTAAAATAATTTTAAATCTAAAAAATTATAACCTATTTCAGCTATCATAAACTTATTGTTTTCTTCTTGGAATACAATTAATTCATAAATATAATTGTATATTTGGCAAAAAAATATTGCTTTATGAGTACAGACATATAAATAAATAAATTTATATGACAATACTAAAATCCCCTTGTTTTTCATTCACCGAACTAATCCCTGAAGTAACATTACAAAATGTGAAGTTTTCACTTCTATCGCGTGTGGTCATAAGCACACACACTTTTTTTTAAATTTTAAATTTATTTTACGTTATTCCTATTGAAGTTATAACTGGATGCAACAGATGGCACTAGTACATTTTCCTAACGAAGTAGGAATTGACTTAAAATATTTTTTTTCTATATTGCTGGTTTTCATGTCTTTCACATTAGATTAGCATACACTTTCTGATTTTATTCAGTAGTATACAAATAACATCGGTTTCTGTGTCACACAAATTACTGAACCACATATTTAAAGATTAATTTGAATTATGGGATATTTAAATAAATATATAGTGTGAATTAATATACTTCTTATTTGCACAGGTTAAAATTCACCTATCTAATATAAATAAATTATTAATAAATAAAATTTAGCTTTGCAAAATGTATATATATATATATATACATACATAAACACACACACACACACACATATATATATATATATATAAATTCACTTTACTTCGTTGAAAGTAATTAACAATCAAGTTCTGCAAGTCGAATATTTGACAAAAATATGACGATACTTTAATAAACTTCTAGAAAGCTTCAGTCAAGTTCATTGAATTTAATAGGGATGCATAATTCAATAAATAATTAAGTTAATTTAAAAAACACAGTAAAATTATTTCTTAGATCTAACCTTGGAAAAGTGGCTTAGACACAGTTTGGAGGCAAGAAT
Source organism: Trichonephila clavipes (assembly GCA_019973935.1). Classification (NCBI taxonomy): domain Eukaryota; kingdom Metazoa; phylum Arthropoda; class Arachnida; order Araneae; family Nephilidae; genus Trichonephila; species Trichonephila clavipes. The sequence goes on along the minus strand of BMAU01006061.1, from coordinate 145,330 downwards.
AGGGGAACTAATACGAACTCACCAAAATTGCACAATGTTTGTTTTCAATGTGATGTTGTACAAGGTGAGAGCTCAATAAAGCTGCACAAGGGCTATTGGCGACGAACCTGTTAATTTTTAACCTTGGTCAACTGACGAGGACGACTTCTGAGATAACCCCCCTCTCTTATATCCCCTACCACACCAACGAGAGGACATTTGAGCCACAACATATTTAACGTGCATCGGTCCCCTCTGCACTGCGAATCTTAAGTGCTACTAGCTTCAAACTCAAGACATGCAGTCACGAGTCCGAGACTTTCACCACTAGGGTACTGCGGCCTTGATGTGGTATAGGATCATCAATACTCTAAAGCTAAGTCCTTACCCATTAGTTTAAGCTTTCATTAGAAAAAATCGTGTCTTATGTATTAATGCTAAAGATAATGTTCTACGAAGGCAAATTGAAACCTTCTTGTAATGCTTGTGATATCTTTTGGGTATATTTGTATAGTGAATACATTCTTCTAGAGCAGTGCTCCGCAACCTTTTTATCGGAGCGGACCGGTCAACGTTTGATAATTTTACCGCGGCTCGCTGAGGGTGGGACACATTGATTGTTTATATATTTTAGATTGTTTTGATTTAACAATTTTAATTTAGTTACATTTAAATATGCCTTCAGAATAGATTATAGTTACACCAAAAATGAATAAAAGTTATTTAACGTGGAATATAAAGTGATTTCCGTGGAAAGTTGCGGAAATCTGAGAGAAATGCATCACTTTATATAAAATGGCAATAGTTTAGTGTTCTTTAGGCGGCCCGGCACCATTTGATCCACGGACCGGGGGTTGCGCAGCTCTGGTCTAGAGATTAAACTTTAGAAATATTGAAGGCTTTCTCTCATTAAATGAACATATTCAATTTCATATCATGAGGTAGTGTGGAAATTATGTGAGAGAGATACTAGCTGAAAAATTCTCCTCGTCATTTGAACGCAGCTAGAAATTACGAGCTTTTGTATTTTTATAGAGATAGAGACCAACATGAATTCAAACCAATCAACCTTATTTAAGGTATCCGACTACATTCGGAACCATGATTTTGCAAAAGCGTATATCTAAATAATATTTATGATATTTAGTGTCACTTAGATTAGAAAATGTATATAAAATTGTGTTTTAAGAATAGTATTAGAATAAAAAATTATTTAAGTACAATATTTTGACAAAAAAATGAACATAGAATGACCAATTTTCAAAATATTCTCCTTTTGTGAAAAATGCTTCTATTATAATAATGTTTTGCCTGTACATAGCTCAAATCTCTGTACGGAGGCTCAACTAGAATTTTTAAAATATATAACTTAGAAGTGGGTTTATCCATGTTTTGCGACAACAGAGGGGAGACATTTTAAGAAAAAAATGCCGATAATTATTTCAATTGGTTGTAACTCTGAAAAAAATGTGAATTTTTCAAAAAAAAAAATAATTTAGACTCTCTGCAAAAATCTTTACTTTATATAAGCAAATTTTATTATTATGGAAGCATTTTTTACAAAAAGAGAATGTTTTGAAAAAAAGGTTATTCTAAGTAAATTTTTTGCCAAAGTATTATACTTAAATAAATTTGTTTTTTTCAAAATGTTCTTAAAGCCATTTTATACATGTATTCTAATCTAAGTGACGCTAAATATCATGAAAATTATCTATTTATGCGCTTTTTTAAAATCACGGTTCCGAACGTAGTCGGATACCACAAGACTAAGAAATTGTATTTAAGACTAGTGAAAAATACAGAACACATCCACCATATCATAATTGTGTATGGTTACGTATGTTTGTATATATTATAATTATTAAATTGAAGATATTTTTTTTAAAAAAAGATAAGGACTTGGATCAATGTGTCTTTTTTTACAATAAGAAAGGTTCAAGATATATTAGCATAATAATAAAGAATATGAAATGTGAAACATTTTCTACAGAAAAAAAGAATCCAGTGTTTCAAATAAAAATGGAAAGTACCATGAAATATGCTGCTCTCGTTAACTAACAAAGTGAAGATGTGATATTAAAACTAAAACATTGCTCTTTCTGATAGAATGAAATATTTCTTAAGCATAGCCTTAAAATACCGAAATTCCAGATCTTGTTTTTAGACAATTTTTCAAAAAGTAAATAGAAAAATTTAATTATTCTGTGTCTCAATTTTTTTCATAATGACCGTAACCGAATATTAAATACTAAAACCAGCATTTTTGTGCCATTTAAAGTTTCAGACCTTTATGTCTGTTAGGTGAGGATTTCGATATGTAGAGTCTAAAATTTTTACGAAAAGCCTAAAAACAAAATAATAAAGTGTTTGCAAACTTATAGGTGAAGCAATGGTATGTGGAAGCTCAACTTATTCTTTGCTGCAAATACATTTTGCAAAACACTGAGAATTCATGAAAATTTGCTAGAAATTTAAAAAAAAAAGAAACTTAACAAAAAGACACAGAAAAATCATAAAAAAGTAAATAATGCGTAATTAAAATTTATTACACATTAATTACAAGTATACCGAGACACATGTTTAGTTTCCCTTGAGTAAGTCCCGAAAATTATATGAATAAGCTTTGAATGAAAATATTGAAGTATCGATATCTGTTGCTTAGCAAACATATTCTTAACTGAAATTTTAATCTTACACCCAGTCGATATTTTTATAAAGCTATTTGTACGATTCTCTTATCCACTGACTTGCAATTCATACAAACAGACAAATGATCTAATGTTTATATACACTATTAAAAATGATTGCAAATGTTCTTTTTTCGATATAAATACACGTAGTAGTAGAGAGTGCAACTTTCTAATTTCCTTTATTCACAATAATTAAATGTACATAGTAAATATATACCTATCGAAAATCCTCTCCAAAATGATCTAGTAATGCAAGTTTGGCATAAAACACACACATCGGTAAATGACGCAAAATCATGAATATCGGTGTCGCAACTAAGGATCTATATACAAATAAAGTCTAATGATTTGAGGGTAAAAATCGGTCGATTAAAAAGAAGAAGAACGGAAAAGGGGGCAACAAAATAAACACACGAAACCCCACTTTTGATTGGCGTCTCGGTTTCTTCGTTGCATTCATGTTTGAATAACATTCTCCACGCAGTTGAAAATTTTGATTGTCTTTCATTAAGGGACGTCGGAAAACTGACACGAAAGCGATAGAGCATACATGGGGAAGTGAGACAGTTATTTATTAGACACGATTCATTATGTATCAATACCACTCTAGCAAATTAAGTTCCGTTTATGGATGCAAGCAGGGGTAAATATAAATTTTCAGGTAGGTGGATCAGCAAATTTACGTGGGAAAAATTGTCACGACACGGACTTTCAGGTGCCTCGCTCTTTTGTGGGTTTTCGAACGTTCGATACCGACGGAGGGATTTTTCGAGGGAATAATTTCCACCTGCTGACTATGGATTTTTCCCTATCATATGGACAATAACTTAGTAGTATAAAATTTTTCAGAGAAAAAGTGTCGTTGTTGGATGAAGTTTTTTGCCGTCCATTGCAATTATATTGAGAGAAATTAGCTACAAATTTATTTAATTTAAGTTAATTATTTAAATTAGATTAATGCAAAAGATATTAAGCGTTATATTCTCAAATAATCTATAACAGCAAATTTTTTAGAGCTCTTCATCTTACAAAATAATGAAAATATGAAAGATTAAAAAAAAAAAAAAATTCTATTTTCTACCAGCAAAATAAAGAACATCTAATTCAATAAAAATATTTGAATACTAAATTCTCACCTTCAGCGAGTAGATATCATATAGATTAATAATAAAGTTTAGGTATTATTAAACAATTTCGTATTGAAATACTAAAAGTAATAAAATTTTGTTTTCCTGAATATAGAAGTGCTAAAAAGGGGTTTATGGATATAGAGTCTATTGAAATATTTATCTCATTCTTAGATAAGGCAGTTAAACAAAATCCATCAAAACTCAAACTGAAGATAAATTAACTACATACTGTAGCGCATAGTTTCATTAAATTCGTAACACACTTCTTTTTATTTATAACGTAAAGAAATTTTTAGTTCAAAAATTATTGCATTCCAAAATAAAAAGTTCAGTTTAATATTTTGTAATTCGAGGAACACAAATTCGAATTTAGTAGATACAAAGAAGAATTAGAAGGAATGTAACCTTGTGAAAATTACATTTATTATAAATTGCATGTACTACCAGAGAAATAATGCAAATATATGGTGATCTGTCAAGTTACTGTAACTTACACTTTAAGAATCAGAAAATTATTTGAATTTTGTTGAATCACAATGTAAATAATCTAGGCAATCTAGACAGTATTTATATCAATGGATGCCTTTTTTACTTGAGTGTTTATTACTATTATTTACAAAATTTAAACTGAGGAATATTAGTTAGAATATTAATAAATATTATTTACACATGTAAATTTATATAATTAAATCTCTGATCTCAGTCTTATTACGAGTCTATGATATATATTAGAGATCTGCTATGGAGTAATAAATATATCTGTTTGTCAATCAATTATTTATTGTAAAACATGAAGGTGACTAGATATTTGTTTTCATCCTTTAATACCTTTAAGTTCAAAATAAATCATAGAACAAATGTAAATATTTCTTTTCAAGTCTCTTTTTTTAATGTTAATTTATGCAGTAGTTTGTGAATTTATTTCTGTTTTTTCATGCTAAAAATAAAATTATATTAATTACTTCTAAATTAGTCGAACCTAGTTTTTTTACTGAGTTAAATAGAACTCCTAAAAGCGACCCAACTAAAAGAAACTCCATAATTTAATGCGACGCGATGAATAAAAAAATGCCTTCATTTTTCCCACTTGCAAATCATCATTTTGGTTCTATATGACATTCCGTCGGCGTTTAGAAGTGGGTGTTGAAGGGAACTAGCAACGTACTGAGAGACGCACCTCACCTTGACGAACTGGGGATGGGGAAAAACAGAACAACCTGTTTTCCCTCCCGCGTGCGTGGCATGGAAATGAAGAGCACGGTGGCGTGACGAGAGATCACTGGACGTTACTGCCCTTTATTTACAAAGTTAGAAGCACGCGCTACGAATTCGTTATAATCAAATGACACTTTCAGTGGAGTAATCAACGGCGAGGCATGGCCCTGGGGACATTGCGTGATAGATGGCGGGCAGAAGATCCAGTCTGTTCTCCCTCCCTCACTTGAGAGAATGGAGTATATTAAGTAATAAAAACACATTTTTACGAGTTTGGGATGAAAGCGAAATGATACAGAGAACCGTGATCGTATAAAACAAGAGAATTTATGATAGATTGCGGTTTTTAATAAACAAAAAAGATATTACTGTGCTCAAACATGGTGCGGAGTGTCTAAAATAAATCTTGTTATATTGGCAGCGCCTTGCTGCCGGTACAGAATTAAACGCCAATTATATTGATAATTTATATGAAAGTAGTTTGTTTCGTAGTAGAGAAAGGCCGCTATTGCTATTCTTTGTTTTGTTTTGAAGGTCCTTAACTTTTTTTCAATAATGACATTAAGAGTGTTTAAAAAAAAAGCAAAAACTAGTCAACTATTATTTAACACGTAGATACATGCTTTATCATGATATATACTTTTAAATTTGTTTTATTATAAAAACTGGGGTGGGGTACTCCAGGCCCACCTAATGGTATATCAACCCCCTTGTACAAATTATACGACTGTTCATACATATTTCTCAAATTGCAAAACCGGAATTTACATGTATCTTGCAGTTCTAATTTTCAACTAATTTCTTCTATAAAATTATCTGTCTTTCGTACACTTTTTTCATTTGTTTTTTTAGCGCTCCTCTTCAGTTAAATTCAACTTTTTATCTCACCCATTTTTACTTCTATACCTTATATATGTATAAACAAATATATTACAACATTACGGAGAAAGCCTTTTTTCATAGAGAGATAAATAAAATAATGCTGGCAACAACAGAACCAAATTCTACAAAACTATTCTCAATCTAAAAAATGTACTGGGCATGCGCGAAAATGTGCCGATATAATGTCCCCTTCACAACTCCGAAATCGGATCGGTTACCACAATTGGCGCGCTCATAAATCTCGGAGTAGAGCAAAAAATAAATCTAGCCAAGCAGTGGGGAATTCTACACTTCAGACCTTAAAGAAAGGACCCAAATTTGATGTTTTTTTTTTTCTTCTGTCATGAAGGATTGAGGCTAAAATAGGATTTGAGGAAAGTTCTAGTCGAAACCCTATTTTTGGAGCCAAAAAATTTCACCAAATGATGCTAAAGCTAACGTCTTTCTCAAAAGAGTCAACTTGTGCTAAATCCTAAGCACACAGTTTGCGTAACTTGGCGTAACCTTATGTATAAATAAATTTATTACAGTATCACGAAAAACTTTTTTCAAATTTTTTTTTATTTTAGCCAACAAATTAAAACTTGTTAACTAGCTCATTAAAAATGTTTGAAATTTATATTTTTAAAGAAAGTGTATAATTCAGAGGGCAAGGCATCCATTAAAATTTGAAATATAACCTGAGGATTTAATAAAAAATACTACACACATTGGTTTGCGTAAAATAATCTAAGTATAAAGTTAACATAAAGATATTTTGAATACTCTAAGAATGACGATTTTTCAACATAATTTTCAAAGAAAAGATTTTCATAACATGCCAATATTCCCTGAAATCGAATTCTTAAAGCTCTTCATAAATTTAGTTTCATAATTTTTCTTAACTGTTTGGAGTTTTACCAATTCTAAAACGTGCTGTATAATCTTTAAGCTCGCAAAACACAATTTGAGATTGATATGCGAGTGATTTTATTAATTTTTTTACAAATTTTTTTTTGAATTATTAGATATCATATTTTACTATTTCAATTGATTACGTTATCAGCAGAAGATCAAAAGAAGACGACCACATTTGGCTAAGGACTATATTTGAACTGTGTGTGTGAATACCTTTTTTCCAAACTTCAACATCACACTAGATGATTTTATGGGAAGAACATATCTATATATTCATCATTAAAATGCTACACTAATGATCAAAAAGTACCCGATTATCTATATTTTTGCTTCTTCCACAGGTAAATCAAAAATTAATAAGAGATGGGCCACACACACACACAACTTTTGCACAATAACAGGGACCACTCTGCGGGGAAGGCTGCTTATTAGTTTTTGCTATGTTGTAGCAAGACCTGTACGTCATTATTGCATAAGAACATTGATTAGTTCTATCATTGCTTTGGGGTGTTATAGTATAGATCGAAATCGACGTTCCAATTAATACCATAGATGTTTTCTATCAGATTCAGATCTAGATTATGGAAGGCCGATCCAATTCCTAAATGCTTATGTCAGCAAATCAAATGTGTAAAAACAGAATGAGCCTTCTCCAACTGTTGCCCCATGAAACTGTCCAAAATGTACATAAATACTTCGTTGCACAAATGATACACAAATTTCGACATCAATGAGACAAGGGTATGCGTGCTATGCGCATATGAGATGCGCAGCTGGGAGAGTTTAAAAGCATGATTACTCATGCCATATGCCATAGGGTTCTAAAAAAATCTGTTGCCTTCGATGGACGGTATTAGGACTAGAGATGCCCTGAAGACGTAACCGGTGACAGTACGAACAGTTGTTGGACTTTGAGAGAGGATATATAGTAGGCTTCAGAGAAGCAGGTTGGTCTAACAAGTGTATTGGCCGTCACCTCGGCCGAAGCGACATGGTAGTTGCTTGGTGTTGGCAGATGAATTAATAGTCTACCGCTGTGGATGTCAGGCAGTCACAGGAACACAATTGCGTGCGATGATCGGGCAATCAAAAGAGCGGTCACGTATTCACGAACAACATCACTATAATCGGTTCGATGCCCTTTACCACTTTCCACGGGTAATCATTTGAAAAAGACTGGCCGCTGGTATAAGGAGTCGATGGCTATTAAAACGCATACCACTGATCCCACATCATAGGCAGTGTCGATTGGATTTTTGCCGACCTCGGGAAAGCTGGAGTGTAATCAACTGACTGTTGTGGTCTTCAGAGAGGATCTCGATTCAGTCTCAGTGTTGATGACCAGCGCATACGCATGTGGAGGCAGTCAGGTCACCGGTCCGATCCAATTTTTGTTAAGAGGCATACGGTGATTACACAAGGTGTGACAAAGTGGGGAGCAATTTGTTGGGGCACACGATCACCTCTAGTCATCCTTCAACACACTTTGACGGCACACACTTACGTGGACGACATTTTAAAGCCAGTTGTACTGCCTATGCTATCAAGTCACACAGGTGCCCTTTATCAGCAAGACAATGCTCGTACACAAACCACGCGACTCTCCCAACAATGTCTTCCAGGATATGACGTGCCTCTGGGACCTGCCAGGTCATCAAATCTCTCGCCAATAGTGCTTGGAAGACACCTGCAACTGTCCCAGAATACTGGTGAATTAACTGTCCAGTTTCAAAGATTAAGACAGGAGGTCTAGGCCTTCCGCAAGAAGTATAGGTGACCACCGTGTTTTAGCTTGTATAGCTGCCACAGGTGGATATACTACATGGTTATTTGTAACCTTTTTCTTACCAAGTCGTAAGAAAACAATCTATTCTTCTGAATTTGCAATCATATGCACATTTCTTCATACATAACATATATGTTAAGTTTTGTGATAGTAGCTCGTTTCCTTCTGGGGGCATATATTTTTTTGTGACAGAGTGTATATACAATAGCACTTGCTGTTTTTTATGCAAATTAATTCCTATAAATAATTCTCTTATTTTCGAATATTTTCTACAGAACGAGGCATCCATGTGAATGTGTAAAATGCAGAAATAAGAACACATAGGTATCAAAGATATAGTGATAGCGTTGATATGTAAAGGAATGTTGTCACAAATATCATGCGTCCCATTTTAGTCTCTGTAATCAGTCACCGCGTAAATAGCATCCATAAGTGACTGGTCTGAAGAATCCCTCAATTTATGAGGTTTACATCATAACCATATCTTAACATAAGCATTCACCAAAATGAATATAGACACATCGATCCTGAGAAGAACATTTTAACACATATTTGTGGTTTAGTAGCAGCGTCCCTGCGCTAATGACCATTTTTATGCTTTATGATCTGTTGTCAGTAGAAATGTCTTTATAGGGGGAAGAATTCTGTACTTTGTAGCGAGAAAATAATTCTGGATTGTGTGGTTGCTGACACTTTTTTGAGCACCAATTTCTAAATAATCGCTTGTGATGAGGCCCATTAACCTGCCGTAACAATCCAAGCTATGTGATATTGGGTCCCACCCATCCACACACTGTTTTCCACTGCAGTTAGCTCATGTGGAGGCGATTTTACTGGAAGTTGACATGTTCATAGTATATGCTTGTAAGTCTAGGTGCCTGAGCCACTTTCTAAATAAAGTGGCTCATTTGTCGTATTTCAACAGTTTTCCGACAATCAAATGCGTTTTGGTCTTTCATCTTACTCGGACTATTTCAAAATATCTCCATTCTCATTAGGTATATGTAAAATTGACGAAGAAATTGTTTTATTTTTATCGATTAAGATAAGATGAACTGAGCACAAATGTGCGAGTTGCTTTATTGCAGTATATATATAGAACTGATATTATAAAAATATTCTATATTAAAATGTAACGAAAACTATAAATATACACCTTTATATATAAAAATCTGTGCGTGTGTTTGTCACTAAACTCCTCCTAAACGGCTGGACCGATTTCGATGAAATTTTTTGTGTGGGTTCAAGTAAATTCGAGAGTGGTTTAGATTCACAATTCGGTCCGATATCTCAATTAGTTAAAAAGATATTAATTAAAAACATTCAAAAAATACAACTCAACATTCACCTGCATTGTTGTAACAACGCTATTGTTATAAACACAAGTAATACAAAAAAATTTTAAAATCAATTCCTACTTAGATCAAACAAAAAAAATTTATTTTAGCTACTTTTTATTAAATAGTTACAATTAATATAAATATGTATATACATATGACAGAATCACAACATTAAGTGGTAGCTAATTTTTATTAATTATCATTAAAGTATCGTTTTGTCATCCAAAACAATCGTGTATATAAAATTTCCTTTCAACTGAGTGCTTTAACACGTGAGAAAAAAACCTTTTCAAATCTTGACATAAGTCACCGAAAGGGTCATTAAGTTGCCAACGTGGCTGTATTTGTAATTTTTTAAATAATTAGTTTTAATCAATTAATTTTTATTAATTATAATTAAATTATTGTATTGTCATCCAAAATAATCATGTACATTACATTTCAGCTCAATTGAACGCTTTAAAATGTATTTTATTAACGATTGAAAATTTCACCAAGATAAATAAATAAATAAACAAACAAACAAATAAAATATGTATAGAGATCGTGAGCTAATAGTAGGAATTGAAAAAGACGTAAATTGGCGTCGAAAATTGATTTTCAGCCAAACTGGCCAAACCCGGTCTTTATTGTTACGAAAATGCAGACGATTCACGCTTTTTAGCGTTTTTAATTAATATCTTTTAAAATAATCTTTATATATGTAATTCTTCTGTGCGTGTGTATGTAACTGAACTCCTCCTAAACGGCTGGACCGATTTCGATGAAAGTTTTTGTCTGTTCCAGTGGACTCGAGAATGGTTTAGATTTATAATTCGGTTTAGAAATGTTTATTGAATTAATTTTTTTATTTATAAATTGTTGATCTTGGAATGTTTTACATTGGATCCGGCAGACTGCGCTACGATCGCAGTATCGAATATATAAAAATATTTTATTATAATTCAAGTTGGTCCCGACAGTGGGTGCTGTGATCATTTAAGGAAAACATTTTGTCACTTCGTGTTATTATTTTGGTGAAATAAATCGTGTGTTAATTAAATTATTACATTCAGATGTAATTAGTGTTTGAAATTTTACTCAATTTTACTCAAATTTTACTCAAAACGGTCCAGATTGTTAAAGCTTATTCATAAAAATTTGGAATTTTTGAATTTAAGATGTGTACAAAACAACGTCTGTTGGGTCCTCTAGTATATATATATTTACAGTCGGACCCCGATTTAACGAATTCATCTGGACAGAACATATCGTTCGTTAATTCAGGGTCATTCATTGAATCGGGGTCTAAGCAAAATATTGATTTTTTTGCATTTACCTTTTGGAGATTCCTATGAAGCTACACACTTTTTATTCAACAGCTTAAAATATTAGTAGTAAATTATTACGCACCAGTTAATTTGAAATTTAAAAATATTGAAAAAAAGATATTTGGCAATCTTTTTAATTCCTGATTTGAAAGAATTCATTTTCTACTTTATGCAGAGAAGAAAATATTGCATCATTTATATCCTACTGCATAATAGAGAGGTGTGGTTTCAAACGTTAGAAAATGTTACAGTTTGGATAGGACTTCTGTATTGGAATCACTATTCATTTGCTCCGAAAAATCAAAAATTTTCTCAACTTCAGTTGCATAAATACGCAGTCCGTCATCAAACGAATCATGCCATTAAAATCTTAAAATATCCCCTGTTTTGTGGATTGGGATGAAAAAGAAAGGAATTTACTGTCCTACTCAAGACTCACACGATAGGTTACAGTCATGACTCATCCACACCTGTTGAGTCTAATAATGCCCCCCCCCTTCCCGTCGAAGTTTACTACTTACAAAATAAAATCTTTTTTTCTGTTCCGGATAAAAGGAATATTTAATTGGAAAAAAAACATTTTTTCCCTACTTTTACTACTACTACTACTAAACAAATCTTTTTTTATAAAAAAGATTTTTACAGTGCCGAAATAATTCGTTAATTAAAGGATTATTATTCGTTAAATAGGGGTTTATGCCTTCATTTTAATCGAGGAAAGAAAAAAATTCGTTAAATCACGTAATTCTTTAAATAGGGGTTCGTTAAATTGGGGTCCGACTGTATGTATAAATTACTATTATTATTATTACATAAACAATAAAGCCGCTTTCATTACATTTCAGTGTAGAATATATTTATAATATCAGTTCTACTGAAATAAAGTAACTCTCGTATTTGTGTACTCGCACTCGTATTTCATCTTATTCACATCAATCAATAAAAATAAATATACTTAAAAAGTGCATACTGCAAATATGTATGTTGCCTTTATACAATTTTCATAAACTGAAATAGACAAGCAAAAAAATAGAAAAAGGTTAAGTTATATTGACTACATACACACACACACACACACACACACACACACACACACATACACATATATATATATATATATATATATATATATATATATATATATATATATTATAATAAAATAAAAGTGAAGAAGTACTGTGATATTCCTCCCCTTGGGAGAATATCTCTCGAAGTATCAGCGTGAGCTAGAGGGGTAGGATTAACGAAAGATCTAGAATCAAACATTATCTTAATATGACTTTATTAAGATATTCAACTTAAACCTTTAACAAATTAAAGTATAATAATTAATGTGAGAGAATCTACGCAACACGCAATACATACATTTATAATAAGACTTAATCTAATTCAGACCACTATCAATAAGTGAACCGCATAATCCCTGATTCTAATATTAAATAATAAATCCTACCTTATTACAACTTGGAGAAACTATAAATCTTGTACTATGCTTAATCTTGTATTTGTATGCGCTGGTGTGCAACTTGACTTTCATATATTCAATCACTAATAACTTCTATTCACGTCACGTAAAACTCATTTAGACTTGAACCACGATTCCTCTATTAGACGTCAGCTACCTGTCAATTTCCATCCACTATCACAAATTCCCATACATTGCCATCTCGCTTATTCTAAGTTCCAATATTTAAAAGCTTGTTCATTTGCATCTTTCATTCACACTTCACTTCTTGGATTTGGTTGGAAAAGAGTTGCCATTAATTCTGGCCCAAAGAACCCAAATGACATGTTAAAGAAAAGACGCGTGAGCCCGTCACAGTATTAAAGAAGTAAGAAATTGGAATTCAGCAGACACAACAAATGTAGATACAAAAAAGTCATTGGACTAATATATATATACAGAGAGAGAGATTTAAAAGCTGTCTTAAAATACTCGTTTGTGCAAATTATTATTTAAATATTTGATTTAATTTTTTATGAGAGAGAATTCTCTTATTGTTCCCTTGTTCTCTTTATATATAAAAAATCTTCTGTGCGTGTGTATGTGACTAAACTCCTCCTAAACGGCTAGACCGATTCTGATGAAATTTTTTCTGTGGGTTCAAGTGGATTCGAGAAAGATTTAGATTCACAACTCGGTCCAATATCCCAATTAGTTAAAAAGATATTAATTAAAAACCTTAAAGCGCATAAATGTTTTTCCCCTGTGTGTGCTGTTTATTCTGCTAATGTGCGGCAAGAAAAAAAAAGAAATGAGAAGGGAGAATTTTCCGATATTTTCGCCGTTTTTAAAATTGCAATGTAATTTTTCTATCAAAATCAGACAAAAAATAACTACAGAATCGGATAGATTATTTGTTTCGTCACGATACGGCATATATCTTTATACATATAATTCTTCTGTGCGTTAGGAGGAGGACTGAACTCCTCCTAAATGGCCGAACCGATTTGGATGATATTTTTTCTGTGGGTTCAAGTGGATTCGAGAATGATTTAGATTCACCGATATCGCAATTAGTTAGAAATGCGCTGAAATTATGTAAGGGCGCGCGAGTGTTCATAAAAAAAATCATGGGCAATATTCTTGAGACCACTATTTAGAGCGGCAAACTTCAAGGGGTAAAGTTGTACTTCTACCACAGATCCCAATGATTCTTTCAGACTCACCTACCCATTCCAATGTTTGCAATTTCCAATTCGCTTGGCATTGGCTATGAAGCAAATTTGCATTAATAAGTCATGCGGTCAAACTATGACAATATTTGTGGCTTAGATTTAGAAAACCCTTCTTTTCGCACGGTCAATTATGTGTTGCATGTCCAAGGTTTGGCAAACCATCGCATTTGTTTGTTTATATCCCTCAAGGATTAACCAAAAACATTGTACATTCAAAGGCATTACGATAAATTTATTTTTTGTGCATTAAAAAAAATATACCTGTTATGAAAATAACGTGATTGTTATCATTTTTACCCTTTAATCAAAACAAGTTTAAGTTTCTATTCAGAATAGCTTCTATATTCAACTTAGTTCATAATAAATATATACTCACACGCAATCGATAAGTCGAATTGTGGTAATTGTACTTTTGATTATGCCAGGTATTGTAATAACTTTCTTTATAAAAAAATTTCATCAAAACTGTCCGGATTGTTACAACTTATTCAAAAAAGTTTGTAATTTTCGGATTTAAGACGTGTGTACAGAACGTCTGTCGGGACCGCTAGTATATATATATAGCAAAAATGTTACTAAAGTAATGTCTTAGTAATGGATTCACAGAAATAATTGACTTTAGACGATATTCTAAGTAAATCCAAAGAATAAAGAGTTAATTGATTGATTGATTGATTGAATACTAACGTCGCACTGTTCAGCTGCACGAGGGCTTTTGGCGACGGACCACGTAATTTTGAACCATGGTCAAGTGACGTGGACGACACCTGAGCTGGCACCTCCCTCTCCTAACTACCACACCACACCAACGGGAGGACGTTTCAGCTCTCGACAGATTTAACGTGCATCGCTGCCCTACACGGCGGGTCTTTAGTGGTACTGGACTCGAACCCGTGACAAAGCAAGCCACGATCCGATACCTATACCACTCGGCTACCGCGGCCACAATAAAGAGTTAATAAATAAACTTTTCTGTACAGTTCACTTAAAACTTATTTTTCAAAAACTTATTCACTAACAATATTCTAAAATTCATTACACGATATCATAAACTATAAAAACCATTAGTTTTTTAGTCCATTTTCCAGTATTTAAGCAGTTATTCATTTGATCAAATAAACATATTTCAGTTCATTCAAGCAAAATAGTTAAATCTTCTTTTCAAATCTGTGAATTATTTTTATTTGAATTCATATGTATAACACAAGTAATATTAAAAAAAATTAAGTCAATTCCTACTTAATAAAATGAAACTTAAGTAATGAATACCTTCATATTTAAGTCAACACATTTTTTTTAAGATTTCAGTTACTTTTTATTAGATAATTACAATTAATATAAATATGTTACCTATATATTTTTGTTTGTTATTACTTATTCATTAAATCAATAGAATTAATGAATTAATATTGGAAAAAACTGTATTAACATCAAGTGTCACCAACTACAATTTAAAAAAATGTATTTGAACTTGAGTGGATGAATAAGAAGTATTTTATTACAGATTAAAAATTTGAACAAGATATATATATATATATTTAGGAAGAGTGTGAACTAATTGTAGGAACTGAAAAAGAACATTAAATTTAAGCATTTTAATTGTCAAGTTAAGTGTCTAAAAAATAGCATGTATTATACTGCTATACAAAAATAAAGTAAAAATCTTACAAGTGCCCCCAATAAACCTATAAATAAAAACATAAAAGTAAATGCAATGGAATATAAAATCATATAATGTAAATGCTACAATGATTATTATTCTAGGAAATGAAAAACTTGTGTAGAAATTGGATAGCATGCATTAAAAGAATTAAAAAAACTCGTAATTTTTTTTTAAAAAAAAAAACATTATCTTGTGAAAAACATAACATTAACTGTTTGCAATACTTATGATCAAAGCTTCTGTAATAAAGTTGTTCTGAGTTCACATATCCACCCTGTAAAGCAGAAAAATGATTCGCATGCAGGAACTAATAAAAAAATGTATCATAAGCATATAAAATGTATTCCACTTTTCATACGCACGCACGAAATCGCACCTTTGAAATAAATATGTTAATAAAATCGTGAACACCGCGCGAACGCGAATCATTTTCATCAAAAATTAAGGAAGAAAAGTTCAATTCATACTTAAAAAATGTTGCAATACAACATAGTATCGGGAAATGTAATTTTGAATATTAAAAAGGACTGAGAGAGAGAATGACTTTTTTTTTGTGTGCTTGGTGTCATCATCGCTGGCGAATGAAGAATCGCGCCAGTATCGGAGCGTGAACAGTAAAAGTACGAGATCAAATTTTGAAACTCGAAACTGCGCATATAGTGTGTAATACATGAGTATTTATAATATTCGAAAATTTTTTGAAATGTATGTATCGAATGGAAGGAGATAATGCATTCATATAGTATTATGCACACACATATTAAAAGTTTCAATATTGAGAGAACGTTTACATTTTCTAACGTATTAGCCTCACTGTTCAAGACATGAAATTATTCTTAAAATAAAAGTCAATTTACATAAGCGCGTTACACATTCAAATATTCCTCTAAAAGCCAAAAAATATTTTTTCTGGAAGATGCTCTGTGCAACGGAATTACTAGAATTTTATTTATATATTTGAACTGTGGAGCATTACGAAAGAGGTTTGAATGTCAAATAATCCACTGCAAAGTATAAAAAAATAATACTTTACCAACAAAATAAAAATTAACAGTTGGTAACGTATATAAATGCTATAATATATAATTCTACTGTGTTTTATGCTACTCGAAATTCAGAGTTATTATGGAATCTATTTTTAAAAACTGCAGTTATATATATATATAAATACAAATTTCATAACGGTCTTTGAAATTTTATAATGCTCTAAAACAAATTTTTCTATGCATCATAACTGCGATCAATTTCCCCTTTCTGAATAAATTATCTTAAAAAATTATTTAAGGGATTTTTGAGACAGAAAGCTTAATTGGGAAGAGAACAAGGTTGGAATATTTAATTATAGTCAATTTTCTTAAATTTCCGCAGTCTGGGGCGAAATTATATAAAAGTACACAGTTAATATTTTTATAAGGAGAAAGAAAAATATTTACATTCTTTCTCTCTCTGTATATACATACGTATATTACTTTTTAAAGCTTCTTGTATATGGCTTCGAAAGATCTAAAGCAATTTGTTAACTTTCTGTTCTTTGAATGATTTAAAAAGGTATTTTAACGCTGCTGCCATGAAAATTACTTAAAATTGCAACAAAAAAAGATTTAAAAAATAAACAGCCCATCAAATGTAGAAGCAATAGATAAAAATAAAAGAAATGAAAATAAATGTTATTTAAATTATATATACGAGAGGTGATCAGAAAAGGTTACAAGGCTCAGCATTTGAAAACTATATATCGTGGAAAAATTTTGTTCCCCAAGTGGGGAGACAAATGACGCTACTTGTCATACAGCTCGTTTGAGGGTAGGTAATGAAAATTCAGAGAGGGTTCAGGATGATTGAAAAGACAAGACTAGCTAGCTTAAATAGCCGTCAAGCCACAAGTCCTCTCGTGAGGTTGGTGATAGGGGAAGAGAGGTGGGAGGCCCCTGACCACCTCCAGCATGTGCTCCATCAAAATTGTGGTGAAACCGAGCTAAATCGTTCTGTCACCTGTATAGAGCTCAAAGCTACGGTTAACGGCAGGCGTCACTCAGCCCTTTGCCATGATCTGGCCTTTGCCGATCAGGTGGCATTAATAACAACAAATAATTAGTATATATGGTAGGAACAGTACGAGATGAATCGGGAATGTATTAAAAATTCAACTGTCAAGTTCTTTACGTTTCACAAAGTGGAGAATCGGCTTAGGATTCGAAAAGAGTCTTAGATTCGACCATCACCTTTTCATCGAGGATAAGTGGTTCTGAATCGAAAAGGGAGGGAAATCGTTTTAGAACTGGAAAAGAGTTGAAGACTCATTTTTTATGATCTTCACAAAGAAGGAAAATCGTTCACAGAATAAGAAAAGAATCGTAGACACTCAGCTGTCGAGTCATCTACTCTAGGCAGTGGAGAGAAATGGTTCGGAATAGCTAAGAATAGGTTTCTGGGGGAGTACAGATGCTGGTGTTCTACACTACTGGCCATTAAAATTGCTACACCAAGAAGGTGACATACTACAGTCGTGAAATTTAAACGACAGGAAGAAGGTGCTATGATATACAAATGATCAGCTTTTCAGTGCATTCAGACAAAGAAGGCGCCGGTAGCGACGCCTCCAATGTGTTTAATTGAGGAAATTGTTCGGCCGGTTTCTCATACACAAATTACATTTGAACGTTCTTCCCTGGTGAAAAATTAGTGTGAGTCCTCGTGTAAGATGCAGAAATACGTACCAGCGCGTTTCTGATTTTGATAAAGGTTGAATTGTAGCGTATTGGTATTGCGGTTTGTCGTATAGAGGCATTGCTGCTCGCTTCGATTGAGTTATAATGACTATTAGCAAAATATGGAATCGATGGGTTCACGATGGTAATACGGGACGCCGTGCTGGATCTCAACGGCCCCCTATCGCCAGCAGCGGAGAAAATAGGCACGTTACCCTCATGGTTACCCAATTGATCATGAAACCACGTCACGAGCCCCGAGTCAAGAATTGGGGTCATTTGCAAGACAACAATTGTCTGCTCGAACAGTTCGACGACGTTTGCCGCAGCATGGACTCTCAGCCCGGAGACCATGGCTTCGGCTGCATTTGATGCTGCATCACAGACAGAAGCGTTTTCAATGGTATGATCAACGATGAACCTGGCCACACGAATGGCAAGACATCAGTTTCTCAGATGAGTCCAGGTACTGTTTACAGCACCAAGATTGTCGCCTCCGTGTTTGGAGGCATCGTGGTGAACGCACATTGGCAGCGTGCATTCGTGATCGTCATAGTGGCCTATCCCCTAGAGCAGGGATGGCGAACTTTTATGGATCAACGTGCCACTTTTTCTTAAGGAATGCTTAATGAGGTATAGGCGTGCCGTCAAATAATTTTGACTTGTGATTATTGGTAAAATAATAAAACTAAACTCTAAGAACATGCAAAGATCTTTATTTACTATAGAGATACATTTTGTATTTTATAGTAGTAAATTATATAAATTCAAATTATATAAAGTAACATTAGCGTGATTTTTGCTGTTGTAGAATAAAAGACAAATTATATTAGGATTTGGTAAGATGTTACTTTTAGCAGAATGCATGCTGAATTAGAGCCATCTGCCAAATGGTTTCTAAGCGAGTCTTTAGTGTTATTCATACCTGAAAATGTTGACTCGTAGGCATAGGTCGATGAAAATATGATTAAAATAGCATGAGCCTGCTTCTTCGAACAGTTTAACGTATCTGGAGTAGAATTCAATGTTTCCAAAATTTCGTTACTGGCATTTTTACTTGTATTCTTTGTTAATCTTTCGGTTCCAATCAACTCTAATGTTTTCCTTGTTTCAATAAATTTTTGAATCCATATTGAACTAGACTTGAAATCAATAAATTACATTTCAAAAAAAATTCTTCAATTTCCAACCAATTGAATTAGGGCAAGTTCAGTTTATCAAATGATGCCACATCAGGGTACATAATAAGCGTGAGTGTTTCCGATAATTCTTTAAATGAGAAAATCTCATTGAAAATTCCTTGATTGAAGAACCAATCGCGTGGTTGATCGTTTTGATCGGTGGCGTGCCCAAAATATTGTGCCGCGTGCTATCAATGGCACGCGTGCCAATGGTTCGCCATCCCTGCCCTAGAGTGATGTTACGAAATGCTATTGGATACACGTCTTAGTCCTCTCTTGTTTTCATTGATGACACTTTGAACAGTGCACTTTACATTTCTGGCGTGTTTCGATCCTTGGCCCTACCCTTTATTCGAGCCCTTGCGTTTCAACAGGATAATGCACGACCGCATGTTTTCTGTATTGTACGGACCTTCCTTGATACGCATAAAAAATATTCGAAAATTTCATAAATTCTTACTTATATAACAAACTAATTCGTGAAAATACTGCAGAAAACTTTTTTTATGCGGTGGCAAGGGACCGCATAAAAAAGTAACATTTATAAGATATGTCAATTATATTCGAAATTTATATATGTAAGAGTACTTGCATAACAAAATAAATAATTAAATGATACACATGGAAAATTTTAAAAACATTTTATTTCTCATTGTATACACTGAGAAGTCTTCAAAATGCACGTACATAACTACTCATCGTAATCCACAGTTCTCATCTCCCTCTGATGAATAAATTCAAAATCGCTTTCGTCACTTGAAGGTACAATTTCAATTGATTTATTTTTTAGGCAAAACAAAAAGTAACAGATAAGTTTTTGCGACGAAGATCGGGTAGTCAGTTGCTTGTAAATTTCACGATAACCAGATATGCATGATTAAAGCTCTATTTGAAATTTCAAACTCCTTTTAGCATTGGTATCTATTTTAAGAAAATACTTTTCCGATTTGTTGAAAAGCTGGATCGCTGCATATACAGGCTGGTCCTAAACTATAAGTCAAAAATGAAAAGGTAGGTAGTACTCATCAAGACGAACAATAGTCAATAGGAAACCAAGGGTGCCAAACGTCTTCCAAAGGAACTAGGGACCATTAAAGTTTAGGGTCCCAAAATTCAAATGATGATAAAAAAACAGAAAAAAAGGTAAATTCGATTGCGGGTTTCACTAAAATAATTCTTCATATTAGTATTTTCTTTAAAATTAATTTGAAAGACAAAGTTCACAAAATGCCGACAGAGGGCGCTTCAGACTTTGAAACAATATAAAGTAATTTTTGTTACTATTTTTGAAACTCCGATGAATGTTTCCGTAAGTTTAGTTTCTAACTTAAATTTTGATACCAAAATTACAATTATTTGTCTAAAAAAAGTCAGTATACAAGAGGCTCAAATTTGAAATTCTTGGAGAAAGGAAGAAAAAATAATTAAATCAATCGATTTCCATAGGAATAATCCCTCACTTTCAATTAAAATCACAAAGTAATGAATCGATAAAAATGCCTGTCTTATCCATGTTTAGAACCTCACCCGTCCAAGCTCATATAGTTGTTGTATGTTGTAGATGGCGCTAACGTGGTAGATGGCGCTAACGTGGTAGATGGCGCCCCATCTAAAAATTCAGCTGGTAGGGAGCGCTGATTACTGCGGTGCATAAAAGTGCTTCATTAGGTGGATTCATCATTTACCGCACGAATCTCGAGCAGCATGGATCGTTTTACCAATGCGGAGCTAGCAGATATGCATTTAATGTATGGAGCTGCACAAGAAAATGGCGCAGCTGCTGAAAGAATGTACAGGGAGAGATTCCCAGGTAGAAAACACCCGGATCGTCGAACATTCGAACGCATTCACAGGGAGTTACGCACGAGTGGAACGTTTTATGCTTCAAGGCGTGGAACTGGCATTGGAAGATATCGCAGAACTCCTTCATTGGAACAAAGAATACTGAACACAGTTGATAATGATCCTTCTACATCCTCGAGAGCTGTCGGTCGTGCGTTGGGTGTGAGCCATCAAAGTGTTTTAAGGACTTTTCATGAAGACAGAATGTATCCGTATCATTTACAGAGAGTGCAAGCAATAACCCCTGATGATTATCCACGTCGTCTTAACTTTGCTACTTGGTACTTACAGCAGACTGCAGAAAATCAAACCCACCCTGCAGATGTATTATTTACTGATGAAGCTACCTTTACGTGGTCGGGTATGTTTAACATGCATAATTCTCACCTGTGGGCTTATGTTGACCCACATGGTACAATAACACACGGCTACCAAGAAAGGTTTTCAATTAATGTATGGGCAGGCATTGTGCACAATAACTTAGTAGGTCCGTACATTCTACCTAGTCGTTTGACTGGCCGCACCTACAACATCTTCTTACAGGAAATCTTACCTGAACTTCTGGTCGATGTTCCTCCATCTGTGCGCAGCCGAATGTGGTTTCAGCATGATGGAGCTCCAGCTCATTTCTCCAGAAATGTCAGGAATCACCTGGATACTGTCTACGGCCAGCATTGGATTGAACGGGGTAGGCCAGTTCCCTGGCCCCCACGTTTGTGACAAATCTATAGGAACTTTATCACTAACCTTCTGAGTCGTCTTTTTTGGCGAAATTTAATTCCCTACCTATTTCCAATCAGCTCCAAAAAGAGGACAGGATTCCTTGTTATATATGCAGATTAGATAAAGTATTTAAGTCAAACGGAATCGTAAAGTTAGAGCAGTAGGAGAGAGAGATTGAAGCAGAAAGTTATAATAGTGAAGTTAGATTTATAATTGAAGATTTCTTGGTGGATAATTTAATCTCAGGAAGAGTTGAGATTCCGTGTGGTAAATATTGATTTATAATTAAAGTCTCGTTAAAGCTTTATATTAGGAGTGAGATTAAAGTTAAATGTTCAATAGGAACATTATTGATTATAATTCTGGGATCTCTTATCGCGGTAATCTCTGCGTGATCGGTATTCTAATTGTTAATTAATTAGATCATTAAATATTTAAGAGAAAATCTTTTATACCTCATAAAGCTATTTAGATATATTTGTTAATAAGTCTTTGATACTATTTGGATAAGATAACCAAATAAAGAAAGTTATTTATAAAAATGGCTACTGGTTCTTATATGACTCCAACTTATTCTCATTCTCAAAGTGAGGTCCAAGGGGATCTTCACACGTTCTCCTGACTTAAGTTGTTTAGATTTTTTCTTTTGGGGCCACATTAAAAGCTTGGTGTACGAGAGACCCGTTACATCTGCAGAAGACCTTGTTGCCCGTTTATCCGTTGCTGCTGGACATGTGATCCCCCCATGCCAGATGTCTTTTCTGATTTAAGCCGATCCATGCGCCGCCGCTGTAAATGTTGTGTTACTGTTGGTGGCTGCACTTTTGAGCATTTGTTGTAAATTGCTAATAAAGTTTTGTTTTCGTTTGTCTTTGTGTTATCAGTTTCTTTTGATTGATACTGCTTCACATGCTATCGCTTTAAAGTTTCATTACCGCACACATATTCGGCCTCAGGTCGGTCCGGTACCCTTGGTTTCCTATTGACTATTGTTCGTCTTGATGTGTACTACCTACCTTTTCATTTTTGACATATAGTTTAGGACCACCCTGTCTTTATCCGCTCTCAAATAATCCTCGGTTTTTCTTGTCCGTCTTCATAATCTATAAAGTTATTGGTAATGTCACTGTCATTGAAAATTTCGTCTTCAATCAAGCGCGGGCTGATGGTGTATAGAGAGAAAGCAACTGAACAGGCATTGTGGGGAAACTGTTTATAACAAATGAACAGAGCGTCTTGAAGTGTACATATGTTCATTTCAGTGGCATAACCTGCGGGGAATGCAAAACCTGACTTTCAGGGAGGGAGGGACCAAATATTCTTTATAAGGAGATTAAAAAAGTCTCATGGTTTTTGCGTTTTCCCTCTTTGACGGTATCACAAAGGCGAACCAAGGCATCCTCTGCTGAATTTGAGGCGCATAACCATACTAATCATCACTTAAAAGACTAGACATTCTTAAAAAGTGGTTTAGTAATGCAGAGTTTTTCCAAGCACTTCCCCAAACAAGGGAGTAAACTTATGCAACGAATATTTTCTATGTGCGTCCTGGACAATTCAGTGCTTTTAGGAAGTACAATTTTTGCTCTCTTCCAAATTTTTGAGAACACCCAAATTCAAGCAGTTGTTAAAGAGAGCCAAGAGGACAGAAGGAGAACAATTGGGAAACTTCTTAATCAGTTCATTATTAATTCTGTCGGAGCCAGAGAGGTGATTTATTTAAACTTAAATTATCTATAACTCAGTCAATTTCTGTTCTTGAAAAAGGGACATCATCGTCGCTTTCATACACCATTCAACATATACTTGTGAGTAGTTTTTCTTGCATGAAGATCAACAAGAGTAAATTTAGATGCAAGTTGGCTGACATTAACTTGCAGGCTGTGATGAACTTTAACATGTAGTCTCATTCCTGATTTCAAACAATGTTGTAGAAAAGTGTGTGACGGGCTCACGCGTCTTTTCATTAACATGTCCTTTGGGGCCAGAATTCATGGCAACTCAGTTCCAACCAAACCCAAGAAGTGAAGCGTGAAGGAAAGATGCAAATTAGGAAGCTTTTAAATATCAGAAGTTAGAGTAAGCAAGGGGGCAATTTGAGGAATGTTATGATTCAAGCGTGAAGAGGTTTTGGAAAGATTAAGTGACAGATAACAGAAGTTATTCGTGGCAGAGAGCCATTAGGTCAAGGTGCATGCCATTACACTCCAGTAAATCCACAACTTCCAGTAAGATTGGATTGATCGATCGACATTAAGGTAGGAGTGACTATTTAATATTAGGATCGGTGATAGTATTGGAATTGAATTTAGGCGAGTTAGTTATTGATAGTGGTCCGGGTTACGTTATTTCGGTAGTATACATATTGTGTGTTAAGCCACCGTAGATTCTCTCACATATATTAGTATTATCTAATCTGTTAGAAGTTTAAGTTTTAAGATCTTAATAAAGTCAAATTAAGATCATGGCAGCTTCTAGTTCTTCCGTTATTCCTACACCTCTAGCTCACGCTGATAATCAAGGAGAAGGGCACCTGAGGGGGGTGTCCTTACAGTGCGATAGGGTACACATTTGCTTCATTCTAAAATTAAAAGTTCTTGCAGCAATAGATATGAAATTTACAAAGTATGAATAAATTAAAGGGGAGTTGGAAATATCTCCCTATATACTGACAATGTTAAATTGGCTGTTTTTGATGTATCTTTTCTCGACATCTGTCATATGTACATGCTTGAAATTTTTTATACAATTAAAGTATACCTTTCTCATACTGAAATAAGTTTTAAGATAATTTTGAATTTTTTAAAAATTTATAAAATATTTTATCAAACATTGCGAAATTAGACCCATTTTTCACATAAAAAAATTGTAAAAAACAAATTTCTCAGTATTTTACAAAAAGCTCATTTCAGTATATATTAGACATCTTTATAAATATATCATAAAAAAATTTACATAACTGTGAACAGTAGTTTCTCAGAAAAGCTACATCGAACATCAAAATTTACATTTTGAGATCAAATGATTTTAATGTATACAGTGAGACTTCTAATCGGCTAGGAAATAAAAGGATCAATTTACAATTAAAGATACATGTTTTGGTTTATATTAGACGTTAAACTTTTAAGCTAAAACGAAGTACTTCGTTTACATTTTTCCAGTTTCAACGATTATTTAAAAATAGGTTTTAAGGGTTTCTAATTACGCTAGAGGTTAAAGTAAGGTATTTTTAGAAAGGTTAAAATCTATACAATTATAAGAAAATAAAAAAATTTTAAATTGTGAAAAAAATAAGATTTTAGCTTTCCAACACCTCTTAAACAAAAGTGAAAATATTTTATTTAAGGTATCCGAACACGTTCGGTGTACTTTTTCACAAAATAACATATTTAAACATTA
This sequence comes from Trichonephila clavipes, assembly GCA_019973935.1. NCBI lineage: Eukaryota > Metazoa > Arthropoda > Arachnida > Araneae > Nephilidae > Trichonephila > Trichonephila clavipes. Next base: position 119,906 of record BMAU01006061.1, on the reverse strand, counting down.
TAAATGCTTTTTAAGACTCAATATCAATAAATACTAATATTTAGCCTTCAATATTTAAAATTAATTGCCTAAATCTCACAAAAATCACAATTATAAGTAAAACTTACGCAATATTTTTGTAAAACATCAAAGCAATTAGAGAAAAAAGTAATAAACTTATATTGGTAAAAGTATTACTAAAACAAGTTAGATGCATTTATCTAGAGAATGTTCTAAAATTTTAATGTTTTATTAAAATTTGAAAATTTTAGAGCTGATTGAGTAAACATTATAAGTCACATTCATTATGAGACCATTATTTAAATAACAGGCCCTAACTCAAAAAATATTCATACAATAAGAAATGTTTTAGTACATTCTCTAGAAAATAGCATAAATATCAGGTTCAAAAAATTTTATAGAAATGCATTTGTAATATTTTGAGTAATCAGACTCGCCCCATGATAGATTTTGAGCAATTTAAGCAAGCTTTTTTGAGCAAAGACCCACTTCCGGTTTATCTAACACAATAAAATTGATTGTAGCTTGGTCTCTCGGTAGCTTAGAATCAAAAATAAGTATGTTTCTGGTAATTATTAAATTTGCTCTTAGTATTTTTAAATTAATTATAAAATACATTGCACAGAGTGCTGATATATTGATAAGTGTATTATATCAGTATAAATGTATATTTTATTTTTTACTATACCGGAATGTATTATATTTGTTTTCTTTCTGTAAATTAATAATTTTTTAGATGATCTTTTGTTTTCGCTTTTTCAAAAGGCTCGCGCTTCCCTCGTAGGGTTATCCCGCCTCCCTAGGGGGCGCACCTCACCGTTTGAGAAACACTGCTAAATGCAAAAATTTTTCTGAGGTTTTCATCTTTTCATATATACTTTATAAACCACATAAAACACATTTGAATGTTTTTTGAGGCAAACATTGAAACCTAATATGACAATCTGGTGTGGCTTCACTGCTGATTTCCTAATTGATCCATTTTTTCTCGAAAGTCACATAGACGTGTTTCGAAACAGTTTCTGTCACTGGTCAGCGATGTGTAGCATTGTTACAGAACAACATTATTCCTGAGTAGCTAGCGCGACAGGCATTCCAAGCAGCCACCTTCATGCATGATGGACACCACCTCATATTGCCCTGCCTGCGCAACGCCTGCTACACTCAACATTTGGGGAGGATCGCATTATCAGTCGCTACTTTAATCACGCATGACCTCCAAGATCTCCCGATCTGACACCCTGTAACTTCTGGCTGCGGGGATTCTCGATATCAAAAGTGTACCGCGACCAACTGGCATCACTAGCAGCATTGAAAGATGCCATCCACCAAAATGTGTCTGCCATAACGCAAGAAATGCTGTGAACGGTGACTGTACTTCTGCATGATGGACAACACATTGAACTTTTACTGTACTATTAATTGATTGCAACTAAGCTGACTTGTAAGTTGTCAGCATTTTTTTCGTTTGTAAATTATCTTTTGGTGCAATAAAACACTATAGCGACATCTGTTGGTTTCGAACAGAACTATTTGTTTTTCGTTGCCATACAAAATCCGGTTTTCTTTCCAGCCATTTGGCGCAAACCGTATCTTTGTATCTTGATTCGTTTTCGAATGATTTATTTTTAAAGTTCGTCCTGACTTTTGGATTCCCCGGAATGTAATAGTAATCAATATAAGCTAAAACTTAATCTGTTTTCTATGAGTTGTCTTCATGGTCGTTTTTCTGATAAGTACCATATTTTGTTCACTTTACTTGATACACTTGTTATCGTGCTACATCAGATGGAATAATGTCGGGGTAAAAATAATAACTTGTTTTACTAAGAATTTTTTTTCAAGTACCACTGACTTCTCTTGCATGACATTTTTAAACTATTTTTTTGAGTACTTCCATCTTTTGAACTCGAGAATTTAAATACTGTTTCAGTGTATTCTTCAGAGTAGGTAGAAAAAGCCGATTCTGCTGTAAAGGCGGTGCAGGCGGTGCAGGCGGTTGCAGGCGGTTGCAGGCGGTTACAGGCGGTGCAGGCGGTTGCAGGCGGTTGCAGGCGGTTGTAGGCGGTTGCAGGCGGTTGTAGGCGGCTGCAGGCGGTTGTAGGCGGTTGCAGGCGGTCGACGGCAGTGCAGAGTTGAGTTGTTTCGTTCCTACTGACGAGTTGAGTTGTTTCGTTCCTACTGGCGAGTTGAGTTGTTTTCTCCTGTTGAGTTGTTTCGCTCATGTTGGCGAGTGGAGTTGTTTCGTTCCTGCTGCCGAGTTGAGTTGTTTCGTTCCTACTGACGAGTTGAGTTGTTTTTATCCTGCATTGGCTTTGATTTTCGAGTTGAGGGGGCGAGTTGAATTGTTTTTTTTTTACAGCTAAGTTGAGTTGTTTTTAAAAAATGTGCACAAAAAATGGAAGTATGGGAATATTAAATGTGCTCATGGCGCCACCTTGTGATTAAAATGTACACTAATTATAGATTTTAAAATGATTGAAATAAATAACGCTCAAATAAAAAATCCAGATTCAAACTCACGGCCTCAGATCAAAATGTCTCCACAGGTCAATAGTTTTTCATTTACGCTAACCAATATCCTATGAAGGCATACAGACTTGAAGAAAACTTATGTTTATAATCTCATGAATTTAATTTTGCAGGCGAAGCAGTAGTTAAAATATACCGGTTCTGAAACTGTGAAGCCGGTGGCGCCAGGAGGTTGAGGCGCATGCAAACAAAAGAGGGTGGAAGTCCCCGGGATCTGAACCGAGAAGATGGTTTGTGATTGATAAGGGTTTCGGGGATCTGTACTGATAAGAAATGCACGCTTTTAGCGATAACGAGTTATATTCTGATATAGTTTTAATTAAATGATTATGATTTTTTTAATTACGTCATTGGAAGCAAATTTTAACTGGGATAAAGAGTCAAATTTTTCTGTACATATGATTATTTTTATATAATTCCGTATAAATCTATTTCTGAAAATCATGATATACGTGTTGAATGATTATTTGTTATATTTCAAATTTGATGCTTTGTGCTTGTGATTTCTGAAACAGAGGATTGAAAATTAGGCAAACGAAAGGGAGTGGAAATTCCCCCGGGTCTGAACCGGGAGGATGGTACCCCCTCCGCTCTGATAATGGTTTCGGGGCTCTGTAAATGGGTACTAGAAATGCATGTTTTTAGAGATAACAATTTATATTCTTATATAGTTTTAACTAAATGGGTAGAATTCTGATTTGTTTTTAAGTACGTCATTGGAAGCAAATTTTAATTAGGATAAAGGGTCAAACTTTTCTGTACATATAAATATTTGTATATAATTCTGATAAAGTCTATTTCTGAAAATTATGATATACGTGTTGAATTATTGTTTATTACATTTCAAATTTGATACTTTGTGCATAACTAAAATATATTTTTCATTGATTTTGCATGTATTTTTTTTTTTTATAATTCTGAGATAACTTAAAAAATACTATGCTTATATAAAGTAAAAGTTCTGCATATGTTTTTCGTTTGCAAAGTAGTTTCCTTACATGAAACATCCCTTTCCTATGATAATATATGCGGACCTTGTAATTCTGGTAAAACTTTCTTTGTTAGACGAATCTTAGAAATAAAATTAATTAATTCTTTTCCCCCAAAATTATTTGGCGTTATGGAATTTATCCAAAATTGTTTGATAAGATGTCTGACATAGAATTTCATGAAGGCATGCTTTTCGATGTAGAAGATATTACTAATGCTTTCGTAATAATAGATGACTTAATGAATGAAGTAGGAGATGACAAAAAAGAACTTTCAAACTTGTTCACGAAAGGAAGCCATCATAGAGATATTTCCGTAATATTTATTTTACAAAATATTTTTTGCAATGAAAAACAAATTATAGGAATATTTTTTTAAATACTTCCTACCTAAGTTGTTTTAAAAATGTTAGAGACAAGCAATAGATCTCTTGTCTAGCAAGACAAATGTATCCGTCTCAATATCGAAATTTATGATTGGAAAACTATACGAAATACAAATGCTGCAAATTTGACTATCCACTTTGTGAGAGATAGAAAATAAAACCTTTCGTTCGAATCATTTAATGAATTTTTCAAAAGAAAAAAATTTTTTGATAGAGTTTTGTTACGAATAAATATCTCAGAACAAAAACATTGTATGCAAAACCTTTGTCATGGATAGAATATTAAGTGTGGTTTGTGTTCTTCAACATTTGTTTTTAATTTTTAGTCTGTTTCCCTTCTTGTTCCTTACACTTAAATATATTAATATGAGTAAAGTAATTAAAAAGTTGAAAAAATATTGAAAAAAAAAAAAAAAGTGAAAAGTATTGAAAAAAAAGATGAAAAATATTGAAATATTTAGAATATTGTTGGTGGACTTGAGTATTTAAGTTAAGAGCACACAATATAGAGTGATAAAATTTCTTTTTTTTTCATATTAATCTTAAAATAATAATAACTTTATAAATTTAAATATATGGTAAACTTATAAAAAATTCAAAGCAAAATCTTATTCATCTTATAATAATAATAATACAAACACAAAATATATGAGAACAAAAAATATTGTATTTATTCACCTTCTAAAATTTATTCTTACATTATATCATTTCTTAAAATATTGATACAATCTGAAATCTTTCTGTTTGCTACGAACAAATTCATATAAAATATAATTCATTGAAAAGCCTTTACTGATTTTCAACAAGAAAAATATAAAATAATGACCACATAGAAATAAGGAATATCCCTTGGTTAATCCATTTCTCAATAAATAAAGTCCTTCAGATCTCAACAATTTTCCTTTTATAAAACAATGTGCTAACAGAAAACTTAATTTAATCTTATATTTTTAAAATGTATTATATGAGAAGCATTGAAATAAGTAACATCATTCAATATGAATAATAAATACATTCGACAGGTATATGCATAAAATGAAGAGGAAACATTTACATTCTTAAACAAGAAAGAATAAGATATATACAGAAATCAATATTTATAAAAAAGAAACTATTTAATTAAATTCTCATTTATATAAAATATTAGTTTTCATTTATATGGCAGTCACCGAAAGCTAAAGTTGTAATACCATCTTCAAGAATATAGCTTATCGAAGGGGCAAAGTGAATTTTTTTTTTGTTTTTACAGAATGTATTTGATGTATAGAACTGTTAATGGGTTTAAACTCTTCACGACTTCTATACTTATTTATGAGGCAATTTTTATAGTCTTCATGAGAAATTTTACTTTTAAAATAGATATATGTATCTCTTTTGCTGTATTTTTCTAAAGTTAATGTTTTTATGCTGTACATTTTTGCATTGAGCCCTACGAACTCAGTTGCTACCATACCATTTAACTCATCTGTCATTTTTCCGAGAACATTATTAGTTAAAGGATTATAAAGCAAAGGATGTGGCAGCCAATCTATGGGTCCTTTCAATAAAAGGAAGTGAGTTTTCTTTGAATAGATACAAGGTCGTTATTAATTATTTTATAAGCATGAAATGCTGGAGATGCTATGAATTTCTTAGCTCTTTTCTCTCTATTCACTAGATAAATCTTAACTTTTTGCGGAAATTTTTCATTGTTTTACCAAACACGGCATTGTTTAAAAGTTTAAAGAGATCTTTTTCAAAATTGTTGTTTGCTCGTTTTCGATGTTCAGTATTAAAATCTATATAATTTTTAACCGAGGACTTGGTTTGAATTTTACAAATTGGTGTATTTTTTTTTTTAATTTTTAAACCTAATTGTACAGATAATTTCAAATTTCTATAATGAACATATTTAGTTTTATTTCTGAAGTTAGAGCCAATTTTTCCACAGACTTCGATTCTAAAATACTGAATTCTTTAGCAATATTTTTAGTATAGGAGGAACATTCAGAGACACTTTAACTTTTTCTGGAGCTAATGGATAGCAGTTATGCAAATCGTGCAATTAATCTGGATATTCTAACTTAAAATATACAACTTATATCCGAATCGTCTGGTACATCCATGAAGTTAACGTATTCATCAGTCCAGGAAAAGTCGTGTGTAGACAAATTTTGCGACATTGCTCAACCATATAGATTGTTTGCATCTAAATATATAATGTAACTACTAGGTAGGCTTGAATCATAGGTTGATAAATACACATTGTTAGCCTTAGCGTAGCGATGACCAATCATCGCAACACCTCCGCGAATTCCTTTTTTCGATGAATAAAGGCATGTCTGTATCCGTTAAAAGCTCCAATCGTACTTTTGTCATTTTATGCTTGCCATTCCAAACCAGGAACCATATATGTATTACATGGATCAATTTTGTAGTAATTCTGGCACAGAGTTCTAAAGTTTTCAAATATATCTGAAAATAATACGTCTACGGTTACACACAAATCACGATAATCTCCCAATGTGCGCAGTTGAAACATGTTTCATCTATGGTGAGCATATTCGTAGTCTTCTCTGGATACATTTTTATTTGTTAGACTGTTGAAAAAGCTGATTGAGGAGGGAGCTGCGTTTTATAAAATTTAGAAAAGGAATCAAAATATTCAAATGGATAGCAACCCTTTCTAGTTATAAGTTATGCATTACTTGCAAAATACCTATCCCAAAGATGAAATTTACAAGGCTTTAAAGTTGGGCAAGTTTCTCTAGAGAAGTATTTAAAAATTGAAAAGAGTCAATGAAACGTAATGACCTCAGAGTAAAAAAAAAAATTCACTATGTCGGGAATGCATTGAAAAAAGAAATCGAAACTTTTAGTTGATTTTTTAAAATCAAAATTCAATTTAATTATGTCAAATGATCCAAATGAAGCACGAGGAAGTACGGAATAACGCTTGAAGGAGTTTTTTTTTTGTAACAATTTAAATAACATTTTGAATCTAAAGGACTTATAACCTATTTCAGCTACCATAAACCTATTGTTTTCTTCTTAGAATACAATTAATTCCCAAATATGATTGTATATTTCGCACAAAAACATTCCTTTATGAGTACAGACATATGAACAAATAATTTTATAGGGCGATACTAACATCTCCTGGTTTTTTATTCACTTAACTGACTTTAGAAATAACATTACAAAATTTGAAGTTATCACTTCTAACGTGTGGTCATAAGCACACACACGATCTTTTTTTAACCGAAGTTTTTCTGTTTTTTTTTTTTTTCGAGTATTGTCCATCCACTACCCAATTGACATCAAAATGTTTATAACTGTGTGAGAAATATTGTGTAGTTTACATGAATTTGCAACATAAAATTAAGGAGATGTTCTTGCTTTAATTTAGATTTTTTACATCGAATCTGTTGATATATCAATAATTTGTTCATTCTCTTTTATTGTAGGTTTTTCTAACAAATATAAAAATGTGCATTTAGTTTTGCAAGACATTGTACTAACGATTAAAAAACCCGTATAGCAAACAATAAAATATTAAAATTGCAGTAGGTAATACATATAAAGATTTCTTTTAGCGTTTTATATTCTTTATTAAATTATAATAAATGTTTAAAAAGTATTGCAAAATAAAATTGTTGTGTATTAAAAAAACTTTTAATTTCTTAAAGACAGGGTTAAGCTTTAAATTCTTGTGGGTATAGAAACTTCATACAGAACGTGGATCCATTTTTGATATACATTTATAAGTTTCTTTTGAATTTTTTTTTTTATTGTGACTCGTGGAACTCTTGGGTACGCCTCATGGAACCTCAGGGTTCCATGGAATATAGTTTGAAAAAAAAGGCCACTGGTTTAGACTTTCGAAATGATCAAGATAACAGGATTTTAGTATTTGGAGAAGAGTCTCTGTAACTTTTGGAAAATAGAAAGACCATTTTCTTAGATGGAACTTTGAAAAGTTATCCGAAACAATTTTCTTAAATATATAAACATCGTACCATTTGAAAACGTCGTAAAAGAATTCGAAATATCGAAAAATTTAGAAAAATGCCTAAAATCTTTAAGTTTTGTAACAAGTGAGACTAAATCCAATGGTAAACGACATTTATGCCTTTGTAATACAGGTTAGTATTAATTTACTTGTATTTATTTTTCTTTTATATACTTGTATCTGTTTTATATACTTTACTCTTCTAGTATTTATCTTTACTTACATTAATGAAGCTAATTAATTTTATGGGAATTAATTTATTTAACTCTAAAATACAAATCCCTGAGATTTGACCATACTCTTTATTATACTATTACTTACTATTATTTTTTTAAATATTTCTCTGAAAGTTTTTATTTTTAATACATTTTGCTATGTTTAAAACGCATTCCCACTATAATATCTTAACAATTCAATGTAAATAATTAAATTTGATTGGTAAAAATGTATTTATCCTTGAAATTCGATAATCGAGGGTAAAAACAGAAAACTTCGATTAAAAAAGATCGTGTGTGTGCTTATGACCACACGTTAGAAGTGATAACTTCAAATTTTGTAATGTTATTTCTGAGGTCAGTTAAGTGAATAAAAAACCAGGAGATGTTAGTATCGCCCTATAAAATTATTTGTTCATATGTCTGTACTCATAAAGGAATGTTTTTGTGCGAAATATACAATCATATTTGGGAATTAATTGTATTCTAAGAAGAAAACAATAGGTTTATGGTAGCTGAAATAGGTTATAAGTCCTTTAGATTCAAAATGTTATTTAAATTGTTACAAAAAAAAACTCCTTCAAGCGTTATTCCGTACTTCCTCGTGCTTCATTTGGCTCATTTGACATAATTAAATTGAATTTTGATTTTAAAAAATCAACTAAAAGTTTCGATTTCTTTTTCAATGCATTCCCGACATAGTGAATTTTTTTTTTTACTCTGAGGTCATTACGTTTCATTGACTCTTTTCAATTTTTAAATACTTCTCTAGAGAAACTTGCCCAACTTTAAAGCCTTGTAAATTTCATCTTTGGGATAGGTATTTTGCAAGTAATGCATAACTTATAACTAGAAAGGGTTGCTATCCATTTGAATATTTTGATTCCTTTTCTAAATTTTATGAAACGCAGCTCCCTCCTCAATCAGCTTTTTTCAACAGTCTAACAAATAAAATGTATCCAGAGAAGACTACGAATATGCTCACCATAGATGAAACATGTTTCAACTGCGCACATTGGGAGATTATCGTGATTTGTGTGTAACCGTAGACGTATTATTTTCAGATATATTTGAAAACTTTAGAACTCTGTGCCAGAATTACTACAAAAATTGATCCATGTAATACATATATGGTTCCTGGTTTGGAATGGCAAGCATAAAATGACAAAAGTACGATTGGAGCTTTTTAACGGATACAGACATGCCTTTATTCATCGAAAAAGGAATTCGCGGAGGTGTTGCGATGATTGGTCATCGCTACGCTAAGGCTAACAATGTGTATTTATCAACCTATGATTCAAGCCTACCTAGTAGTTACATTATATATTTAGATGCAAACAATCTATATGGTTGAGCAATGTCGCAAAATTTGTCTACACACGACTTTTCCTGGACTGATGAATACGTTAACTTCATGGATGTACCAGACGATTCGGATATAAGTTGTATATTTTAAGTTAGAATATCCAGATTAATTGCACGATTTGCATAACTGCTATCCATTAGCTCCAGAAAAAGTTAAAGTGTCTCTGAATGTTCCTCCTATACTAAAAATATTGCTAAAGAATTCAGTATTTTAGAATCGAAGTCTGTGGAAAAATTGGCTCCTAACTTCAGAAATAAAACTAAATATGTTCATTATAGAAATTTGAAATTATCTGTACAATTAGGTTTAAAAATTAAAAAAAAATACACCAATTTGTAAAATTCAAACCAAGTCCTCGGTTAAAAAATTATATAGATTTTAATACTGAACATCGAAAACGAGCAAACAACAATTTTGAAAAAGATCTCTTTAAACTTTTAAACAATGCCGTGTTTGGTAAAACAATGAAAAATTTACGCAAAAAGTTAAGATTTATCTAGTGAATAGAGAGAAAAGAGCTAAGAAATTCATAGCATCTCCAGCATTTCATGCTTATAAAATAATTAATAACGACCTTGTATCTATTCAAAGAAAACTCACTTCCTTTTATTGAAATGACCCATATATTTGCTTCCAAATCATTTTCTTTATAATCCTTTAACTAATAATGTTCTCGGAAAAATGACAGATGAGTTAAATGGTATGGTAGCAACTGAGTTCGTAGGTCTCAATGCAAAAATGTACAGCATAAAAACATTAACTTTAGAAAAAATACAGCAAAAGAGATACATATATCTATTTTAAAAGTAAAATTTCTCATGAAGACTATAAAAATTGCCTCATAAATAAGTATAGAAGTCGTGAAGAGTTTAAACCCATTAACAGTTCTATACATCAAATACATTCTGTAAAAAGTAAAAAAAAAATTCACTTTGCCCCTTCGATAAGCTATATTCTTGAAGATGGTATTACAACTTTAGCTTTCGGTGACTGCCATATAAATGAAAACTAATATTTTATATAAATGAGAATTTAATTAAATAGTTTCTTTTTATAAATATTGATTTCTGTATATATCTTATTCTTTCTTGTTTAAGAATGTAAATGTTTCCTCTTCATTTTATGCATATACCTGTCGAATGTATTTATTATTCATATTGAATGATGTTACTTATTTCAATGCTTCTCATATAATACATTTTAAAAAATATAAGATTAAATTAAGTTTTCTGTTAGCACATTGTTTTATAAAAGGAAAATTGTTGAGATCTGAAGGACTTTATTTATTGAGAAATGGATTAACCAAGGGATATTCCTTATTTCTATGTGGTCATTATTTTATATTTTTCTTGTTGAAAATCAGTAAAGGCTTTTCAATGAATTATATTTTATATGAATTTGTTCGTAGCAAACAGAAAGATTTCAGATTGTATCAATATTTTAAGAAATGATATAATGTAAGAATAAATTTTAGAAGGTGAATAAATACAATATTTTTTGTTCTCATATATTTTGTGTTTGTATTATTATTATTATAAGATGAATAAGATTTTGCTTTGAATTTTTTTATAAGTTTACCATATATTTAAATTTATAAAGTTATTATTATTTTAAGATTAATATGAAAAAAAAAATTTTATCACTCTATATTGTGTGCTCTTAACTTAAATACTCAAGTCCACCAACAATATTCTAAATATTTCAATATTTTTCATCTTTTTTCAATACTTTTCAACTTTTTTTTTCAATATTTTTTCAACTTTTTTAATTACTTTACTCATATTAATATATTTAAGTGTAAGGAACAAGAAGGGAAACAGACTAAAAATTAAAAACAAATGTTGAAGAACACAAACCACACTTAATATTCTATCCATGACAAAGGTTTTGCATACAATGTTTTTGTTCTGAGATATTTATTCGTAACAAAACTCTATCAAAAATTTTTCTTTTGAAAAATTCATTAAATGATTCGAACGAAAGGTTTTATTTTTCTATCTCTCACAAAGTGGATAGTCAAATTTGCAGCATTTGTATTTCGTATAGTTTTCCAATCATAAATTTCGATATTGAGACGGATACATTTGTCTTGCTAGACAAGAGATCTATTGCTTGTCTCTAACATTTTTAAAAACAACTTAGGTAGGAAGTATTTAAAAAAATATTCCTATAATTTGTTTTTCATTGCAAAAAATATTTTGTAAAATAAATATTACGGAAATATCTCTATGATGGCTTCCTTTCGTGAACAAGTTTGAAAGTTCTTTTGTCATCTCCTACTTCATTCATTAAGTCATCTATTATTACGAAAGCATTAGTAATATCTTCTACATCGAAAAGCATGCCTTCATGAAATTCTATGTCAGACATCTTATCAAACAATTTTGGATAAATTCCATAACGCCAAATAATTTTGGGAGGAAAAGAATTAATTAATTTTATTTCTAAGATTCGTCTAACAAAGAAAGTTTTACCAGAATTACAAGGTCCGCATATATTATCATAGGAAAGGGATGTTTCATGTAAGGAAACTACTTTGCAAACGAAAAACATATGCAGAACTTTTACTTTATATAAGCATAGTATTTTTTTAAGTTATCTCAGAATTATAAAAAAAAAAAAAATACATGCAAAATCAATGAAAAATATATTTTAGTTATGCACAAAGTATCAAATTTGAAATGTAATAAACAATAATTCAACACGTATATCATAATTTTCAGAAATAGACTTTATCAGAATTATATACAAATATTTATATGTACAGAAAAGTTTGACCCTTTATCCTAATTAAAATTTGCTTCCAATGACGTACTTAAAAACAAATCAGAATTCTACCCATTTAGTTAAAACTATATAAGAATATAAATTGTTATCTCTAAAAACATGCATTTCTAGTACCCATTTACAGAGCCCCGAAACCATTATCAGAGCGGAGGGGGTACCATCCTCCCGGTTCAGACCCGGGGGAATTTCCACTCCCTTTCGTTTGCCTAATTTTCAATCCTCTGTTTCAGAAATCACAAGCACAAAGCATCAAATTTGAAATATAACAAATAATCATTCAACACGTATATCATGATTTTCAGAAATAGATTTATACGGAATTATATAAAAATAATCATATGTACAGAAAAATTTGACTCTTTATCCCAGTTAAAATTTGCTTCCAATGACGTAATTAAAAAAATCATAATCATTTAATTAAAACTATATCAGAATATAACTCGTTATCGCTAAAAGCGTGCATTTCTTATCAGTACAGATCCCCGAAACCCTTATCAATCACAAACCATCTTCCCGGTTCAGATCCGGGGGGGGGGACTTCCACCCTCTTTTGTTTGCATGCGCCTCAACCTCCTGGCGCCACCGGCTTCACAGTTTCAGAACCGGTATATTTTAACTACTGCTTCGCCTGCAAAATTAAATTCATGAGATTATAAACATAAGTTTTCTTCAAGTCTGTATGCCTTCATAGGATATTGGTTAGCGTAAATGAAAAACTATTGACCTGTGGAGACATTTTGATCTGAGGCCGTGAGTTTGAATCTGGATTTTTTTTTATTTGAGCGTTATTTATTTCAATCATTTTAAAATCTATAATTAGTGTACATTTTAATCACAAGGTGGCGCCATGAGCACATTTAATATTCCCATACTTCCATTTTTTGTGCACATTTTTTAAAAACAACTCAACTTAGCTGTAAAAAAAAACAATTCAACTCGCCCCCTCAACTCGAAAATCAAAGCCAATGCAGGATAAAAACAACTCAACTCGTCAGTAGGAACGAAACAACTCAACTCGGCAGCAGGAACGAAACAACTCCACTCGCCAACATGAGCGAAACAACTCAACAGGAGAAAACAACTCAACTCGCCAGTAGGAACGAAACAACTCAACTCGTCAGTAGGAACGAAACAACTCAACTCTGCACTGCCGTCGACCGCCTGCAACCGCCTGCACCGCCTGTAACCGCCTGCAACCGCCTGCACCGCCTTTACAGCAGAATCGGCTTTTTCTACCTACTTTCCAGAAACAGATTCAAAGATTTAGTTAAAAAATATTGCACATTATTTGATTTTAATTATTTTAATATGGTATTCTTATATATAACTTTTAATATTATTTAGAAGTAAATCCATGAAAATTTTTGCCTACATATAAGTAACTCATAATTGCAACTATTTGTGTTTTACTATCAAAATATTGAACATACATTAGTTCCCCAAGTTTCTTCATTTTAAAGTTAGCAAGAATGTGAACCTCACACCAAAACTTTTCATGTGCAATTTTCTCTCCATCATCTTCCCTACATAAAATTATCCAGCAATTCGGCAGTTCAAAAAAATTAACATGTGTGGCTCCTTTCAAACAAATTACTTTGAATAACTAATATTTACTTGAAGATTTCAGCAAAATAATTTCAACCAATATTTGTATAATTTTATATGAATTCAATCACATTTATTTGTAATAATTTCAAACAATTTCTCACTCTAAAAAATCACATCTATTAATGAACACATTGCAATCTTCCTAAAAGTCTCATCAAATAACACACAAGATTTGAAGATGGAGGAATATTATTTTAAAAAAAAACAATTAACTGACATACATAAAGTGAAATACAATTAGTCAAAGTTACAAACTTAACAAAAAATAGATAACATTAGCAACAAATATATAATTCATAACATTAACTTTTATATAAAACAAAAAAAAAATATCAACTGGAATTTTATATATATATATATATAATAACTTATATATAGTAACAATAATTTATACTTATAGAACATTAAATTAGTCATTTTTGAATGGGCTAAATTCATGTGATATCACAGTCACACAATAACTACAATCATGTGTTTTCAGCCACTCAGTTTAAGTACGATGATTTTGCCAACTTTTGCTTCTTGCAAAAGCTTTCTTTTAAAAAGTACATATTTCTCACAATAATAACACATATAGGTAAACAAAATATGTTTAATTTAAATGTTCACAATTAATATAGGATTTTTTTTTTGAACATTTAAAACTTTTTGATCAATTTTTTTTTCTTAAAATATTTGAACATCTTGATCCAATTATAAAATTTGAAATTTTATATAAAGTACAACAGCAAGTTCAAATTTAATACTTGTTTTGGATTCAATGGAGAACATCCAATTGCCTTTATCTAGTGGCTGTAATGAATTTAGCCGGTTAAAGTGTTGAATAAGAGCCCAATGGCAAAACCAATTTTTTGGTGACCAGAATCACTCGCCAAACTACCTATATATAGCGATAGGTGTTCCAAGAGTAATGAAGCAAAGTCAAAGTAATGAAGAGCCAAATTCATTCTGGCTTCTAGATAAATTCTAGGTAATTGCCAAATTCTAGGGCCCTCTATTTAACACTTTAATCAAAGTCTCTCAATTATATACAAATCATATTAATTAAAAAAAAACAACTTAAAGTTTTGTTTAAAGATAAGAAAAATTATTTTATGTACAATAATGAGATAATAAAATCTTGAGTTTCTAAAAATATTGTCAATAGAAAATCACATAATGAAACATATCAAAATACAATTAATATAACTTATTTAATTAAATATTTAAGATATATATATTCAATTATTTTCAAAATCGGTGAAAATTCTAAAAAAAAATACAAAATACAATAAATAGAAATATTTCTGAAGTTCTATATTGATGGAACACATTGAAAATAAGATTTACTTATTTTGAATAACTTTTAATAGTTATTAAAAATTAAATTTGTGAGAAACTAAATAATTTCAGAAATGATTAAAAATGTCTAAAAACAGTTTTTTTCTGGCATAATTAACAAAAAAAATTGTTACATAAGTTAAGAAGTCTTTTTAAAATCTGTCTCTAACATGCAACATATTTTTAATTCCTATTGTGTCGCATGGATAAAAATGTTTTTCAAGTAAAAGTAAACTGAATTTTTATAAATAATTTTTTTTCTTGAAGTGCAATACCATCATATATTTCAATAATTTTTTTATAACATTACACCGAACATTAAAACGCAGGGAATTATTTCTATAAATGAATTATTTTTTTTTATATAATTAAACATTTTAACATTTAAATTCATAAATAAAATGTTATGGCACATAAATACAAACATGCAAGGATCATATTTTTATCTGTCTTTAAGTCAAAAGTAATTTTCATACCTACAAATAATATACCAATTTTTTTCTCCTTTAAGAGTACAATATTTAAAATACATATCGTATTTTTTAAAAAAAATTATACAAGGCAAATATATAAATAAACAAATAATTTTTAAATACGTTTAAAATTGCATTATTTCTATTAGAAAATTCTCAATAAGTATAGATAAATAGAAGTAATTTTGTGCTAATGGCACTAGGTAAATAATTTTCTTTTGATTACAACATGATTTATAACAATTTCGATAACATCCTTATATTAAATTAATGCAATTCATTTTAAATGTAAAAATTCCATTATCTTTTTTGAAAAACTGATATACATAATTTGGGTTCCAAGGCAAATTTAACTGAACTTCCTAAATTTAGTCACATAAAAATATGTAACTTTTATGCTATTTTCTTAATTTCAGTTTTATCACTATAAAAGTAATGACATAAAAAATAATAAAACATTTTTTTTTTCACTGACTTAACCAAAATTTCTTATTTTCAATGATTTAAATTTTAGGATAATTGAAAATAAAAGGAGCAATCAAACTAAATCCAAAAATATCATGAACTGACTGTTTATTAATGTTGTCCGAAACACAACGCACATGTTAAGGCTGAACTCATAATTTTGAGCCAGTGTCAATTGAAAAGGACATCACCTGATCTGGCTCCCACTCCCTTAACTTCCCCACCATACAAACATTAGACTTTTGTATCTCAATAAAAAAAATACCTTCAAAGTACTTCAACCAGTAAAATGCTATTAAACATTAATTTTCTTAATACATGAAAAATCAATGAAAAAGAGAAAAGCAAGATCTAAGCTGCCTCTGTGATCATTTAAGATATATTGGTATAAGCTTGTTTTAAAGAAATATATACATATATATTTCTTTAAAACAAGCTTATACCAATACATTAACATTATTTAAGTAATGTTAAATTTGGAAAATCCCTTTTCAACAATTAATGCAGATGATCACACACACAGTTATAATTAACTTTCAGAACAAGACAATAAAATGTTGCAAAGAAAATAAAGTTTTTATAAAATATTTTTGATCACATTCAGCAATTTATTTATAAGTATTTATTTTTAACAATTGGTTACTTTTAGAATTGGAATGGAAACAATTATGTAAGAAATTATAACATCACATTAAACCAAAATATAGATAGATGTCATGAATTGTTAAAATAGTAAAAAGAGTTGGAAATGTTGGAAAACCATACATCACAAAAATTTCAGAACACTTCACACACATCCTGTTGGCTAATTTTTCTTGCAACAGAGTGTATACTATAAACACAAGCTGTTATCCAAAAAAATTTTTTTTTTAAATATACCGAATTCCAGTTTCATATCACAGTTTTATTCCTTTTCCCAGTTTTTTAAATTGCATAGGTTTACAGAAAGTTATAGGAATAATATTCATTAAATAAACAATATGAAATATAAATAAAAATTTCAATAAAAAAAACTATATATATATATATATATATATATATATATATATATATATATATATATATATATATATATATATATATATATATATATTAAATTAACTTACCAAATATTTTAAAATACTATGACATAAAAAATTCAATGACTTAACTATCCTGTTGGTTCCCAATAAAACCAGAACATGAAGCACAAAATTGATCTAATTCATGAAATTTAGTAGAAGGTATGCATTGAAAGCAAAATTAAAGAATTTAAGTATGTTTTACAAAATAGAACCATTTTATCTTGAAAACTGTCAGTTACTGTTTTTTCTACACTCTACTACACACTATATTAGATTGCATATTTATAGAATGCTCAAATATGCTTCCAATAACATATAAAAAAGAATTCAATATTAATAAATTAAACAGAGCTCAGCTACTTACTTATAGCTGTCTTAGTCAATCAATTTTTTAAAAATTATCTGCATATAAATTTATTTTATCATATTTATTTCCCATACTTTAATGTCAAAAGGGTTATTAACATAAATAAAAAGTAAAAATTTATATATTTATTGTGTCATTTCTCTTAATTTAAGAAATAGAATAAAGTAAGGAATAAGAAGAATAAGAATTTTGAGTACAAACTAGAAAATAAGCAAAGATTGTTCATATTGAGAAACAAATCAGAAACATCATACAGAAACAAAATAACTACAGAACTATAATTTAAAAAAAAGTCATACAAAAATAAGAAAACATTTAGTCTTAATAAGGCACCTTCCCAGATATATAGATAAATACCAATTACTTGTTTGATCTGAAGCAGATAAAATATAAATACTTTATTTTATCTCAAACAATAAAAAAACTTAAACAAAAAAATAATAATTTCAATATTATTCAATAAATTAACTCTTATAAATATAACAAGAAACTAAAAACAGTATAGCATTCTTTAAAAACAGAAACACAATGAAATTTTAAAATATACTTCCATTCAACAACTTCCATTCATACAACTTATGTTCAAACAAATAAACAAAAATAGAAATAAGGGAATAAAAATTATTAAGATCAATCTAAAATTTAAAGACTGTAGTTATATTACAAAAATTTTCATAATAAAATAATTTCATCTACATGACTAGAAACGAATTTTTAAAATAGGTACAACTGCTTTTACCAAAAAGTATTTAATACTTCTAGTATTGAGTAAAATACTTTCTATTAAATTTGTAATAGCAAGTACTAAACATGATTTACTGCCAGATAATATTTGGACATTTTTTTGTAATTACATTGAATAAATAGCCGGATTCATTCTAAAATTTCACAAAAGTCTGAAACTCAAACTGTAATCTTTTTTACATTAAAAAAAACAAGCATTTTATTGTTAGTAGTACATTAATTCATATAAATGCTCACACAATAAAAGAAACCAAACAAACACATATATATATAAAATATTTCTACTATGAGAAAAAAATCAGTAATATTTCAATTTGTCAAAGCTTAAACAGAACAAGTAAAGAGGTTATTTGAAGCAGAAAATACAATTATACCAATACAATACTTAAAAAATTATACAATTGTATAAGTGAATTCTTTTATAATAGATATTTCATTTTTTGACAATTTTATATAAATAATAAAAGCAATGTTTCAAAAATTATTAATAAAGTAACTAAAAGTTTTTTATAAAGCATAAATATTGTAATTTTTTTAAAAACCCCATATTAACTTTTTTTATATCCTACACTGATGATTCTCAACCATTGTGCCATGAGATTCTTGAAATGTGTGCCACCCATAGGAATCTGCCATTAAAGTCTGAAGGTAAGCAGCATATCTTTTTTAACCTTGTATCTATCTGTGTGTAATCCTTTCTCCAATAAAATGGTCAGATAAGGGGAGTTGCAAAATGTAGCAATAGAAAGGAAAAAACTGAAGGATTTCAACATTCTCATTCCAAACAGTTAAAAAGATATTGCTAAGAATATAAATAATAGCCAAGCATAATGCCTGCATCTTTTTTTCATTCCCAAAATTTGGACACGTCCCCTTCTTTTCTATCCAATTTTTAAATTATTAAAAGTATATCTTGACAAAAAAACAACAACTATGAAACACATTTCTTTGCTAAAAAGAAAATGTCTCATTAAGTAAATATATGACAGTATATTTTGCAATTTTACAAAAAAACATTTCCCAAATTTATTAATAACAATATAACAAGCTCACCATTTAAAAAGTACAGTCACATACTTTTTACTTAAGAATTCTGGACTAGCAAGAACTGCAAATATGATACACTCATCACATATTTTGAAATGTAATCCTTAAACTGAATACCATATCAACAGAAATTAAAGATTTGCATTTAAAATATTGTTTTCAAAATAGTGAAAAGTATTTTGATTCTGAGTAATAAAATTTATAAAATCTTTTAACTCGTTTGTCATACAAGCAAACTATTTGGATACAAAAATATTATTTCATTGAGAAAATTTTATCAAGAGTATAAGATGTACATAAACTGAAACCCCAAGCATAGAATCAAATAACTGATTTAACTTTCAGGGATTTTCAGCTATTCTATAAACAATTTTACATTTCAAGTCAAAACAAAATTTCAATTCTAAAACAGAAAAAAATCTCTAAATTACCAATATTTTAAATGACTTTTATGTATGATTCAATTGCGTTTGAATACACAGAATAAAAACACTGCTCAAATGAGCAGATGGGAGGGCACTATATACAAGGTTATCCATCTAATCCTTTGGATAATTGTGCAAGGCACATAGACAACATGAACACAACAAACAAATTACATTTTGTGGAAAATAATCCAAAAACACACTACAAAAACAAGAGTGGAATTCACTCATAATACAACTTAAACAAGATTCTACTAAAAACAGGAACTGTTACTCAGATAACATAAACAACCAAGAAAATATTCTACACGGACGTTTCATATGTAGATTTTGTGTCTTCAATAGACGGCTCCACTTGTAAACAGCTGGGCACAGCTGGAACTTTACCATTGGTAAAATGCCTTGTAGATTCAGAAGAATGTGCAGAAGAGACATTTTTGCTGATAGTGGGCTGCCTGCTAGAAGCTTTGCTTGATATGCTAACAAAATATAAAACAATCATTTTAATGTTGTCTCAATTTCAGTTTTATTTTTCCTTAAAAATAATTCGTTACCAGGAAAAAAAGTAATCGTTGTTTTTTCATAATAGAATTATTATCAAAGAATATTTAATATTTAATAATAATAACTTTCGTACTTAAAATTATAATATTTGTAATTAGTGTATTTTCCTGTATGTAATTCACAGCAACATATTATCTGCAGACTTTTTTTAGGAAAAAATTTTAAAATGTTGCATAATCCGCAGCATTGTATAATTCGTTGCAATTTTTATAGCGAATAATCCAAAATACATACTGCCTATAATGTAGTGTCAGAAAACTTTTAAAAAAGAATTACACAACATGATTTAAATTATAAGTAATAAATTGTACAGAAATATTTTTTGTAAAATTCTTTTCTAAAATAGGGCATCTATTGTTTTCATAATTTCTGAACTTTCAATTAAAACATCTGTTGATTCCGACGTCTGAAGGCTGTAATTTCTTTGTCAGTCCTGCATGTATGGACTTCAGGGCAGTTTTAACATTCCCTCCAAGATTTGCTTCATCGAGTCCATAATTAAAAAGTCTTGGGTCACATTTTTCAAAATTAGTCCTTTTTTTTTTTTCTCCACACATTTTAATATTTGATTCCTCAACGTAAAACAATCTTACAGTTTCCCGATTACCTACCTCAGTAGCTTTCTCTATAACATTTAGTTTAACCATGTAATTTACATGCTTCCGCTTCAACATGACGATATATGAACTTGAATATTTTCAGGATGAAACAGCTTAGGTCAAGATAGAATGTGAAACAATGCTAGCAACTAGTAACTGTAATATCTTTTCGAGGAACCAAATTCGTTCTTGAGTGTAATTAGACAAAACTAATTGTAGCTGAAATACATCAGCCAAGTAGCAAAAACTTTCAGCACCATCTGGTATTTATTTTATAAAACATAAATAGTATATCTTTCAAAAATTTATTGTAAACTTTTCTGATGGAGAATGTTTTTATCACACCATCCGCAGCGATTTATAATACGCTCAACGAAATTTGAAACTATTTTAACACATAATCCGCTGATTATATACAAGAAAATATGGTAAAATTTAACAAATATTAAAAACGACTAAAAATCAATGTTCTCTTGAAATTTATCGCTTAACTTATTCAGTATTATACACAATTTTTAAAAAATGATAACTAAGCAACATACTTTAACTGAATCTGTACCATCAAATCAATGAACTGCAGAAAATGCTCTTCATTAAATTCCTGAAACAAACACATTTAAAAAAAGTTTATTCAAAAAAATGGTCCCAGAAGAGAATTTTTATAAAATACAAATGTTTTTTTTTATAAAAACTATTTTAAAACTTTTCTGAAAAATTAACATCTCTATTAATAACATTTACTTTTTATTAATACGCAGATACAAATGTTTTTTTTTATAAAAACTATTTTAAAACTTTTCTGAAAAATTAACATCTCTATTAATAACATTTACTTTTTATTAATACGCAGAAAAGGAAAACTGAAGTTAATTTGTCACTGTCTAAATTGCTTTGAATATGAGAATAGGAATAAATGTTGATGATCAAATTTAAAAACAAAAACATGAATAAATACAAAAGAAATAAACATTAACTTCATTTTCATCAGTGTAGTGAAAAAATTGAACATACTTTTGTGTGTGTGGTGATCTACTATTAAACATAACTGTTTTTAACAATCTAAATAAGTTATACTAAATATTAATTTCCTAACTAGTTTCACATGCTCATACCCCATCCCCTTCCAATAAAACCAATACCAATAACTTGATTCCTTTTTTTAAAATTGGGTTTAAATTTCGTATAAAAAATGTACTATACTGTTCAAATTAATTGGGACAACTGGAAAAAAAGTGATTTTTTCCAAAACCTTAGCTTTTAATCATTACATAAACAGACTGAAAAATCTGAATATTAATGTGAAGTGTGTCTTTCTTTAGCAGAAATGACCTTTTCAACATGTCTTCTCATTGACTCCACTAGAGCAGCACACATGTTCTTGATTTCATCATCTTGGAAGCACACTAGTATAGCCCTTTTCACCATTTGCTCTGTTGACATGCAATTCACCATAGCAAAACGATTCTAGAGAATATGCCATCAGTTTTAAATAAGATTTATGTCTGGGGAATTTCCAGGTCAATCGAGCACTTTTATTTTATTTCCTTGCATAAAAGTATGGACCAATTTCGAATTGTGACAAGGGGCTAAGTTATGTTGAAGTGCTCCATCAAATGTTTCCATGAATGGAACAATCCTACTACATAATGTTTCTATATATTTAACAGAATTCATCAGGCTTTTAAGATGAACTAACCTTCCAGGACCATTAGTTGAGAAAAGAGCCTCAAACATCTGTTTCGAAGGGTGTTTTACAGTCTGTCAGATATGATCTGGTAACAAAGTTTTAAATTCACTGCATCTAACTACACTTGATTTGTATCCCTGCACAAATAAAAGTTTCGTCACTCAAAATCACCTTCTTCCAGTCATTAACAGTCCATGATCTGATCAGTATTTTTTTGGCTCATGCTAAACGTTTTTTCATCATTTTCTGAGTTAGAAGTCATTTTTCTTTTCTTTTTTGAAGCGATGATCCAGAATTTTGAAATGTTCTTAAAATTCTTGAAACACTTAATCTGATCACACCAACTGCCATAGTTACATCTCTCACTATCATAGCAATGCAGTGGCGTAATGTATACCCCTGCGCGGGGGCACCCAGGGTTCTAGGGGGCCCAAAGCCTGACTCACGCCAAGTACGTATCCTTTATAAGATCTGGCTTGGGGCCCCAACACCTAACTTTGTAGAGGGGCCCTAATACTCTTCATTATGCCACTGTAGCAATGTGTTCATTGAGAACAATTTATTTCAGAACAGTTCCTCATAGTAATATCCATCTTTGAACAAGTAAAGTAACACCTGTAATACAGAACATTAAATTGAAATTACTAGTTGCCACACTGGAAGGCTCACATTTTAGCTCCTGATACACTAAAATGAACTCACATTTAAGCTCCTGATACACTAAAATGAATAAATTGTAGTCAAAGTCAGGTTCAAGACATCACTAGTAATCACATACCAAGTCAAACAAGAAAAACATGTTTGTCCCAATTAATTCGAACAGTACTGCACTTTTATCATATATTTCTGAAGTTTACTAAGATCTTTCAACATTCAAAACTATTCTATGTAGATCAACTTCTGAAGTTGACCTAATATCTATAGTTTCAATATGTTCCACATTACACTCAATGGAATACTGATTTCTCCCAATTGACTTAGTATTACGATACAAAATATTTATCATTAATTTAACTACTATATAACTTGATCAGTTGAATAAATTCTACACTAAAAGGTGAATTCTTTGCACTTTATTTTATTCTTTAATTGTAAGCTCTTTTAATCACACATCCTACCAGTCAAGTGCTACCCAAAGAAATGTTAATTATAGGTGTGGTAATACTTTTAAGGAGCAAAAATTATCTGAATTTTAAATGTATTCTATAACTTCAAAAATAATGTACAGCGAAAAAATTAAGAGCTTAACATTTTTTAGCTACTGGTTTAAAATGTCACATATTTGATAAAACTGATTTAATTAAATAGAGGAAATTTTGAAGTATGTGAAGAAGTATAAATTAAAGTCAAAGAGGGCTCTTCTTTTAAAAGAATGATTATGCTATAAGAAAACAATATATCCATTGGTTTGAAATTGTACTGTACTCAAAATTCTACTGCGATTAAGATTTCATACATTATATAAAGATTTTTTCATAAGAATTATTATAGCAAGCCCAATTTCCTAAGTTGAAAATATTTTTCCTAATCACTTGAATTAGCAACTTAAACATATTTTAATGCACTAACAATACCTTAAAAATATTACAAGATATACTGTGAATTAAGTTAAAAGAAAGCTGTGCTATTAAATTATAAACTGTAATTGTCATTAAAAAATAAATGTTAGTTTTTTCAAAAATATTCAATATAGTGCAGTACCTTACACTTCATTTTTTTTCTAAGAAACATTTTTAATTTTGTTTGTAGATTATACATATTATAGTGAAAAGTAATTGATTAATGGAATGGTTTAAATTAAAAAATGAAGTGTAATAAATGGACTTGTGATGTTACAATATGATAAATCAATATAAAATTATAAGACACTTTCTTATTTGACTTTTTTTATAGATGAAGTAATTTTAATATAAAAAATCTTCAAGATACATAAAAAATATTTTTTTCTTTAAAATAAAAATGATTTTTTTAATTGAAGTAGCAAAGTATGTAAATTTTGTATTATGAACACAAAGATAACATATTGCCATTACTTGAGGTGGGAACTTGAATTGAAATATGTTTGCAAGAATTTATAGTAATACAATATTAGTCTAAACTGATATACTATGTTCATGCTTTACTTTGAGCAATCTAACTTGCCCACAATTGATTTCTCTAGTTTGGTAATTCAATAATTAAGAAATAACAGAGAGGTACAAATTCACATTTGATTTATTCACTTACTGAATGCATTAATTGTCATAAAAACTATGTAATTAGGTTGATTGATTAATTATCAACATTGCACCTCGAAAGTGAAGGCTTTTGGCAAGTGAAGGTTGGCATTTGAACCATGGTCAAAACCTGAACTCTGTGGCACCCTACTCTCCAATTGATTGATTGAATATTAACGTTGCACTGTTCAGCTACACGAGGGCTTTCGGCAATGGGCCACATAATTTTGAACCATGGTCAAGTGACGTGGACGACACCTGAGCTGACACCCCCTCTCCTAACTACCACACCACACCAGCGGGAGGATGTTTCAGCTCTCGACAGATTTAACGTGCATCGCTGTCCTACACGGCGGGTCTTTAGTGGTACTGGGTTCAAACTTGTGACAAGGCAAGCCACAATTCGATACCTATACCACTCGGTTACCGCGGCCACACCCTACTCTCCAAACTTTCATGTTAACATGAGGAATCTGAGCCTTGGAAGGTTCAATGTGCATCACTTTCTCTACATGGTGGGTCTTCAGTGGCCTTTGTCTCAAATCCATGAAAATGAAAATAACCCCCATCTATGATCAATTAACTACCATTTCTGCAATAAAGATTCTCAATAAAATGCTTAATAAAAATGGTTTTGCATAAATAACTTTTGTAACACAAGCATTAAATAATATAATATACCATTAAATATACTTGTAACTTGGTTACTTTAAAGCTACAAAAATATTATAAATAATGTACATACCCCTGGTTCATGCCTGGCAAGCTCATATAAATCAGCATATCGATGTATTGTTGATATTTCTATTTGACCCAAAAGACCACACTGATAAAGACGAACTAAATATACTCTGTAATCTTGATTGAAAGGTCTAATTCTGGTTGGATCTATTGCAAGAATAGCAGCATCTATAACACAATTTAATACTATTAATGATTAATAGTCACACGATTTCTATGAAAATTCTATGAAATGCAAAATCTAAGAAAAGTTCTAAGATATTAAAGGAATAAAAAAAATTTTGCAGAGAAATAATGTTTAAAAGTTATTTATTCACAAAAATAATAATGGGAAAAATTTATATACCAATATATACACCAGAAATATGTATATATTAATAAAGATCAGTACAATATTTTAATTTCATACAATATATAAGCAAAAATTGTCTACTATTACTGTATTAAAATATGACCAGAAAGAAAAATTAACATATGTAAAACATTTTAAAAATTCCTACACTATGTCTTTTTCGTAGTCAAATATCTTTTACCTTCATTAGAATAAAAAAGTGCTTAAAACCATTAGATGAATTTAAAATGAACTAAAATTGATGTTAAGTAATTATGCATGCACACAAAGCATTTCAAAAATATCTGGCAAAAATGTAGAGGCAGGGAGAAGGGACTGAAATAAGCAGATTAAGCCCAGGAATGTGGTTGCAGAAATGCACCACAGTAGAAGCCACTGTTTAGATTCCTAACTGAAAGCACTTTGCTGGATTTAATCCTCATTACCCACACAGATTGGAAGCAGAATCCACCATTGCATCAATTCGATATACATTCACGTATAAGGCTATATACATGAAATTCATGAATTTGATGTATAGGGTTTAAAATGGAAATGAAGTGGCTGTTCAAATTATGTAATGAATAGCATAAGGTAGACCTGCTCTTTGGCTACCATACTCCTTAGATTTGACATGCTTGGATTTCATCTACTGTGATCTTATATTAAGAGCATTGTCTACAAAAATCCCATTGAGTTTGATGAAGAACTGGTCACCAGATTTTTGCTACAAATGTGCATGACATGCAAGACATTATTGTTAATGTATACTAATCCATGTATTACCACTATGAACCTTGTATCACTGTAAGTGGTTGCTCTTTGGAACACCTATAGTATAAAAAATACGATCATTAAAATGTTTGTTTCCTTTGACATTACCTACCTTTTTTACTTATCTGTTGTTAATACTTATTTATAGACCAGCAATTAAACATATTTTTTCTGTATTTACATTCCTATACTTATTCCACCTTGTTTCAATCCTCCAAACATGTCTCTTTTTGTCAAATATTTTTAAAAACCATGTATGTATGTGTATATATACATATATAAAATTTTCTTTTATTATCTGGATCTAAAAGTGTTTAATATCTTATCAAGAAATTATTCATTTAACTACGTCTTGTAGATCATAACTATCTAATTAATAAGGGTAACTGAGTACTTTTCCAACTCTATACTTATTTATCTATATTAGTCTACAAGCGTTGCCAAAACTAAACTGCATACATTATAGGTAGAGTCTAATGTATTATAATAGAGCATTGCCATATAAATTACTCTTTACAACTTACAAGTAATTTAATACCTATTTAAAAAGCAATACATTTTTTCTTTACCTAATCTTGAAATAGAATCCAAAGCCTTCATTCGATAGAGATGACAAGGTTCTAAACATATCAGAAATTTCAATTATTGGCAAAATTATTTTTGAAACAATTAAAATTTCTCAAAAATAATGATGCATACTGTTTTCTTACAACATAAATTTTAAGATTAGACAGAATGCACAATAAACTTCATGCTTTTCCATTTGCAGATATCTTACATATAAGAAAATTAGGGTATTTCACAGTTTACTTTTCATTAACAACAATTAATAAACAATAAAATTCAAATTTTAAAAAATGGAAAACATTTAATAAAATTTTTTAATAAGATTCTATATATCATGGAGATCTACACTGCTTGATAATTGCTAAGGTACAATTACATTTTTCGGAATAATTAAGAATTGACAATGATTGAAGAAAGGAAACTAAGAGCATTTAGTAGGAACAATGTGCATTTATTATAGTGCAAAATGGTACAGATATCGCCACATCAAAGAATTAAAAACTTAAAAATAAAAAAAAGATGCTCCTTAGATGATTTTTAAAGAGCCACAAAAGATTGATTTTCAGGTCAGAATGATGCAGATTTCAATACCTTAGTAAGATGTGTGTTGACCATGGACACTAATGCACATTTTGCATCTGTTCTCCATGCTCTTTACTAAACTATCAATGAGTCCTTTGGTGATATTGTTCCACTCCTGTCAGAAGGTGATTTTGAGCTCTTGCACTGCACAGGGAGGAATGGTTCTTTGTGCAACATGTCTTCCAATAGCATCCTTGGCATGTTCAATATGATTTAGGTTGGGACAGTAAACAGGCCATTATGTACAGATATTTTCATGTTGCAGTGTGTCTGATACTTCAATGCTTCTGTGTAGCTGTGCCTTATAGTCCATAAACAGAAAGTCTGTGGACCTACAGCACCCCCACAAATACAAACAGTATCCAGAATAATCTCTCTGCAATACTGTTGTGGCATAACGCTTCCTTGCTCAAAGATGTGAAGCAGTGTTCTGCTATAGTGCATGATGGTACCACACTATCATGCCTGGACCACACCGATCATGTTCACAAACCTTTGTGCATAATGTGTTCCATGCTCTCTCTCCACAGTAATTGGTGACTAGAATCACTTGTCACACTGAAATGATATTCGTTGGAGAGCATCACTCTAGACCAATTTTGGTGATTCCAAGCAAACATGTTCCTTATACTAGCATTATCTCTCTCAACAATGGTGCGATTGAAGTAGGATGCAACAAACAGGCTTCTGTGAATACAAAACAATTTAATTTAATCACCGTGATATGGTTCTTGCTGAAATATGCGTACCAGTAGCAAGGTTTGCAGCTATATTGCCAGGAGTGAAATTTCTGTTTCTTTTTGCCACAAGGCCACTTAGCGATTCTCTAAAGGAGTAGTGTTCCTACCTTAACCCTCAGCATGATTTTGCAAAGTATTTCCACCTTCAGCAACCTTCTTTAATTGTGGGATGACACTCTTTGATACACCCATTGCAGCAGCTACAGTGGTGACACTTTGACCTACTTCTGGTCGTCCAACTGCTTACCCACGATCCTAGTCAATCAAATAATGTCTTACTGGCATTTTGCTCTTAATTATTGCAAGAACCAAACAGAATTTCAGAGAAGAAACTTTATAACATCCAGTCGTATTTTTATCAAACATTAAACAGCATGAACTTTTATATGAATCATGAGCTTGTATTCACTCTGTCTTTTACACAGATAAAGAGTCCTGGTCTACCTTGCCCTCTGAACTTGAATTTACTTTTATTGGTCAACTGTCTGAGATGCAATTTTGCATAAACCACCCGTTCCTTAGCAATTGTCAAACAGTGTACAATATAAATGCAAACATTTTCTACAAAAATATCCTTCTATAGGCTTTTGCATCTTTATGTTACAGTGAGTGAGTGAATATTAGTGCAACACTATTCAGTTACTCCAGAGCTTTTGACGAATTTTGAGCCATGGTCAAGTAACAACGATTCTTTATGTTACAGACAACTGTTAAGTTACACATTACACTGCTATACATGAGTTATTGTTAAACTATAAACAGAAATTTGATTTCATTCATTATATTCATAATAAAATTTTATCTTTTAAACAAAGTGTACATTGAAATTAAAAAATGTTTTTCAGCCTTTTCTTTTTTAAAAAAAAATAAAAATCCTTCATGATAATATACATTAAAAGTATACACCAAGCAATAGTAATTTTGATTTATTGAGAAGGGTACTGTATTTATTTATTTCATGAATATGCTTCTAGCTATCTATTTCTGTATGATTCAAATATGCACTTAACTTAGTCAGGATGTTTAATAATTTTGAATTCTAAACATATAACAAGGTTCACACAATTGAATTGTCATATCCTCTACATAATCAGAACAGTGTGAGAAATTTGACACCAAAGAAATTTAAGCTTCTTTCAGTTCACATTAAGCTAATTACTTTTGGAATTTGAAGCTTAAGAATGGCTACCTGCAAATATTTTATAATTTAACTAATTTACAAATCAGCCTCAACTGGGTTATTTGTAGAGTGATAATTCATTTAATTTTAAACATTAGGTAAAATAAACTAGCTATCCTCTTTCAAGGAACAGTCGTGGAAAATTTAAGTAGTATTAATTTACAAGTAATATTAAAAACATACATCACATAACCTAACATAATTTCACTGCTTGATTTCCACAAAATTTTCATGATTATTACTAAATATATTACTCGGTTTGTAAAGTCTTCTTAAAATTAGATATAATGTCAGATACAATATAATAGGTTTTTTGAAGAATATTATTATATTATAAAAATACAACAAAGTATAATAAAAGTATGTAGTTATACTAACATTTATCTTATAAAAATATTGTAATTAAAACTTTATTTTTGGAATTCCTTCCCTATTTTTTTTCAATTTTTTATAAAATTTAAAAATGGTTCATTCAATTAATAGATGATTCCTATTTTTAAACATTTGTAATTACATTAATTCCATTACAAAAATAAGCAAAATTATTTATCTATTAAGTATAAACTTGCTTGCATTTCCTAATATTAAAAGAATATTCACAGAAATTGTTAAGTGTATTTGTTTTGTCAATTACTTATATAAAAACAAGATTTTAAAAAATTGCAAAATTTTGTTGTAAACAAATATTTTTTCAATGAAATAACATTGTCAACAAAATATTAAGAGTTTGAAAATTTTGAATTCAATACTTACTTTGAATACTGTTAGCTTCCTCAGTAAAATAAACCTCATCTGATTTTTTTAGAAGAGTCGGCTGATAAGAAATGGATTTTATTACATCAAGTCTTCGGTTTATTTCATTTTGGACACTCTAAAAAAATATATATAACTTTTTAAACTAAATGCATACTGTAATTTATCTTTTTTAAAAAAAATTAAAAGAGGTTATTGCACAAAATTTTATTTAAATATAATATTACACAAAAAAAGAAAGAAAACATTAGACTCCTATTTAATATTATGTATTCTTTCCAGAAAAAAATTAGCTTACAAAATATTTTTAATGCATTCGTTAGTTCATTTCTATTATACAAATGTTTATAGCCTATAAACATTTCTATAATATTAAATGTTTATAGCCTATAAATATTTAAAGAAAAGACAAGCATTCAACATGTATTAAAATTTTCCTTTTGTAAAACAGTAGAACTTAAATTTAAAATTATTTTTATTACAGACATATCGTATGAATCTTATTAGAGATGAGAAATAAAACTACAGTACACTCTTGATTATCTGTACAAGCTCATTCCAGATTCTCAACCAAAAATTTTTCATGAAACATTTTCTCTTTACACGCATGTAAAATTAATGTTGATGTGAATTAGAAACACATGTGGAGTTTCGCTGTTTGTATTGTGAAGTATGTACAGGTCAAATCAAATGCTCTGTAACCTGTTTGACAAAGTAGAGTTGAAAAGGATTTTAGAGATTGGAATGTTGTTAGTGCAATAGCCTTCTCTCACTTTCGCAAATGTTCCTTTAGTGTTTGTGTCTTGTACATTGTCAGTTAGCAGAGCCTTTACTTGTTAAAATGAATGGTGTGAAATGAAAAGAAAATGTTTTAAATATAACACAAAAAATTAGAAATTATTCAAAAGTTTGATAACAGAGATGCAGCTACAAAATTGGCCAAAGGTTATCAAACTAGAGTACAAACTGAACTAATGTAAAAAGAATAAAAAAAAGAAAAGAAAACTTTGTTCCTGCACAAGAGACTGTAATGATAAATCTGCTCTTTCAAAATGGAAAAGTCTGCTCTGATTTTGCTCTATTAAAAAGGTGTAATAAAGAGCAATAGATATAGTTATTTAAAGTCCCATATGTTACAAAAAAAAAGATTTCTTACAGGCAGAACTAGGATCAGAAGAAGATTTTGACTATTCATCTGATTGGCACACTTAATTTAAGCAATACTATGGATTTTGGCAGTCAAATGTAGATGAGCTACTAAGTGCGGATGTGACTTCTGCAGAATCATTTTGTGTGAAATTTCAAATACTGATTGATGAATAAAATTGATTCTTGATCAAATTTACAATAACAATGAAACAGGATAATGGAAATGTCTCCCAACAAAAACATTTACTTCACAAGAAGAAAAGCTAGCTCCAGGCCACAAATTACGTAGGAAATGTGAAAATGCTGCAGGTGATAATAAAATAAAACTCATAATGGTCTGAAAAGTCTAATAAAATCGCAGCTCATTTTAAGTTAAAAGAAAATTGTACTGGTTCTTTATTTCAATCAAGAGGGGACATGAATGATAAAGGATAGTATTCTGTAATGGTTCCATGAACATTTTGTTCCAGAAGTGTAATGGCGTGGCACATAGTACACTAGGAGGCTTGACACATAGCACACGATAGACTAGAAAGAGGGCGCTGCTGTGAACTGTTTTGGCTTTTTGAGCGGGAAGGAGAGAAGAAGAGGAGTCTCGAACGTAAAATGGACGAAGCTGCTTGTAGTTTCCATTGTGATTTTTAATTGTAAATGAAATTATTAATATAGTGATGTGTTTTGAAGGAAATAATAAAAACGGTAAATCTGGTTAATTAGAGTGTTTAATTCAACTACAAGACGATGTTACAGACGTCAGAAACCACTTGCAAGCAAAAAGCTTACCCCAATTAGCTGATTCAGATGTGAAGAGGTATTGCTTTTAGATAATACCTCTTCACGTTCAAATCAGGGCTATTTTTTAACCTCCCCTGCACCCTAGGCATTTCAAATTGTTATATATGCAACCCTATTTCCAGAGAACCCTCCCCCTCTCCAATCTTACCTTGATAGTTTGGTTAGAGAAGGATTTTGCCTTGTTACTTTTTTTCCTTCCTTTGTTTTTGCTGTTTGAGGAGCAGGAGCATACCTACTGCTGTATTAATGTATGGGACCCCAAAATACATAAGTAAAAAAACAATAAAATGTTAAAGGGTCCCCCAAAAAGAGCCCCCAAGGAATTTTGATACATGGCCCACTCAGGACTAGCTACACCTGTGTTGGGGAATCTTTCCATTAACCACCCCCTGTGGACCTGCAATGTCTTGAACTGGTAACCAACAGCAATAAGGAAAGTATAGTGGCATGGTTTGGCCACTCTTGTTATTTTCTTACCTTATGGCAACATGGAACAATCACCCATCCTTTTATAAATTTGTACAGTAAATTGATGAAATCGTTTGCAATTACAGTGTAGAGCAGGGGTTTTTAAACTGTGGCCCATCGACCCCTGGAGTCTGCAGAGTCTCTTCTGTAAAAATGAGATTTTCCTCTCTTTTATAGACTCTGTAAAGCATCATAGAAAATTGAAAGATATGCTGTTTAAATTTAAGATTTTCCTCTTTTACAGACTATGAAAGGTCTTGTGGAAAAATTAAAATATGTGCCATCCTAGACTATGTAAGATCATCTTGTAGTTGAATGAATCAGCTCTAATTAACCGGATTTACCGTTTTTATTATTTCCTTCAAAACACATCACTATATTAATATTTGCATTTAAAATTAAAAGTCACATCGGGAACTACAGGCAGCTTCCTCCATTTTACGTTCGAGACTCCTCTTCTCTCCTTCCCGCTCAAAGGACAAAACAGTTCACAGCAGCACCCTCTTTTTCTAGTTTATCGTGTGCTATGTGTCAAGCCTCCTAGTGTACTATGTGCCACGCCGTTACAACTAGATCACTAAATTGCCCCAATGAAAATACTTTAATAGAACATTATTTTGATTAAGAATATTAATTCAGTTAGTAATAAATTAATATTTCAATATATTTTTAAGTAGATGTTTACTGTTTTCTTAAACGGCGCAAAAAGGTATAGTTAAAAATGTCTGTATATAAGCAGCAGGGGAAGTCTTAGGATTATTCAGGAACTTTTAAACCACTCAGCCATGTGATGGGAATCAGGGAGGAGCCTTCAAAATCTTGGGGGTCAATGATGTCAGGCTGATACATAAAGGGGGACCATAACAATCCAAAGTTTAAAAGCCACTGCATTAGAAGAAAAATTATATAAACAACAATTTCATAACTGAATAGGGTTTTTTTTGGCAACAGTAGGGTATCCCTTATGGACCCTGGTAAATTGGCATTTCATAGCCTTTCTCCCTAGTATACTTTCCAACATGCTTGAACCATTAGTTACAAGGGTCCAAAGATAGATTTAAAGCAATCAAAGAAACCAATATTCTTGCTTTCTCTTTAGTTATTTTATTTATATATTCAGTTCTTTCTCTTAAAAGGAAGTAAAACCTTTATTTCCTCTAATATTTCTAATAAAAACATCATACAACAAACCTCTGGAACTTACTCCAAATTGAAAACTTATTCCAAGTCATCCAACTACTGAACTTATGAAAGGATCTTTATTTTACTTTCTTAATATTTCAGCACTGATTACAGTAGAACCTGTTTTTGTGCGGTTCCTTTTTTATGCAATATTATTTTTGTTCGATTTGTTTTGTGCAATTTTTTCTGTGCAATCTTTTTTCTGTGGTATATGAACTTCAACAGCTTTTGCGTCACTACAATGCTTTATATCAATGTACCAGTGGCGTAACAGAGAATGTTAGGGCATCCCTGCAAAGTCAGGTTTTGCCTTTACTTTGTAAATTAGGTAAATACATAGAAGGTGTCAGTCATGCCTTAGGACCCTTACAGTTCCAGGGTTGTGGGGGTGTAAGTTAAGTAAGCCACTGCAATGCACATATATACACTTCAAAATGCTCTCTTCATTTGTTATAAACAGTCTCCCATCAAAGCATATTCAGTTGCTTTCACTCAAAGTGCTAACAGCCCTCGCTTAATTGAAGACAAAACTTTAAATTACTGTGGCATTATCAATAATTTGATAGATTACGTAGATGGACAAGAAGAACCGGATTCTTTGACAGCAGATAAAATAAATGCTTGAATACAGCTTTTCAACAAATTGGGAAGGCATTTTCTTAAAATAGATACCAATTTTGAAAGAAATATGAAATTTTAAAAAGAGCTTCGATCATGCAAATCTGGTTATCATGACATTTACAAACATCTCACCAACTGACCTTCATCACAAAAAATTATCTCTTACTTTATCATGCCAAAAAATAAATCATTTGAAATTGTATCTTCAAGGAATGAAAGCAATTTTGAACTAATTCATCATAAGAAGATGAGAGCTTTGGACAATAAGTAGCAGTGAATTATGTATGTGCATTTTGAAAACTTTTCCATGTATACAATGTGAAACTAAATGTTTTTAAAATGTTCCCATGTGTAATTTAATTATTTATTTTGTCATGGAAGTACTTTCTCATAAATTTTGTAAAAGATTGATGTACTTTCTAAGTGCGACTTTTTTTATGCGGTCCCTCTCCACAGCAAAAAAAAATTCTGTAGTATTTCGATGAATTTGTTTGTTATATGTAAGAATTTAAGAAAATTTTCGAATACTTTTTTGTGCAGTTGTTTTTCTGCGGTCCCCATCTACTGCACAAAAACAGGTTCTACTGTACCTTCAGAGACTCTTTAACTAAATGTTTAAAGCCAAATCTCACCTCACTCCTGAAACCAAAAATGTTTTATCACTTGTTAAGGGATAAGCAACTTACCAGGTGTATGCAAATGAAATGAGATGATTGTTTTAAAAAAAACACAAATTTGCGAAAACTGTTAACATTTCTTTATTCGAAATAATATCCATCGCTAGCTACATATTTTCCCTATCTTTCGGGCAATTTGTGAATACCACGCCAAAAAAATGATCAGTCTTTTGAGGACAGCCAGTCATCAAGCCAAGATTTGACGTTTTCGTAAGAAGTGAAGCACTGGTCAGCCAATACGTGTCCTAATGATGCAAATAGGTGGTCATCCGAAAGAGCCAAGTCTGGCAAATAAGCCACATGCGCTAACGGCTCCCAGCCGAGCATCTTAACGATGTCCTTGGTCGGCTTAGCACGGTGATTAGGTGCGTTGTCATCAAGGAAAATCACATTGTGCTGCCGTTTCTTGTATTGCTCGCGTTTTTCGAGTATAGCAGCATCGTTCAAATTAAGTAATTGTTGCTTGTAGCAATCAGTATTAACAGTTTCGCCGGGTTTGAGAAGCTCATAATAGATTGGTACCTTCTGATCCCAGAAAATACACAGCAGTGTCTTGCGGCCCAAGCGATTAGGCCTTGCGGTCGATTTGGACGGCTGTCTGGGGTCAACATATGATCGATTACGCTTGAGATTATCAAAATAAATCCATTTTTCATTGGCCAGTCACAATACGATGGAGATATGACTTGCGTTTGTAGCAGGCAAGCAACATTTCGCACACGAGTTTTCGGTTTTCATTCTGACATTCATTAGCTCGTGTGGTACCCATCTAACAACCTTTATTATCTTACTCATTGCTTTGAGACAACAGGAAACAGTGTTCTGGTCAACATTCAATTGTTCTGCAAGATTTTCTTGCGCATTTGGCCATCATTGTCAAAGTAATGCTTGCAATTCAGCATCTTCAAATTTTTTTGCTGGTCTGCCCCGCTCCTTGTTTCTCACATAGAAATCACCAATTTGAAACTTTTCAAAGCACCTGTAGCACTGTGCACAGCTCAGAGCATTGCCACCATATGCTTCTACAAGCATTTTTCTTCAGATGGTAACAAAAATTAATGCTGTCCGCAAATCGTGGTCGGAAGACATAAAATTCGACATTTTCAACACAGAAAAAAAAATACAGTGCACGCTGAAACTCGTCCAAATGTAAACTAAACATGAGTATCAAAGGTCAAACTATAAAAAAACCACGTGTCACGGTTTTGTATTGTTTGTATATATGCGTGGCGACATCTGTTAGCAATCGTCTCATTTGATATGCATACACCTGGTAACGCCTAACTTAACACACAATTAAGAAAGCCATTGTACACACATCATCTTCATTAATGGCTATTGTTACGAACTTTGTGTAAATAGTGTGTATAATTTGTATTTGGATGTTTAATGCATTTATATTACTCTATGTTATATCTATTTTATGTTTAAATGTACTATCCACAAGCAATGCCACCCCTTATGTTATAATGGCGATTCAATGAGAACTTGGCAGTAAAGCCAAGTTGGCATCGTTTTTGGCGTCATTGGCGACCATGTTGGTGAATTTGGGACCTTCTGGATTCTTCTAGAAAGTAGTGGATCTCGCCACAAGTTTACACTTTATGACGCGCTGCAGATTTTTCTGGAAGTTTCCATCGGGTTTATAAATAGAGCAATGCCAGTCGCAGTGAGTCAATCTAGATTAAACCAGCGAGGAGTGAACATTGTTTTGACTAGCAATTAGCTTGGCTGTGCTTGTGAATAATCTTTTACTTATGTGTATTTTTAAACACTGATGATTGTGTTTGATTGCTGTTGAAGATGTGAAGACCTTCGGAGATTTACTCTGTGAATATTGCTGCTGAATCCTGTATTTAAAGGATTGGATTTTTGATAATAAATTCGAATCGCTCTTAAAGAACTGTTTATTTTCTTTGTGATTGTTTTGCATAAAATCCTCGAATCCAGATCTAGGTAACAGTTTGGTGTCAGAGGTGGGGTTTTATGTCAATAACAAGAGTGATGGATGAGCAACTGAAGGCGCTGTTGGAAGCTATCAATGCTTTAAAAAAAGCCAAGAGGCTAAAAATGAGTTAAAGGAGAAAATGGAGAAAGGCCAAGAAGAGGCTAAAAATGAGTTGAAGGAGAAAATGGAGAAAGGCCAAGAAGAGGCTAAAAATGAGTTGAAGGAGAAAATGGAGAAAGGCCAAGAAGAGGCTAAAAATGAGTTGAAGGAGAAAATGGAGAAAGGTCAAGAAGAGACAAAGCAAGAAATGAAGAAAGGTCAAGAAAAGACTAGGCAAGAAATGCATATAGGACTAGAAGATATGCAGAAAGGCCTGGAAGATACTAAGAACGAGTTAAAGGAGAGAATGGAGAAAGGCCAAGATGAGACTAAATAAGAAATGCAGAAAGGTGAAGAAAATGTACAGAAATGTCAAGAACTGAAGATTTCTCTGGAAGAGAAAATAAACAGTGTGGAAGACAGAATAGCTGGAAAAATGAAAGAAGGGATTGCAGTAGTTGAAGAGAAAGTGGGAAAGGAAATAGAAAAGATTAAAGAGCAAGTTGAGGAAAGAATTGAAGGAGTGGCTGAAAATTTTAGCCTTATATCACAGCGCATGGAAAATCTTGAGAAGAAACTTCTAGCTGGCAGAAATGAGAACAAAAGCAAGAGTGTACCCGTGTCTGCCTTTCCAGAGCCTGTGCTTGCTTCTCCAGTGCCTGTAACTGCTTATACAGGGCCAGTGAAACTGTTGACCTATGACGGAAAAACGAACTGGGAAATATACAAGACACAATTTTCCATAATTTTTGAAGCCAATGGATGGACTGAGGGGGCAAAAGCATGTCAGCTAGCAGCATCCCTTAGAGGAGAAGCTGCTGAAGTACTGCAGACTCTTCCCGACACAGAGCAATTGAATTTTTGCTCCCTGTATAACGCTATGGATCTTCGGTTCGGCCAGAAATACTCCAAGGACTACGCATGTCTGCAGATGAAAACAAGACTCCAGAAAATCGGAGAAAGCTTGCAGGAGTATGCCTATGAAGTAGAAAGGCTCGCCAACTTGGCTTTCTCAGAACCACCCAGCAACTGTGCGAGAAGTAATCTCTTTGCAGTATTTTGTGGATGGATTGAAGGATGAGGAAATCCAGAAGGCTGTAAGAATGGCATATTTCCAAGATCTGAAATCTGCCCTGAAATTGAGGCCGCAATGAAGCCAGTTGCATCTGCAGAGCTAGAGAGACTACAGATGCACCCTGTGAATCTCCATGGATGAAGGAGATGAAGAAATTGAAAGAAGAAATTTAAGACTTAATGGCTCAACTTCAAAACTGAAGGAGATGTAGCACCACATGTTGGGGGTGTGGTGAACCAGGGCATCTCAGAAGTAACTGCCCCCAAAACAATAAGAAAGATCGCAGCACCAAGTACTGGGGGTGTGGTGGAGAAGGGCACCTAAGAAATAACCACCCTCAAATAAACAAGGAACATCTGCACCTTGCAAATGTGGTCGAGTTTAAGGAAGTGTGTAGAAAATGAAAAGGATCAGCAGAAGGGAATGGAGACACCCTTACGAGAAGAACCTGTCCGGAGAGCTGCAAATACTGCTTGAGAATCCAAAAGAAATTTGGCATAATAGATCCAATAGACCACCAAGGTACTATGCTATCAACATTGGCCCAGTGGAGTGATGAGAGCATATGAAAAAATCAACTGGCTGATCCTGAAATAAAACCAACCATAGAATTCAAAGAGTCATCTGATGAAAAGCTCAGCTGGCAAGACATCGCCCCTTTCCATCCTACAACAAAGCGTTACTGGGCTCTTTGGGACTCTCTCCATCTGAGAAATAGTGTTTTATATCGAAAACAGAAGTCTGATGATGGAAAAACATTCAGGTGGCAATTAATACTCCCGAAGACAAGAGTTTCAACAGTCCTGAAGGAACTCCATGGCAGTCCAATTAATGCACTAGAGGAAGACTGCAGCTGTATAATGTGGGAGCGCCTTTCAAATGAATAGCTTTTGACATCCTAGGCCCACTTCCAAGATCATCAGATGGCAACAACAACATCCTGGTGGTGATGAACTACTTCACTAAGTGGCCTGAAGCCTATCCTAGTTCTGACCAAGAGGCCTCGACTGTTGCAGAGGCTCTAGTTCAACACTGGATCTCACGATTCTGGGTCCCTCTACAACTGCACTCTGATCAAGGGAGAAACTTTGATTCTGCAGTTTGCAAGAGACTGTGTGAAATACTTGCCATCGACAAAACCAGAACAACAGCTTTACATCTTCAGACTAAAGCATGGTAGAGAGGTTCAATCAGACCATTCTGAACAGCCTCTCTCTTCTGATATCCAGTAATCAACAGGACTGGGACAAGAAATTGCCCTTTTTCCTGCTTGCCTACAGGAGTGCCGTTCATGAGACCACCGGCTATTCCCATCCCAGATGCACTTCGGACATGATCTTCGTCTGCCTGAAGATCTTCTGTTCAACCAGCCACCAGATGCACCCTTGGCGCCTGAAGAGTATATCAAGCAACTCCAGGCACAGATGGAGGAAATGCATCATCTGGCTAGGAAAAGAATTGGCATGGCTTCTGAGAAGATGAAGACCCGATACAACGAAAGCGCAACCGGACACAACTTCCACGAAGGCAATAAAGTGTGGATTATGGAATCCGAAATGTCGCAAAGGACTCTCTCCAAAGCTGCAGACCGACTGGGAAGGTCCTTACACAGTCCTAAAAAGACTGAATTACGTTGTGATGCAGATACAGAAATCACCACACTCAAAAAACTGAAGGTAATACATTATAATATACTAGCCCTTTATCTTGGTCAAGATGTGAATAAGACACATAAGTTTAGACCATGGCCATTAATTATTTTGTAAATAATGTAAATTCTTTCTCTTTCTAATTCCTTAGTTTTATTTTAGTATTGTAATTCATGTATTTTGAATTTATTTGCTTTGTATATGCTGTTGAGTACATTTGTTACTTTATATGTGATTATTATGTGAGTAGTTTGTCTGTAAATAGATACCTCTTATTCAAGGATTGTAATATCCGGGGCTTGCAGTCTTTGAGGAGGGGGCAGTGTTACGAATTTTGCGTAAATAGTGTATATAATTTGTATTTGGATGTTTAATGCATTTATATTACTCTAAGTTATATGTATTTTATGTTAAAATTTTACTATTCACAAGCAATGCCACCCCTTATGTTATAATGGTGATTCAATGAGAACTTGGCGAAATCTTGGCGGTAGAGCCAAGTTGGCGACTTTGGCAAGTTTTGGACCCCGTCTGGATTCTTCTAGAAAGTAGTGGATCTCGCCACTAAGTTCACACTTTATGATGCGTGCAGATTTTTCTGGAAGTTTCCATCGGGTTTATAAATAGAGCAATGCCAGCCGCAGTGAGTCAATCTAGATTAAACCAGCGAGGAGTGAACATTGTTTTGACTAGCAATTAGCTTGGCTGTGCTTGTGAATTAATCTTTTACTTATGTGTATTTTTAAACACTGATGATTGTGTTTGATTGCTGTTGAAGGTGTGTAGACCTTCAGAGATTTACTCTGTGAATATTGCTGCTGAATCCTGTATTTAAAGGATTGGATTTTTGATAATAAATTCGCATTGCTCTTAAAGAACTGTTTATTTTCTTTGTGATTGTTTTGCATAAAATCCTCGAATCCGGATCTATGTAACACTATACACAAACTTATGCACAAACAAATGTAAAAATGTTAACAGCATCACCCTACAATTCACAAATGTTGCAATCATAATACACTGGTATTGTAACACATTGGTGTTTAAATACTTTTTAGGTAAAATCCTAGGAGAGCCCAAACCCCCTTGGCAACAAACCGAAAAAAGCGCCAAGCCAAAACAAGATGGCGCCAAGGGAATATAGTGAGATAAGGTGGATGCGTAATGAAAATATATGTAAACAATACAGAAATTAAACATTTAAGATAAAAAATATAAAAACAGCACTTACTATCTTACTGCTGATCTTTTCCGAGTAGAGGGAACAGCGTAACAACAGATTTTAAAAAAGCCTTAAAGGTCTCATCGCTAAGCAAATGATCGTGTGAACGCCGCCATATTTATTCTGCGAAGCAATGGTCGAACATACATTCGGCCTGGCTAATATGATTTCCAAGAAAGCGTTTTATTGCCGACCATGTTACATCATGCCGATCATTACATTTAGGACATTCATAACTCGAAGCAATCAATCTGTAAAGGACAGTTTTTGTAGAGATTTTCTCTCGCTAGATGGCTGCACCTGTCAACTGTTTTTCGAATTCTCTAAACGGATATTGGCAAGATAGAAATTAATTCTATTCAAATAAATGTTAAACTTAAATAATAATTGTTAAACTTATATTTTATGTAAATGCATTTAATTTCTGTTAATTTTTAAAATGGTTTTCATAATTTATATTTCTGTTTTTATATTTTTCTTTACTCATGTAGTCGTATCGATTGTATTATGCTTAACTGCAGCATAACTGTGTAAAATACTAAAAACGTGGCATTTTCTGTACAACGTGTAGATCTATGTTTGCCGCCGTGGAATGAACACGCAGAATAAAATTCCAGTAGATTTTGATAAAGTTTAATGTTTGAATTAAATGAAAACTCAACACACTTGAGTATTATTTAGAGTGCTATGAAGCAAGCACCTAATAACTGGTGACCCTGGATTTTTTTTTTTTTTTACTGGAAAATGACAAAATAGCGCATTGGCTAACAAGATCGTGGAGATGGCGCTAAGAACAATGGATGCTGCAGTGGTTCAGAAAAATTCCCTAAGAGTGGATGAACTCCTCTCTAAATTAGTAAGTCTGGAAGAACAACTTGCCTCTTTGAAGCTACAACGAAAAGTTCGGAGCTCAAGCCCTCATCACCATCAGAGGAGTAGAAGTCGCAGCAAATCAAGGCGCCGCTACAATCCTCAGGGACGATATTGCTTCTACCATTTCCGATTCGGGAAGAAGTGCCTCCCTGGTAAATGCGTACAGCCGTGCAGTTTCAATGAGCCGGGAAACGAATACCAGCAGTAGACGCCGCGGCGAGTCCTGCTGCCGATATTTTAGGCCGCAAATTCCGATTATTTGTCAAGGACAAAGAAACCGGATGTCAATTCCTTGTGGATAGCGGAGCAGACGTCTCGATCCTCCCTTGGACAAAAACGAAAGGTGAGTGCCAAGCCTCTCAATATAAACTGTATGCTGCTAATGGCACTGAAATCCCAACATATGGTCTAAAAATTCTCACGCTGGACCTAGGCCTAAGACGCCCATTTCAGTGGCCGTTTATTATTGCCAAAGTTGAGCGAGGAATCATAGGTGCTGATTTCCTTCAAAAATTCCAGTTGCTGATAGATCTGCACAACAGGAAATTAATCGATGGAGTAACAAATCTTTCAATTAAAGGAGAAGTTGCTACCATCCAAGAAAATAATGATCTCAGCACGGTCAATAGAGCCTCCAAGTACTTCAACCTGCTTAAGTTGTATCCTGATTTAACCAAGCCAAACTTGGTTAACAGAGTTGTTAAACATGAAGTAAAGCACCACATCCTAACAACTGGCCAACCGGTTTATTCGAAGGCAAGACAACTAGCCCCTGATAAGTTGAAGCTGGCGAAGCAAGAGTTCCAATTTATGCTGGACAACGACATTATTAGACCCTCAAAATCTCAATGGGCAAGTCCATTGCATTTAGTAAATAAAAAGGATGGCACATTAAGACCATGTGGCGATTACAGGCGACTCAACGCACAGACAATACCAGATCGATATCCAATTCCTAGAATTGAGGACTTTAATCACATCCTGAAGGATAAAAAATATTTTCCAAGATAGATCTAGTAAAGGCTTATTATCAGATACCAATTGCTGAGGAAGACAAAGAAAAAAACTGCCATCACCACCCCATTTGGCTTGTACGAGTTCAATACTATGAGTTTTGGACTGAGGAATGCTCCTTCAACCTTCCAACGTTTCATTACTGAAGTACTGTATGGACTCGACTTTGTTTTCCCGTATCTTGATGATGTACTTGTTGCCTCATCTACTGAAGAGGAACACAGTGAACACCTAAAAATGGTATTTGAAAGATTCCAGCAATATGGACTTCGAATAAATGTCTCCAAATCAGTGATGGGAGCTGCCCAAGTTGAATATTTGGGATTTCTGATCACTGCAGAAGGTTCTCGGCCATTGCCAGAAAAAGTTCAAGCTATCTTCAACTACAAACTACCAGAAACTATTCATGACCTGCGAACGTTTCTGGGCATGATAAATTTTTACCGAAGATACCTAAAGGATGCTGCTAAGACCCAAGCACCTCTACATGAACTGTTAAAAGGAGCGAAAAAGAAAGACCGCAG
Source organism: Trichonephila clavipes (assembly GCA_019973935.1). Lineage (NCBI taxonomy): Eukaryota > Metazoa > Arthropoda > Arachnida > Araneae > Nephilidae > Trichonephila > Trichonephila clavipes. The sequence goes on along the minus strand of BMAU01006061.1, from coordinate 76,097 downwards.
AAAAGTGCATTGGACTGATGACACCAGGAGAAGCTTCGAAAAATGCAAAACTGACCTTGCCGAAGCTGCTCTTTTATCATTTCCAAGATCTGGACTACCCCTATCACTTTGCACAGATGCATCAGATTTTGCTGTGGGCGCAGTACTCCAGCAATTAGAAAACGAGCGTTGGAAACCAATAGCTTTTTACTCAAAGAAGCTAAATGAAACACAAACAAGGTATAGTACCTATGACCGAGAACTATTGGGAATATACCTTTCAGTGAAACATTTCAAACACCTGCTGGAAGGGAATGATTTTGTTATATATACTGACCACAAGCCTCTAACTTTTGCATTTAAGCAAAAAATGAAAAAGCATCACCAAGACAACAACGACAACTTCAATACATTTCAGAATTTAGTTGTAACATTCAACATGTATTGGGTAAAGATAATGTTGTTGCAGATGCCTTATCCAGAATTCATTCAATTTCCGAAATCAACTTTGAGGAAATTGCAGAAGAGCAAACTACTGACGAAGAGTTGCAAATATTATTGCACAACAATTCTTTAAAATTTAAACCTTCGACATTGCCATCTGGAAAAAAACTTTGGTGTGACATCTCAACACAAAAAATTAGGCCTTACATTCCACAAAAATTCAGGTTTCAAATATTCCAACTAATTCATGGCTTAGCTCACCCTGGTATTAAATCTACAGTTAAACTGATGATTGAAAAATATGTCTGGTCAGATATTAAAAAGCAAGTCAGAGAATGGGCAAAAGCTTGCATTAGATGCCAAAAATGTAAAGTCAGCAGGCATACAAAATCCAAATTAGAGACTTCGAACAACCAGATGAAAGGTTTAGTGTAGTTCACATAGATCTCATTGGAAAACTACCACCTTCAGAAGGGATGCAGTATTGCTTAACCTGCATTGACCGATTCTCTTGCTGGATGGAAGCAATTCCTATACCTGAAATAACAGCTGAAATAGTTGGGAGAGCATTTTATGAGAAATGGATTTGCAGGTTTGGAGTACCTGCCAAAATAGTCACAGATCAAGGTCGACAGTTTGAGGCAGAACTATTTAGAAGCATAGCTGCAATATGTGGTGCTAAAGTAGCCCACACAACATCTTATCACCCTCAATGTAATGGGAAAGTTGAACGTTTACATAGGACCTTGAAAGGTGCTATAAAAGCTCACAACAATATTAGATGGACAGAGTCATTACCCACTGTGTTGTTAGGTTTAAGAGCTGCCATAAGACCTGACATTAGTTACACAATTGCACAGATGGTCTATGGTACTTCCATTAAATTACCTGGCGAATTTTTTGATCCCCCTACTATTAACATGGATCCACAGAATTTTGTCGCCAAATTACAGCAGCACATGGCAGAGCTAAAGCCACTGAAGTCTCCTAGCAACAGGAAGCAAAATATCTTTGTGCATAAAGATTTGAAATCCTGTTCCCATGTGTTTCTTCGTATCGACAGAGTTAAAAAAGCATTAGAACCACCATATGAAGGACCATATACTGTACATAAAAAGTATGATAAATATTTCACAATCCTAATCAAAGATAAAACAATTAATATATCTGTAGATAGACTGAAACCTGCCTATTTGTTAGCAGTGGACAATCAAAATGAACAAACTAGTGTTGGACAAAAAAATGAGATTTCAAATTGGAAAGAACTTTCCCCAATGCCTGATGAACAATCTACTACCAGCTGTGGTAGAAAGATAAAAAAACCAGTAAGATTTAGAGAATAAACAAAATAGCAACTATTATGTATGTAAGTGTTAAAGTTTGAAATTCCTTTCACTTATTACTAGTAAACAGTTATTAAAAATTAGTAAATTTGAAAATCACCATTTATAAAATGTATCTAATTGATTAAATATATACTTGGTAATAATTCTCTTGGTAATGAAATTCATGTACATATAGTGAAAAGTTATAGTAAACACTGCTTTAAATGTTGTAGATATGCTTATAAAATGACAATGTATGTTAATTCCTGGATTTTAGAATTGAAAATTGACTCTTAATTGGTTATATATACATGTATGATTTTTATGCTAGTATTGTGAAATTTAAATAATTATTCTTCCACTATCCTGATATAACCTCATCAGTAAGTTGTAAGCTTAAGTAGAATTGTGTGTAATTTCATAACAGCGAGAACCTAAATCAAACAAAAGCTTTGTAAATAAAAAGAAATTAAAGAGCATGATGTAAAATTTTCCATATATATTCTCGCATTCAAAGTAATATATGTTATACAAAGTTTTCAACTTTATGTCACAAATAATTATTTATTACTACTGTTTTTTTTACATTGTCGACAGAATTTCCCTCATTAGTATTACAATTTGTGGGCATCTCATCTCTTAAATGTGTTATAGAATGTGTTTTTTTTTTTTCATTGGAAAGTATGTATTTTAACAAAATTATCTATTATGTATTTAATAGTGAACATAAAATTTTCAGGATATCAATATAGATATGTGTTAGCATCAAATTCTATGTTTATAAATAAATATATGTTAGCATCAAATTCTATGTTTATAAATAGATATGTGTTAGCATCAAATTCTAGGTGTAGAAATAATATGTGTTAGCATCAAATAAAATGTGTATAAATAGATACTGTTTTGCATAAAAATGCTCAATTGTGGTAAATGGATTGTATTAGTGATTAACTGAGTTATAATTAATTATGTGGTGAATTGAAACTAAAGTTTTCTGATATTCTTTCTTGTAAATAGGAAGTTTTCTGTATGTATATATTATAAAATTACCCATTGTGTATGTAAATATGAAAATTGATTTTTTAACACTATTGGATTTGATATGTTTCATAATATTCAAAAAATTAAGGTGTTGTCATTGCAGAGTAACTTGACATGTTTTTTTTTAATGGCATGTTAACTTTCATTGGAATATGAATGATTTTTTTTTTTCGCAAAATATTTATGTACTCCTTAGTTTCCCATGTTCAAATATTGACTGAGTTTTGTGTATTTGCAAAAGCATTCTGTAGTTTATTATTTTTTTTTTTGAGTTATTGCATATCTTATATATACTCTTTTTTGACTTTGTTTAAATTTGATTGTTGCTCAGTATAAATATACATTTAAAGTAATTGCTGAACATTTTAGTTGTATTTTTCCATGTATTTTTTAAGAAACAGGAAGGTAGCTGTGTTTTAATATTTTAAACTTGTAGCATATTTTGTGCATTAAGACTTCTGTAGCAATCCTGTAGTAGTAATTTTGTGTTGTGTAATGCAATGATTAGTAATAATTGTGTTAAAAGCGGTTTGTATAAGTTTAATTTGTAAAAAAAAAAAAATGAAATTATAATCTGTTCAATAAGTCTGAAACTGTCCCTGCCATATATTTTTTTCTTTGTATCGTAACTTTTGTTACTGGCAAGGGAGTAATGTAAAGGACAGTTTTTGTAGAGATTTTCTCTCGCTAGATGGCTGCACCTGTCAACTGTTTTTCGAATTCTCTAAACGGATATTGGCAAGATAGAAATTAATTCTATTCAAATAAATGTTAAACTTAAATAATAATTGTTAAACTTATATTTTATGTAAATGCATTTAATTTCTGTTAATTTTTAAAATGGTTTTCATAATTTATATTTCTGTTTTTATATTTTCTTTACTCATGTAGTCGTATCGATTGTATTATGCTTAACTGCAGCATAACTGTGTAAAATACTAAAAACGTGGCATTTTCTGTACAACGTGTAGATCTATGTTTGCCGCCGTGGAATGAACACGCAGAATAAAATTCCAGTAGATTTTGATAAAGTTTAATGTTTGAATTAAATGAAAACTCAACACACTTGAGTATTATTTAGAGTGCTATGAAGCAAGCACCTAATAAATCCTTCCTTCATACACCATTCAATCAATTCTTTCTAACCTTTCGCATTCAACAAAGTAAAAAATTCTAAAGTAAATTCCCTCACACACGCAGCCAGCCCAGAGCTCAACGACAAAATGAAATTTGAAATGTGCCCCCAAAATACGAAAATGCTAGAAATAGTTAGGGTTGACATATGTAGTGTTTAAAAGTAGGGTTACCAAGATGGCGCAATTATCGCCAACCAAAGTAATTTGTGCCAAGGGTGTGGCCTCTCCTAGGAGTGTGAACCTACTTTTTATTTTTAAATCATATAAAACTCTCTGTTTCATATGATAAATGCTTTGTCTGTCATGGAAACTTATGAACTTAGTTTTACACATTACAAGATTACCTTTCACTTTTTTATCAAAATATCAATAACATACAAAAATAAAAAAAATAATGATACTATTTATCTAGTACATTTTTTATACTCCTTTCTTTTTTGCATCATGGAGTTTTAGTGCATTTTATTTTCAAACGAAAATATTAACAACGTTAAACTCAAGCAATGACATGCAATTATTTTGAACCAAACTTGAGATGGATATCATTTAATTTAGAAGCAGATCCATGTATAATTTTCCTTATTTAAATGCAATCTAATCACACACATAAAGAGATTATTAGTTAAATTAGATGAAATATTTTTGGTCTCAAAATAAGAACCTCAATCACATAACCAATCTTATATTAGACAGCTATTCAGAGACTTCGTAGTAAACAGTATAAAAATAAATAAGTAATATTAACATGTATAAAATTTGGGGTAAAATCCTAGTCTGGCACACTGCTGTTTTTGGTGCCATTTTTTTTCGCCAAAAGGTGCAAATAACCCCTGTTTCAAAAAATGACGTCATTGAAGAAAACGAAAAAAAATCGGGGGTTGACGGTCTCAGCTGGTGATCAAAAACCCTAAGAAAATGGGGCTTCCGTAATGATGTCAGGGCCGGAAACGAAGGAAAAGGGGGAGGATGACGGTTTCAGCTCCTGTCCAAAAATCCTAAAAAACGGGGTTTCCGTAATGGCGTAAGGGACGATGAAAACACATGTATTTACACAAAAGCATAAAATAAAGAAAAGGGCAAAAAGAGAATTTCTACGAGATAAAGGCAGTAAAATAAGGGAAAAACAGCATTTTAAAAATTGTAAAAAATCACTTACCGCAGTGTTTTTAATTTTTAAATCATTCACTACAAACTCATTCATACTCTTGCCAAACCAATACCTGGTTAATCGCAAGATCACACAAATACTCAATCTACTATGACTAAACCACATACCTTTTCTTACACTCCAGCAAACAAAGTGGGGATTCTCTTTCGACTGTACTCGACAACGCTATTCAAAACCATCAATCGTACCCTTTCGTTCAACCAAACGCATACCCTTTTTACACTTCGGACACTCATATCTGGAGGAAATTAATCCTTCTTTCATAACCCAACTTAAAACAGCCTTATTCCCTTGCTCTCCAAGCAAAACAAAAAATCCTGTGGTTGCCTCACTTTCAAGCAATTTTATTTCGCAAGCCATTCTAACAACCGGTGGAAAATCAAGTCAAAAATCGGAACACATGGGGGAGAAAGTAAGAGCAGGTGTGAACTAGACATGTTGCAGCAGGGTCAAGGGCGAAAATGGACGATGTCCACTTTTCACCCGATTTTTTTTACTTGACCGGTTTTAGGGTTGCCATATGTTAGCCACCGTACTGGACAATCCGGAAGGGTTGCCATATTGTAAACTTTATCGCCAAAGATTTTGTCGCCAATCAGTGTGCTTGACTAGGATCCACCCAAACTTTTGCTATGCAATCATTATTTTATAGAAATGCTCCACAAATCAATAAATAATGTATAATAACCATTGATGAGTTATCATGTGGTAAGGCATTTTAATTTAGTATGAATAATTAAAGGTAGTAAATAGAACTAAGCTAAAATGTGCTGTACTACAGAATTCAAAATCTGAATTGTAAACAAAAATTGAAAAAGCTATAGTTTGTAAATACGTACTGTATCCAATCTATTAAAGATTTTAAGAGGATTAAGTATAGCATTTTGAATTTTTTGCATTGACCTAAGGAAATGAGCATTATATACATAGCACCAACAAAGAGGTCTTAAAATCATTTAATTATTTTGGGGAAAGAGAGGGGGAATTTAAAGGCTTCCAAAAATTTTGAACAAAGCTTTTTTTAAAAAACAAGACTTACTTTTGGTGCATCTTGAGCAACAGGAATGTGTGGACCAGATTTAGATTTCAAAGAAAATCGCTTTATTTGTCTATTTGCAAATATAAAAAGCAATACAAATGTCTGAAAAAAGTAACACACAACTAAATATCTAGGCCAATATTTAAAAAAAAAAAAAAATAATTTGAAGTATTTATATACTTGATATACATTTATCCAATTTTTTAAAAAATATACTAATCAAAGAACAAGCATAATTAGTCATTAGGTAAAGTTTTTTCTTAGTTAACAATATACCAAAACTATATAAATGATATAATTAAGAATCACACAATTAGCAAATATGGATAACTTCTCTCATTTGGTATCTCAACTATCATAACTTTCTCATTACACCAAGAAAGACTTCAAAGTTCAACTATATATGTTTAACATTTAATAATTCACACAATAGTCTTTGGTGGAAATGCACCACTCATATCTGCAACTTAATGACAACTAAAAACTAATTTATTAACATAAATATTGTGGTGCTAGAAAATTCAGAAGACATACTTAGGAACCAAGTGAATACTTTTGTTTATGAAATTAGTATTCTTAACAAAGGTGTTGAACATTTAAAAAATTTAGAGCTTCTTTTTTCTAACCAACAGTTTGGGGACAATGACAATTAATAAATAAACAATCAATCAAAATTATTTGTTATGTGGATCCACCACGTTTAGTTTTTAAAAAAATTCTCTTGATTTTAATAATTCTTATGAACACAGTATTTTAAAGGAGAAAAAAGTGGTTAAATAATAGTACAGACATTTTAAAAAGAACTAAGAAAGCATTAATCCTAGTAACGAGGGAAAAAATGCAATGGAAACAAATATCCCAAACAACAAATTAAGTATTATTCATCAATGCACATAAAAACTGAGAATCAAAGAATTTTAGATTTTGTACTTACTAATACTCCAAATGCTATGCATATAATAATTGCAATGCCAGACAAAGGATCAGCCATTCTTAGGCAAAATGGTGAACATGGAAGACATTTGTTTCACTTATCAGCATTTCTCTATAAAAAAGAGAAGTATTTATAATTATGTACACACTCGAAGTAAAATGCATTTTTTACAGCTTAAATAGTAATATTTTAATATTATTTGTTTGCCTCAATATTCATGTGTATTCAAATATACCAATACAAAACCCTTACATTCATGTTATTTAAATTTGTTCATCATAAATATAAGCAGAATTTACAACTGCTATGAATTTTATATTCATGATAACAATCAGTATTGCTTAAAAATATATAGTAGAAATTGTCAACAATTCTGATATTTTTGTTTGTTTTAAATGATACATAATAGATTCAGACTATGAATATATTATATACAATATTTATTTATGTAATATTTATCCATCAAGATAACATTATATAATTTATTTAGCTATTTCATCTGAATGAAAAGAGACCTTAATTTAGTATAATCACATATGTGAACATTATTATGGAAGAGATTTTCAGCTTCAAACTACAATATAAATTAGCATATTTTAACTCATTGGATCTATTCAGTTAAATAATTAAGACTATAATTTCAACAAATAATTTATATAAAAAAATAATTTATAAATCCTTATCCCTGACAACTTAATAATAAGCATTAGCTAAACTGAATGCAAAATCTGCTATAACTGAAATTGGTTTTTATATATATAAGTCATCAAACAGAAACACTAGTATATTTTTGTTTCAGAATGTATCATCAATGCATCAATTTACAATAAAAATAATAAGTTTATTACAGATGCAATCATAAGACCCATATAGTATTTAGTAATATATTACAGGTTATGGGGACCTTGAAGCTATAAACACACAATAATTCTTAAAGAACACACCCAATTCGGTTTTATCATTGTGTTCATAGTGAACATATTTTATAGGATAACATCTCCAAACAGAAACTCCAAATGGATTTTTTTCTAACAGATTATATCTGAGAGAAACAGTTACTGATACATGGTCCCTATTACCAATAAGTACCCATCTTTTTTACAAAACATACAATCTCCTGTTGATTTATTTAGAATTTTGATTCTTTACTGGTCAGTAATTAAAATAATAGATTGAACAAAAAGATGTTTATGAATCAGTTATTAAATATCATGTTAGATTTTTACAACATTTTTTTTTCCTGAGTTAGATGAAATATTGCTAAGTTCTTCACTTAGCTACAAAAATCACTAAGATAAAAGTTATTATGACAGACTACAAGATGTTGGATAATATTCAGTTCTTAAATCTACAAAAATATAGACACTACAAGTATAAATTTGAATTCAAATGATTTTGTATGTTGTACACATTTTGATAATGTAGAAAAAAAACTACTTTGCATAAAAAAAGCCTAATGTCAGGAAAAAAAAATATTAGTAACATAAGTTTTCAGAGAACATCAAATTCAAAAACAATATATACAGCAAAACTTGAAATGTATGCGGCATTGAATAAAATGCTTAAATTCACAGAAAATTTTAAAAAGATTTTCTGAAAAGTTTCATTTTTTTGCATAAAAATGCAGCATATCCAAATCAAATTATTTCTTAATCAACTACTAAACTTCAAATGAAATTTAAAATACCAATTGCATATTTCAATTATAATATTCTTGCGATATCTCAAGTCCTTTCATTCTTGCATTCAAATTAAAAACAAGGAAAAGAGAAGATCGATGATGAAGAGGGCCTATACATTAAATTACAATGATGAATAGTATAAAAGTATTGTTTAGGAAAAATTTTTAATATTCGCACAAAAAAGGTTTTAAAAAAGGAGAATGTCAAGTCATAAATACTCGAAAAATTCATGAAAATAAATAAATTATTATTAAGTATAATCTTGAAATATTCAAAAAAAAATTTCACTTAAATAGTTTAAACGGCAATACATAAATACATTGAAATTTTGTTTATGTTTCGTCTACACCGAAACTGAAACATTTTAATCGCTCATAACCGTAGGTTAAGAGATTGGAGTGCTTATAATTTTATTTTAAATGTGTTAATTCAAGTTATTCTAGGTAAAAGCAATAAATTTATTAAATAAAACACTAAAAGATATAGAAAATTGATTCTGCGCGATGATTATAATAATTCTTTTTTTTATTTATTTTCAGGGCCTATTTTCCTCGAGGCTAACTAATTTAAGAATACACTTACGCTCAAAACTCTTTCGTAAACTCTCCATAAGAAAATGAAAGGGAGAGTTAGATTACACTAGTAACATTCTTTTCGTATCAACCAATTGACGTTATCTATTATTTAACATCTCACTTGAGAGCTTAGGCCATTACCATTTGACCCATTCGGTGATTCAGACAGTTTCTGAGCTGCCTTTAAATTTGTGTTTTGTAAACATTCTGTCATGTGTGATTTGTTTTCTAATGAATAGCAGATGATCGTAGGAAGATGTAGTTCAATAACCGTATTAATATACGACTGCTAAATTTCATGATTTTATACTTATAATCCTGATTTACCAGAATCATTCACAAATTTTAAAAACACAAATAAGTATTTCTATGAGTAGAAACTCGTTGCAAATATCTTAAGAAGGGTATTTCCGGTTCTGTAATTTGGCACATCCGCTGTATGTGAAACGAACTCTTGTTTTGTTTTTCCGAAAATTTTTGTGCTCTATTGTTTGCTCCAATAACTTTATCGAACACTTTCTCTTTTTTTCTTTTCCTTTTCACGATGTACTCTCTGTTAATTAGTGGAAATAACACTGATTGAGAACACTGCGTTTGTGACGCATAACTTAAGAATGTAACCATGTGAATAAAATTTTCGAGAACTTTGGAAATGACAACACGATATTGAGCACTAAATGTAAAAGGTATAGTCGTTATATTTTATTTGAATTTTTTTAAAAAAATAGTTTTTTTTTAATATAGAAACTCAATAGAAACTTTTTGTTGTATTGTCGCTTTGTGATATTAAAATAAGTGACTAATTCTAAACAACACAGTTTCGTTTTAACTTTCAAAAAAGAAAATATCAGATCCTTTTAGTTAATGTTTCTTGAATGAAAAAAAAGTGCAATTTTTTTTTCTGTGAACATGAATATGAGTGATTTATGTGTACAAATTGAATGTATTACAAAAAAGTTTCGGTTTTAGAAAACATGGTTTCAGCATTTGAAGTCCTACTGTCATTTCCATTTGGCAAATGAGTAACTGAGAAAATTGAGATGGAGGATTGGAATCAAGGAGGAAATTTTATGAATAAGCCTGTTCGTGGATGGTTACATCCTGATAAAAAAATTGCTGATAGTGGAATTAGTTATGGAGTTAGAGTAAGTATTTTCTTATATGTTCATTACCTCAAAATACTCTACTCCGGAGTTGTGCATAGCCTAGTAATTGTTTTTTATTATCTTCTAAATATTTTTACAACTGTACTTTTTATATTCCTCATCATATGCATGATATTTATAAGGGTACTCTGATTATATATATATACAGTCTCCCTCCTATCTGAATTGTATCTTCTCTACTTATTAGATTAAATTCAAAAAATTATAGACATAAGGTCAGATGTCATGATTGTGTTATAATCATTTTGAATAATTTCAATCTATAAAAATATATACTTATATTTGTTAATTTGGCATACTGTACTTTCTGATTTAGAATTCCTGTAGAAGTATTTCTATTATTGTTCAGCAAAGCTATTTTAAAAGTCATATAGCTTGCATCTATTTTTAAATTTAGGAAGGAATTAAATTCATCTCTATTCTTTTCTAGTGATATAACATCAAAATTTTCATTTAAGTTTTGTAATTTTTTATTTTCTTGTGTTACAATATTTTAAACTAATTCAGTTATATGAAGTTTAGTCCCTTATTTTTAATTACAGTTTAACTTATATTTAAAATAAGATCAAATAAGTTTTTAAAATGAAAGAAAATATCAACAGGCTGATTTTTTAAAAATGCTTTCTAATTGTTATATCCAAATTAGATAACATATTAATTTTAGGTATTCATCAAGTTCCATTTCGTAGTTCATTTGCAAAGGAAAAACTTGCTTGAAGTAAATTTTTAGATTACAAATTTTAGTAGGTTTTGAATTTTTGTCAACATTTCTGTGGAATATTTGTTTTTTTAATGCTTTCTATTAAAAAATATTTTATATCTTGATTTCAGTGACTTTTAAGTTTTAAAAGGTACTAAAATGAATTACTGAATGAAGTAAAAAAAAGTTTTTGTTTCATGTCTGAAAGGTTTGCCATCTTGTTTTTTATAGTATATTGGCTGCTTGGAAGTGAATACTTCAATGAAGAGCTTAGATTTTGATACACGATCGTTGATTGCCAAGTAAGAAACAATAATTTTGAAACAATTTCTTACAGATTCAGTTTTAAGGCTGTCATATGTTATTTGAAACAGTGTTTTATGATTTTAAATACTTATGATGTTTAATGTAGTTAAAATATCAGTTGCTTAATGATATGGTTAAAGTATATAATAAGTACCTCTTGACAAAGTTGGTGATATTTTTGATGATTCCTTAAGAGTGATTTCCAAACTATCAATATGTAGCAGTTGTTTGATCACTACACCCGGGATAGCTCAATAACATATCTCACACATGAACTGTAAAACACTCTATTTTTATTCACCTAAACGCATAGTAACTGGAGATACACAGACAGCGCCATCTGGCGCACGGTTTTTGCGACAAGCATGAACATTCTCCCCCGTGTTGACATGTATACATTCAGCAATAACACAAATTACAATAAAACATTAAACGATAAAATACTATAGAATTACGTAAAACAAATTAAGGTACATATAAAAATTCTAATACGCAATATTCAGAGACAAAATTCAAACTAGCATAGGTAAAAGACAAAACTCTTGAAATAGCTCTTATATTCTCCAAATTGTGTTTTTACTTTTACAACCCTTATTAGTGCATCACTGCCACTATAAATCTCAGTGATTCTCCCTAAAGGCCATTTAAAGGTTGGCATATTGTCTTCAATGAGAACTACCAAATCACCCACCTTAACATTTTTTTTTTAAATTGCCATTTATTGCGCTGTTGTAATTCACTAAGATAACATCTGTGCCATTTATTCCAAATTAGTTGTACTAGTCTGGTTATCCGTTGCCATTTTTTCAGGGCATTCTCTTTTAATTCAATTAAATTGGGCTTGACTACAGAAGTCATAGACCTCCCTATCAAAAAATGGGCTGGAGTTAAAAAGCGTTCAAGTCATCCGAATTCCTTGATAAAGGGCACAGTGACCTGGAATTTAAAATTCCCTCTATTTGGATACAAACAGTTAGAAATTCCTCATAGGTTAAATTTGAGCCACTGACAACTCTCTTAAGATGGTACTTTATTGACTTAACCGAAGCTTCCCAAAGACCACCAAAGGATGGCGCTCTAGGTGGTATAAACTTCCATTCTATACCCTCAGCAGATAAGAAACCTGCTAAATTATCATCTGAATCCTCAATAAGTTTTAGAAATCTCTTGAGCTCTTTATTGCACCTACAAATGTTTTCCCATTATCAGAATACAATTTAGCACATTTACCTCTGCGACTAAAAAATCTTTAATGTAGCAATAAAAGCATCAGATGTAAGATCCGACACAATTTCTATGTGAATCGCTTTAGACACAAAACATACAAATATAAATTTTATGCAAAATATGGGCCACAAAAATCCACACCAGAACAGTTGAACGGGTAATCTGGGACTACTCTATCATGGGGTAGATTACCCATTAGCTGAGAAGTGACAAGGGGTCGGCTTTTAAAACAGACAAGGCACTCATGCACTACTTTTCTGCATAATGAACGACCATTTAATGGCCAGAACTTTTCCCTTGCATAGTGTAGAAGAGAAGAAGCACCAGTATGCAGATTCTTTCTATGGAAATGGGCAATTATTTGAACAGTTAAATTATGATTTCCTGGTAAAATCGCAGAATGTTTATTAACATATAGTAAATCTGAATTACTCGAACGTCCTCCGACTCTTAATAATCCATCACTGTCTATAAAGGGTTTTAAATTTCTAAGTTTACTGTTAGGTGAAACAACTCCTTTACTTTGTAAGCTCTTAATCTCAGCCAAAAAAACCTGTTCTTGGACCATTCTGATCAGTTTAGTTTCTGCCTGGTCTATATCTGTAGCAGAAAAGGGATCACTCAATGTTAGTTTACGTTTGTTTACATTATTACTAAATCTTAACAATTAACTAAATATACAAACAATTTTCATATAACTATTACTTTTACATAACAAGGTAGATAAAATAGAAGATACACAATTAGTTGAAACACAAACACTAGATGTAATTATATCAGAACTCGAACCAGTTTTCAGTTCCTTAGAATACTTGCATTTCTTAACTGGTGACAAACTTTTTTCTTCACTTGACAAATTACCTTTTTCAAGGAATTGTGGACCATGCCACCATAACCTTAAATTTGGAAGGTCACAAGGGCACAATCCCTGAGATACAAGATCTGCTGGGTTGAGAACAGATGGCACATGGTTCCACTGGAAACCTTCAGTCAATTCTTGCACCTTGGCAACACGATTGGCCATGAAGGTTTTTAAACGATTGGCAGGTGTATTTAACCATGTCAATGCAATAGTTGAATTCGTATGTAGCACAATATCACTTATGTTTAACCTCAAGGTGGAGCGTATTTTCTTGACGAGTTGAGCTAATAAAACACAGGCACAAAGCTCGAGTCGAGGTATGAAAATAACTCAAATTGGTGCAACACGAGATTTGCTGGTAAGAATGCTCACTTTGGCAGCACCGTTGTGAAGAAAACACTGTAGGTAAACGACCACTCCGTAGGCCGCTTCAGATGCATCCACAAATCCTTGCAGAACGATTCTAACATTATTGTCAGCCATAATAAATCTGTTAATTTTCACTTCCTCGATACATTTTAATGTTGTCACAAGTTCTCTCCTCTCATTGGCAATTGAATTAGGTAACACATCATCCCAATCCAGTTTACATTGCTTTCGCAATCACTGGGCCTAAGAAACCCAAAGGGTCGTATAGCTTAGCAATTACACTTAAAACTTCACGTTTCGTATATATATGTTTAGCTGAAACAGATACCTTAACCACGAAACAATCTTCAAATGGCTTCCAACTAATTCCCAATGTCTTCACAGATAAGTCAATGTCAGTAGAAAATGAATGCTTGACGTCTGATGACAATAAACTATTTAATAACTCAGGAGAATTAGATGACCACTTATGAAGGTTCATTCCACAAGATTGCAGGGCATCTTTCAGTTGCAATTGCAATTGTTGAGCAGTCTCCAAATCCGGCGCTCCGCTCACAATATCATCCATGTAGGTATCATATAACAGGGTTTCAGAAGCTAAAGGAAATCTCGATTTTTCATCCTTCTCCAATTGCTGCAGGGTCCTTATGGCAAGGAAGGGTGCGTTGGACAGCCCGTAAGTAACAGTCTTTAGTCGGTACGTTAAAATTTCTGCATCTAGTCCATGTTTCCATATAATGCGTTGCAAATACATCTTCCTTCACTTCACCTTTCAATAAAATGTCATTAAGGCTTATGCCTGTTGTAGTGGGGGATGAACCGTTAGACGATTCTTAGTTTAGTAGTCAGTTTTTCAGGGCGTAATACACCATGGTGGGGTATGTAGTAATGTGTGGGTGGTTCACTTGACTCATCTACCCTTTCCAAATGACCTAACTCCTCATACTCCTTCAAAAATTCTGCATACAATGATAAATACCTAGAATCCCTAGACAACCGTTTCCACAATGAATTAAGTCGCCTAATAGCAATACCTTTGGAGTTTCCTAAACAAGACGGATCTTTATTTAATGCCATCTATACTACATACCTACCCTCACAATTCCTCTTATGAGTGCGCACAAATTGATCCTCATACAAGGACACCTCTGTATCAACCTTAGGCTCTATGTGAACACCCTCAATTTCCCAGAATTTTTTCAGTGTTTTGTTTAAATCGTCATCAACAATTAATCCGCAATGAACGCGATTCTCTGTAACTTGATCAGCACTTCCACTTACAACATAACCAAACACCGTATTTTGTAACACTAAATGTGAATTATCACTATAAAATATTTCAGGCTTTAACAATTCATAAAAGATTTCAGCACCAAGTAACATATCAATTCTATCTGGTATATTAAATTTATCATCAACTAAGGGCACAAACTCTGAAACATTAACATCTACATCAATCACCTTGTTTGGAATGAGATCTGTAATCTTATTAACTACTAACAACATTAACTCACTCTCAAAAGTTTTGGCTTTATTTGCAACTGAAGTTTTTATGCAATTTTTAACAACCATAGAAGCATCATTAACACACGAAACCACTGTATTTATTTTCTCCATTTTCAGCTGCAACTTCTCAGCACATGCCCTCGTACATAAACAAGACTGTGATCCTACATCTAACAAGCATCTGACCTCCACCCATTGAGAATATTTATTTTTAACAAGTGTGCGAACAGTACTCAAAAACACATTCTTTAGTCTGCCTTTCTCAAACCCAGTCGCCACAAACTGCGATTGTGAATTTGCTTCAACTGATTTTTCAATCTGCCCTGGAACAAAAGTAGAAGCATCCAAATTTAAATTACTAGTGGGAGTGGGATTCCTAGTTTTGTCACGTGAAAAATGAATCAAGCTATTATAAGATCTAAGACAAAAACAATTTTTCTCTGAACGGCATTCCTTCAATCTATGAGGTAAAAAACAACGAAAACAAAGATTATTCCGTTTAACTACCTCTACTCTATCCTCAACTGACAGTTTCTTAAACTGATAACACTTAGAAAGGGGATGAAAATTATTACCCTTACATAGAACACAATTTGTTTTGGTTTCGGTCACGAAAACATTCGACGAGTTTCTCTCTTGCCACCAAGTGCCAACCGTCTGCAGTCTATTTCGCCCATCTGTTTTGACTACACTCCCTGGATTTCTGCTCATTAAATCATTAGAAACCTTTCCTCTCGCGGATAAATAGACATCACATTCCCTCCCAAGCTGTTGAGGCTTGAAATATGTTTCTTCCTGTTTCGTTGCAATATGATTCATTGTATCTCTATCTAGCATTTCGAATATTTTATCTGAAATTATTAGATCACACAAAGAGCGGAAATCATTAACTTTACGCAACTGACAATAATAATCGAAAGTTGCACTTAAGCGAGAAGCAAACTGAACATAGTTTTCGGATGGGGTAAAATCCTAGGAGGACCCACTGCTGTTTTTGGCGCAAAAAATTTTTCGCCAAAAAGCGCCAAATTGAATGTTTTCAAAAAGGCGTCAATGACGAAAAACTCTTGGGAAGCGCATGCGTCAGCGGGGAATGAAATGGGCGTTTCGCAAAGATGAAAACGAATAAATACATTAAATTAATCATTATATAAAGAAAAAAACGGAGAAAGCAATGAAATTCATTTTAAAAAAGCATTCTAAAACCAGTGTGTACAACATGATTTACATTTTTAAAAAAGGACGAAAGGGGCGTTTCGCAAATATAAAATCGAAGAAATACATGAAATCAATCATGTTAAAAAATTTAAAATGCACTTACCTTACGCTTGCATTTCGTCATGTTCCGTTGGTGGATACACCCTTGCGATCGATGCAAGGAATTCATGAAAATTGTCATCCACCAACTTGTGACCTGTTCTTATTAACTTTCAAGTCATTTACCACGATCGCATTCATGCTCTTGCCAAACCAATATCTGGTCAAACGCAAGATAATTATTATAGCAAGTTTGCTTTCGCTAAACCAAGTGCCCTTTCTCACACTCCGAACAACGTCGTGGCGATTATCTTTCGACTGGTTGCGGCAACGCCATTCGTAGCCGTCAACCGTTCCCTTTCGTTCTTACAAACGCATATTTTTTTTTTAAACCTCGGACATTCATAACGAGAAGCAATTAAATTAGCTTTCATACACCATTCTAATGTCTCTTTCTTCCCCTTTGTGCCCAGGAGCACAAAGAAACCTGTCGTAGCCTCACTTTCAATTAATTTCCTTTCACACGCCATTCTTAACAACAACCGGTGGAGAGCAAACCTTCTCAAATGTCAAAATGACGGTTTTTCGGAAAAGGCGAAAACGTTGTACTTTTTTAGGGTTGCCATTTTTTAGGTGATTTGAAAATCCAAATTTTTGGATGAAATGGAAGGGTTACCATATTGTAAACTTTAGCGCTCAAAATTTGGCGACCAAAAGTGGGTCCTCCTAGGATTCAACCTTCGGATGGTAGTTTACGAGCCTTTTTAAAGTTACTCAGGCATTCTTGAGGCGTGGGTTCAAACTCTCTTAATATTGATTCTTTAATTTTAACATAGTTGTTCAAAACCTCTTGACTCACATATGTTAGCAAATTATTGACTCTTTCTCCTAAAATATTTAATAGAATTTCGGCTTTTAGCTCATCAGGCACGGATTTGATTTGAAATGCCTTTTCTAAAGAATGAAAAAATAAATTAAAGGACTCTGACCTGACCGGTACTGGAATTGTCAAACTTTTAATGCTTTTTACCAAACTCTCCAATCAGTTATGGAGCTTGGTTCTCCGCTTTCAAGAGTTAGGATTTTTTTTGGTTTCCTTCCTAACCTTCACCAATTCTAATTGTTTTTCAATCTGAGATAATTTAATTTTTTCTAATTGAATTTCAGCCTTGCGCTCATTTTTCTCAGCCTCTTGTTTACTTTTCTCTAAAGCATTTTCAACAAGACTACACACAAATTCAATATCATTTTTATACACGGCACTTGATTCAATTAACTTTTTTAAATCTATTATTTTAGCTTTGCTAGGAATCACCAAACCCATTTCCACAGCAACCGAGATAAGCTCGTCTTTCTTTAGATTTAATTTCAACGCCATTTTTAAACTTATTTTGTCACAACATCTACACAATATACACTATTTTCAACCAAAAAGCATTTGTAATATGCTATTCACAACCTCAGAACTAAACGCACTACTCGGAACTGAAAGCACCTAAATTACACTATTGAGAATAAGAAAGTATACAAAAACACAAGAATATCACAATCAACACAAAATCTACAAACACTAATTTCAACCATGATATCCGTTAAAACTATTCAACTATTAACATCAACCTTAGCAAACACAACCAAATAATTCCTAAAACCATCATTAAGAATGGAAACACTCACCGATTCACAAATTTCACCACCAAATACTCAACTAATAAAGCACAAAACCATAGTTGCTTGTTGAACTCCAGGAAAGTCGGACCAAAATGTTTGATCACTACACCCGGGATAGCTCAATAACACACCTCACACATGGACTGTAAAACACTCTCTATTTTTATTCACCTAAACACATAGTAACTGGAGATACACAGACAGCGCCGTCTGGCGCACAGTTTTTGTGACAAGCATGAACAGCAGTAGTTATTCATAGATAGCAAATTCCAAACAAAATAATGGCAGTGTAAACTAGAAACTTCTATATTTTTAGAAGGAAATTATTGGAATTTAGCAAATTAAAAATAGAAACATTTAAATGTTATGAGCTATGGATTTTACCTTTCCTAAAAAACAGACCTATTTTTTGTTAGAATTTAATTCAAACAAGGGGTACCTATTTTAGATCTTTGAAAAAGATGCTATGCCACTCATTTACTTCTTTTTTTTTTTTTTTTTTTGCATCCTTTAAAATCAAACTTTAGAATATGAAATTGAATCTCATATGAGGTGATTGTTATAGATGTACTGAAGAGTCTTGTTCTTCATACATTTCTGTCTGAAACATTAATCTCTAAAGAAATGAAATCACAGTTGGCTTTTAAATCTTCATATTTGTTATCATTAAAATTTGGATCTACTTAATTCAGTGCTCATTATTCTTTTGTGGTATCCCCAAATAAAATCAACAATCGAATCCTTAATAAAATGCCTGTCATATTTGCAAACTGAATCTTTGGTATTCAAACTCATTGTATCATAAATATTTTTCATTTGTATGTTCCCTCCGAGAATTCATTAGTATAGATTTAGCTCCAAGCCAACTGTTTTAACCTTTTTGTAATCAGTTCAAAAAGTGTAGCAATCTCATATGGTTGGAATCCATTTTATATATATATATATATATATATGTATATATATTGTTACGAATTTAGTCTTATTCTAATTGTTTCTACTCATTTGTGTTCATTTTTACAGTTTAATTTGTCGTATCTAATGTGATTTCAACCCTGTTTACCTGTAATATCATTTCCACTGCATTGCACGGCCCCCATGCTTTAACATTGGTTTAAATGGTAAACTCGCCAAATATTGCAGCTAGCGCCAAGTTGGCGACGGATTTGGCGACTTAATTTTTGGCGCCAAATGTGGCGATATGTCGCCAAATGTGGGCGATAAGCTTGGCGACCATGGCAACCCTGCTCCTAATATCCCCATTGTAACCCTATTGTATTGAATGTATTACTGTATTGAGCTTTTCTCGTACGCTCCGGATTTTTCTAGACCTTTCTATTTCTAGATTATTCTGGCAAGTGCGAGAGGTTTCTGACCGAAAGGTATAAAAGGGCCCGGGCCGGCTAGTCAGTTAGTCAGATCTCAGCTTTCAAGCAAGTGATACCTCTCCGCTTGAGAGAGAGAGAGACGATTGCATAGTGCGTGTGTTATTGCTTTTATTGAGTTATTATTTTTGTGCTGAGTGTTTACTATTGCTTTTGTTAGTGTATTACATCTGTGTTATCAGTATTTTCATCGATTGTACGTGACTTTCTCGAACTGTTCTACAATTTGTGGAGGACTGTTTTGGTCAAGAATAAAATTGTTTTGGATCCCGCTCTTCGGCTTCAATCATTTCGAACCCCAAAACGCAACAATTGGTGTCAGAGGTGGGATTGAATGCCAACAACAAGAGCGATGGAGGCCCAGTTCCAGACTCTTCTAGAAAAATTGACCGCCAGCATGAATGCCAATATGGGCGAAATGAAATCGGAGTTGACCGGCATGAATGCCAATATGGGCGAATTGAATACCAAGCTTACTAACGTAAACGAGCAGATCAGCGCCAACAAGGAAGAGTTGAAAAGTGATCTGAAGGGCATTGGCGACAAATTGACGACTATGGACAAGAAATTTGAAGAAATGGAAGGAAGAATCGAGTCGGTGGAAAATAAATTCGAAAACAAATTTGTGGATATAGAGAACAAATTTGAAAATAAATTCGAAGATATGGAGAGCAAACTAGAGGCGAAAATTTTCGAAAAGGTAGAAGATGTTTCCATCTCGTTCAGGAGTGACCTAGAGAAATTGAAGCAGAAAGTCATGACTGGTCAAGGGGATGAATTTAAGTTTCAAGCTCCTTATTCCAAGCCTTCCATCAAGCTTTCTACATATGACGGAAAGTCCTCTTGGCAGGTGTATAAGACCCAATTCTCCATAGTGGCGGATGTAAACCAGTGGGACTCCCAGACCAAGGCCTGCCAGTTAGCTGCTTCTCTTCGAGCCGACGCTGCTGACATTTTGCAAACTTTGCCGGAAACACAGCGGCTGGATATCGACGCTCTCGTTAATGCTCTGGAGTTACGCTTCGGAGAGAAATGTGTGAAGGATTACAGCAGACTCCAGCTGAAGTCACGGCAGCAGAAAGTGTCCGAAACTCTCCAAGAACTGGCGACGGACGTCGAGAGGCTTTCTCACTTGGCGTTTTCTGACTGTCCGACTGAAGTAAGAGAAGTCCTGGCGCTGCAACACTTCGTCGACGGGGTGCGTGATCCGGAAATCCAGAAAGCTCTCCGAATGGCGGATCTCAAGGACTTGAAGGGGGCCCTAGTGTTTGCTATGAAATTCGAGGCAGCCCAGCAAGCAACACGAAAGGACAGACACCCCATACGAGCCGTCAACGAATCGAACACATCGAACTCAAGTGTGGAGCGGTTAGAGCGACAGATGAGAAGCTTCTTGAATAGAGTTGAGTCTTTGATGTCCCAGAAAGCAGACGGGAAGAAGACCCTTAAATGCTGGACCTGCGGTCGAGAAGGGCATCTGCAGAGAAGCTGCCGGGCACGCCAAGGCGCTGAAACTAATAAGCGCCTTCCAGAAGGAGGTGTCGGAAAACTAATTAATGACCATCTCGTGGGGCGGAGGTTGCCAGATTTTGGAAAGCCCCACATTCCAGTGTGTCAAATTTCGACAAAGAGTACCGGTGAGAATGGAATTTTTATAATGGGACATGTTAACGAGCTTCCCTGCAACATGATCATCGATACAGGAGCCAATGTGTCTATCATTCGGAACGATCTGGCTCAAAAGTTAAAAGAGAAACTTATCTGGACCCCACCCCGCGTGGTGCTACAGACCGTGACGGGGAAAAGATTGATATTCACGGAAAATTAAAAGTCAAGATCCAGTTTGGAGACACTACCTACCAACATGCTGTGTATGTCGCAGATATTGCAGACCCTTTCATTCTTGGACTGGACTTTCTAAAGGAGCATGGTTTCACTCTAGACTTCAACAAGAACGAATTACGTTCCATACACGAAGAAGTCACTATATTCAAAATTAAACACAGGACAGAATCTATTCGACAGGTAACCGCTAACGAGAATATTACCATTCCCCAAGGACTGAAATCATAGTACCTGGATACATCGGTAACGATGTGAGTTTCAACTCTGGCCTAATTGGAACTGCGGAAAATAAAGCGAATGGATTGCTAATAGCTTCGACGCTAGTGGACCTTTCCAGAAAAACTATCCCGGTAAGAATTTGCAACGTAACTGAAAAACCTAGAGTGTTCCAGAAAGGTGAACTGTTGGCATCCTGCAGTCCAGTAACGTGTGTCTGCAAAAGTTCGAGCTTGCTCTATCCAACTCGCCTCAACAGTTGACTCCCGACCTTCTAGAAAATGCTGAATTGTCCCCCGAACAGAAAAGCTCCGCAGAAAGACTGTTCCAAGAATTTGAAGACGTGTTTTCTAGAAACAGTAGCGATATTGGCCATACTACAGTGACACAACACAGAATTGATACAGCAGACCATCCGCCGATTAAACAGCACCCAAGACGCTTGCCGTTTGCTAAACAGGAAGAGGTCGGAACACTACTACGAGAGATGCAGGAAAATGACATCATAGAACCGTCTTCGAGTCCGTGGGCATCTCCAATCGTCTTGGTTCGTAAGAAAGATGGCTCCACAAGATTTTGCGTGGACTATCGAAAACTTAACGACGTCACCAAGAAGGACAGCTACCCTCTTCCAAGGATAGATGACACCCTGGATACCCTTTCCGGTCATAAATGGTTCTCGACTTTAGATTTAAAGAGCGGATACTGGCAAGTGGAGATCCATCCCGAAGATAGAGAAAAACAGCATTCACTTCCGGCCAAGGACTATGGCAGTTCAAAGTCATGCCGTTCGGGCTCTGCAATGCGCCAGCTACTTTCGAGCGCCTGATGGAGACCGTGCTAAAGGGTCTGACTTTTGAAGCTTGCCTTATTTACCTGGATGACGTCATAATAGGAGGGCGTACGTTTGAAGAACATCTTCAAAATATCCGGAAGGTGTTATCAAAATTAAGCGACGCTAACTTGAAGCTAAACCCTTCGAAATGCAAGTTCTTCCAGAAAGAAGTCAATTATCTGGGACACATCATCTCTGCAGAAGGTGTTCGTACGGACCCCGAAAAAGTGTCCGCCGTAAAGAATTGGAAACGCCCTGAAAACCTCCGTGAGCTGCGAAGCTTCCTGGGACTATGTACTTATTACCGAAAGTTTGTGAAAGGGTTCTCTAACATCGCAAGACCCTTGCACAAGCTAACAGAAAGTAAACAAAAGTTTCAGTGGACAAAAGAATGTGAAGATTCCTTCCTCCAGCTTAAAGAAGCCTTGACGTCTTCACCGATCTTAATATATCCACAACCGGACAAGCCATTTATCTTGGACACTGATGCCAGTAATGAGAGTGTCGGAGCAGTATTATCTCAGGAAATAGATGGCCAGGAACGAGTCGTAGCTTATTGGAGTAAGTGTTTATCGAAACCGGAAGAAATTATTGTGTCACTCGAAAAGAGCTACTGGCTATTGTGAAAGCCATCGAGCATTTCCATCACTATCTCTATGGCCAAAAATTTCTTCTACGTACCGATCATGCCTCTTTAACCTGGCTAATGAATTTTAGAAATACTGAAGGCCAGGTAGCCAGATGGATACAACGGCTCAACGAGTATTACTTTGACATCAGACATCGTAAAGGCTCCTCGCATGGAAATGCTGATGCCCTTTCAAGAAGACCATGCCCAAAAAATTGTCGTCATTGTTCCAGAGTAGAGACCAAATATGACTATGCTATACGCCAGATAACAACTTCAACAGCGACGCCACCCGATCCCTGGAGTGACGAGAAAGTTCGAGAAGACCAGATGGCGGATCCTGATATTAAACCCCTTATAGAGTTTATGGAGTCCTCCAGCAATAAACCAAGTTGGCAGGACATCTCGGCTTATAGTCCTACAACTAAGCAGTATTGGGCCCTCTGGAATTCTCTACATCTCAGGAATGGTGTTCTATACCGAAAATTCGAATCAGAGGATGGAAAGACATTCAGGTGGCAATTAGTACTTCCTCGATCTCGTATCCCAGAGGTACTCAAAGAATTGCATGGCAGCCCAACAGGAGGTCATTTCGGCGTCATGAAAACTTTGCACCGAGTTCGAGAGCGATTCTTCTGGGGTAAAGTGAGAGCTGACGTGGAACAGTGGTGCAAGTCCTGTGATGCCTGTGCAGCTCGGAAGGGGCCAAAGATACGTAGCCGAGGAAGCTGCATCGCTACAATGTTGGAGCACCCTTCGAACGTATCGCTTTCGATATCCTGGGACCTCTGCCAAGGACTGCGTCTGGTAATAAGTACCTACTTATTGTCATGGACTACTTCACGAAATGGCCCGAAGTGTACCCCATTCCGGATCAGGAAGCCCCCACCGTGGCGGAGGCTGTAGTGCAGCACTGGATATCGAGATATGGGGTACCTCTTCAACTTCATTCCGATCAGGGAAGAAATTTCGTCTCTGCGGTATTGAAGGGGGTCTGTGAACTACTCGGAATTGACAAGACCAAGACCACACCTTTGCACCCACAGTCAGATGGCATGGTGGAGAGGTTTAATCGTACCATCCTGAATAACCTCTCACTGATGGTCTCCAAGAACCAACAAGACTGGGACCAGAAAGTTCCTCTCTTTCTGCTAGCGTACCGCAGCGCCGTTCACGAGACTACCGGATATTCACCATCCCAGATGCTTTTTGGCCGGGATCTTCGTCTCCCTTGTGACCTGCTGTTTGGTCGCCCTCCGGATACACCTTCATCGCCTGAGGAGTACGTGCAGAATCTCCAGGCACGTTTTGAAGATGTACACCATTTGGCTCGAGAACGGATCAACCTGAGGACGGAGAAGATGAAGACTCGGTGCGACACAAAAGCCACAGGACATCAATTCAAGGAAGGTGACAAGGTGTGGTTCTACAACCCGACTCGACGCAAAGGACTTTCTCCTAAGCTACAATCGCATTGGGACGGTCCTTATACAATTTTAAAGATAATAAACGACGTCGTAATCCGGATCCGTAAGTCAACGAATTCGAAGCCTAGAGTCGTTCATTACGACAGGCTCGCTCCATATTATGGCCATAATTCTTAGTGTGTCAATTATCGTGTAATTTATTTTGACCATGGTCTTGTATAAATAAGTTAGTGTGTAAATAATCTTGTAAATAATTTTGTATATTGTTTTGTAAGTGTTTATTTTCTACTATGCATTACGTGTTTATTTTGTACTATGCATTAGGTGTTTATTTTGTACTATGTATTACATGTTTATTATTGCATATTCATTTAATTGTTTTTAATCAATTGCTTTATTATTATGTTAACGTCTGATGAAGGGTTGTACTGCCCGGGACGTGCAGTTCTTGAGAGGGGGCAATGTTACGAATTTAGTCTTATTCTAATTGTTTCTACTCATTTGTGTTCATTTTTACAGTTTAATTTGTCGTATCTAATGTGATTTCAACCCTGTTTACCTGTAATATCATTTCCACTGCATTGCACGGCCCCCATGCTTTAACATTGGTTTAAATGGTAAACTCGCCAAATATTGCAGCTAGCGCCAAGTTGGCGACGGATTTGGCGACTTAATTTTTGGCGCCAAATTTGGCGATATGTCGCCAAATGAGGGCGATAAGCTTGGCGACCATGGCAACCCTGCTCCTAATATCCCCATTGTAACCCTATTGTATTGAATGTATTACTGTATTGAGCTTTTCTCGTACGCTCCGGATTTTTCTAGACCTTTCTATTTCTAGATTATTCTGGCAAGTGCGAGAGGTTTCTGACCGAAAGGTATAAAAGGGCCCGGGCCGGCTAGTCAGTTAGTCAGATCTCAGCTTTCAAGCAAGTGATACCTCTCCGCTTGAGAGAGAGAGAGAGAGACGATTGCATAGTGCGTGTGTTATTGCTTTTATTGAGTTATTATTTTTGTGCTGAGTGTTTACTATTGCTTTTGTTAGTGTATTACATCTGTGTTATCAGTATTTTCATCGATTGTACGTGACTTTCTCGAACTGTTCTACAATTTGTGGAGGACTGTTTTGGTCAAGAATAAAATTGTTTTGGATCCCGCTCTTCGGCTTCAATCATTTCGAACCCCCGAAAACGCAACAATATATATATATATATTAAATTTACAGTCCATTCAATTATTTTAGTCAACAAGGAATATAAACTAAACTATATTGTTCCAGAAAATTAACCTGAGCAGAAAATGGAATTATACAAATTTACAAGAAAGTGCATTATGATTTCACCTTTGATCTATTCATTTTCAACAATTAAATGTTTCTTTTAAAAAAAAGATGTTTTTTTAAAAAATTTGCTGTGATTTTAAATAGTGAACTGGAACAGAGGACTTTATTGGAATAATTCCATATTTGGTATCAAGATTACTAGAATAAACAATTTGCCTGAATAAAATTTATTATTGTCCCATAAAATTAAAAACATAAACACACAAATCAAGAGGGACATATTATTTTACACTGTAACGATTGATGGTTATTAAATTTGTAATACGTATATGAATTTTATTTATTTTTAAGGGAATGTATTAATAAGCTGTGTGAAATAGCTGGCCTTAAAACTCCTGATAAAAAAAGAAAAGTAAGTGGAATTACTAATTATGAAATTTGTTTTGGTACTTTTTGATTTTTAAAAATATTTTGAAATAATTATTGCTATTATTCCTTAAAGATTGATAAACGTCTGTTAAAAATGTTGGCTGAGAAACCAAACATGGATCATGCTGGTGCCAATGTTAACTTGACCATTACAAGCTCATATTTAAATCTTGTTTCAATGGAAACTGGTGAAGTAAGTATTTGTAATAAATGGCACTCATTTCATTAAAAAAAAAAGCTTTACAATGGGCTCAATTCATGAAGTCACATGATAAAAACAAACACGTGTTTTCCATTGAATTCAAAGCAAACATTAAACTAATTGTACTTGTTGTTCTATTTGTAAAACTCGGATAAAATTTCATATTTGAGTAAAGATGTTTAAATGTTAGGGGAAAAAATTCTTCTAAAAGATTTTTTTAAATTAAAAAAAAGTCATATTTTATGTTTAGACTTTTAAATAAAATGCATTTTGTATTCATATGTACTTTTTAAGAGAAAGTTTCTGCAAAGAGCAAAACTTGGCAACAACTTAGCACATTAACTGATTAGCTGGAAACACTAGCTAGTTTTTATCGTGTGACTAGGACGTCGCATGAGTTTTTGAATTGATTGGCTAGAATCACATGGCTTTCTTGATCATGTGACTATGATGTCACATGAATTGAGCCCATTGGGTACTTGCATATTGTCAACTAATTTCATCAAATCTAAAAACGCTGGGACTTTAAAAACTATCACCAAATGCTGTTTTGTTATTGTGTTTGAACATTGGTGGTAATGGTTTTCCGTTATTGACTGCATATTGTAGCATTTGGATAAACTAATTTCATTGTTTAATGTAACATTGTTCTAATGAATGACATCGCAATTTCCACAAGCATGTGGATTCTGCACTTTGAACATGTTTTTTCTGTGTCCCTACCTTCCACATCAATTTGAATTTTTAAAAATGAGATTGGTGGGGAATTTGTTTATAATGAAAGAAAGGGTTAAAATTACTTTAAGTTGAGAAATTTGTTTTAGATGCACAGATGTCCAAATTCACATGTCTTTAAACTGTGTAGAGGGACAGGGAATATATATTTTGGAAGTAAAGTATTAAAGGCTATAATCAACTCATATTTTGATTTGGAAGAAATGAATATATCAATTGGAAAACTGTTTTCTGCTTTTTATCACACACATTCGATTAATATACTGCCGGTATAAGGAATTGGCAGCATTAAATTCTATTATGTAAAGTTATAGATGCAAAACTGTTCTCGATTTGAATCATTGCTGATAGAAATGCAGTGTCATTCATAGCACTTAAAACAAGGTAATTTTCTGACTCTTGTCCTTTCCATAAAAAGGAATAACTTGAATTTTTTTTTAAATATGGAATTGGCAATTTCACTTAAATCTGGAGATTAAGAGACATTTACACACTTCGAAATAGGAATATCAAGCTTAGGAAAAATAGGGGAAAAAAATAAAAACCACAAAGGAAAACCTGATATTTATACTTAGAGTAATTTTTATGGTGGCAACATCCAAAAGCTTAATGAAAACTTTGTCTATTATGTTTAAATCTATGGTATTGAAATTTTCACTTAAAAAAGCACAGAAATTTTTTAAAAAGTAATTAAAACTTAAAATTTGGCTGTACAAATATATATGTGAGGCCCAGCAGCCGAGTGGTAACGTATTGCGCTTCCACACCATAGGTCCGGGGTTCTATCCTCAGGCTGGGCAAGATCGACTCAGCCTTTCATCTCTTCAGTGGGTTAATAAATGAGTACCAAGCTAGCTTGGGGACTAAACACTGGGGGTTTTACTTCAGACTGGCCACCTGATCAGGACATCTGCTTATGCACCTCAGCGCCCAATGGTGACGTATACTGAGATGGGCACAGTAGGCCTTGGTCCTCATGGGCTGTTGCACAGCTGAGTTTAGTTTTAGTTTAAATATAAATGTATGTCATGTTTGATTTTAAATCACATTTTTTACAAAAAGAATCGATAAACTTCTAAGTAATTTCAATAATACAAGTATCCATAAATATTTTCTTTAATATCAAGTATTGTATTTTGTAGAGTAATATTTTTATGGAACCATGCAGATGTAGTCAATTAAAATTATTAATGCTATTTATTAGATAAAAAATTTTTATATAACTGGTAAGTAATTAATTTTAATATTTAATTAAACTATTAATAATTATAATATTTACTATAGTTTTTATATTGCTCTTTTTAATCAAGGTTAGATATTACAAAATAACTATCCAGATGTACATTTATTTAGAAAAATTAATTTTTTTCAGGTTTTTAGCTTGATAATCCGTTACAGTGCTATCTTAGGAGGTTTTGTATATGCCATCATATTTTTCTTACTATTAAATATAGAAATACACAATGGGGGGAACTTTAATAGTAGCAACTAATTTTTTACAACTGATAAATTTTTTAAACATGCATTTGTTTTGTAAAGCCCTTCAATGTAGTTGGCAGGTGCATCACCATTTCAACTGATGTGGAAGTTGTAGAATATTTTTAGCTGTACCTGTTGTGTTGACATTTCTAACAGGAAAGGAAGGAGAATCAGTTTTTCATGAAATATAGTTCAATAAATTTTATTCACCTAAAATCCACACACAAATCATAAAATTCATAATCTATTCCAAAAAAATAAATACTTTTACATCAGATGGTTTAAAATTAAAAGGAATTATGCTTGATTTTAAATATTTTGATTTCTTTAAATTAAGAAATGCATGTGTTTATTATAAAATACTAATTTTTTTTCTTTTGTAGGTAATTGCTTATCATGAAATGCCAAAAATATCATTTGCCTCTGGTGGAGATGCTGTAAGTGTGTGACTGTTTTGTTCATATGTACACACTATTCAAAATATTTAGCATTAGACTTGATTGCTGGATTTTATTATATCTGTTTTATTATATTTTAATATATTTAAGTGTATCATTAATTAAAAATTCTCCGATAAGTAAATATATCTTAAAAATATTTGATTTATTATATAAATTTTGTAAGTTTAATTATATTTTGTTTATATTTTTGTGACTAATGTGTATTATATTGTAGTAATTATCTAAACTCTAAACAAGTTAAATTATTTAAGATGTTATTTATTTTACTATATGATTAAATAAATTAAAATGTGTTAAAATCTAAGTATATCTTAACTTTTTTTACTAGCTAACTTGTTATTTTTGCTGCAATATATGTATTTCGATTTAACCCTGTCTCATTCAAATATATTGTAATGTAAGAATAATTGTTACTCGAGTTGCATCTCAAGATACACTGTAGGGCATTAAAATTGTAGCACCAGGAGGGAACAAAACTTACTTATTGTACATATATAATATGGTAGAAAGAAAACATGATTTAATTTGTTATCAATTTGGTAGTACACAGGATTCAAAATTCACACTGAAAATAAGAACTTGTTGTATTGAAACTGAAGAACTTGTGCTATGCAAAATTTTTTCGCAGGAATGGATACCATGTGAAACTATTATTACAGCAAAGTACTAAGATTAATATCACTGCTGCTATATTTAATGCTAACAAGAAGTAGTAAAACTTGACTAGAGAAAGCATCATTGTTAACAACTTATTACAATTTTTGAAGTATGAGAAAATTTTATAGCATGAGTTCTCGTGGGTTAATAACTGCTCTAAATTTTTAAATACCTGGCTGATGGAGAAGCAAATATTTATACTGTGTTATTGGCAAAGCAGCTGATTAATTTACTTGGAAATTTTCTTCAGATACATTGTTAGGTTTATTAGATTATTTGCATTCGTTTGTATGGTTCAAAAAGTAAAATAATAAAAAGGATTAATTATAACCATGGTTTTTATAAGTATCGCTACTATTAAAGCTTTTTTATTATTTCTATTTGACTTGAATGTTAAATTTAGTTTTGATAATAACTAATGTATTTCCTGCACTGGCTTGGAAAGTAAAATGCTTTGATCTGTCTATAAAATAAAATGTTGTTTCCACAGTGAAAATTTTACCCTTCTCCCTCCCAGAAAAAAACTCACATTTCTTAATACATGAAGAACTTATAAATGAAAATCACTTTAGTTATTCATGTATGGTGTAAACTATCTGCTAAATTTTATATGAACATCTGCTAAAATGAAATTTTCTATTGAAATGCAGACTGGCTGAAATATGGTTACAAATTTCCTTTCAATTTTTCTTGGAAATTGAAAAAATGCCTATAACAATTTTTACTATTTCCAGAATTTTTTTACCACTTAAAATATATAATTGTCTTATTTGTCCTACATTTTTATTTAAAATATTGATATATAACATTTGTGTAATATTTGCTTATATGTCCTTATTTAATATACATTTTAAATAGTTATAGATTATTAAAATTATATCTATTTTAAACCATGTTGATAAACCATTTTGTTTTGATAATTTTCTTAAAAATGGTATTCCAAATCTAATTTTTTTAAGTATTATTTTTTTATTACAATGAGTACTGTATTGTATTCCTCTTTATTATTTTATCTTGTTTAAATTATGTAAAACACATTGTTGAGTGATGAAATTTTTTTAGTACTGAATTGATTTTTTACTATTGGTTTAAAATTCATGTAATTGATACATCTTCTTAATTTTCTAATTCTAATGACTTTTTGTTAATTTTCTAGGATACAATGGATTTTGTTTCATATGTTGCCAAAGATCAGCGTTATGGCAGAGCATGTTTTGTTCTGGAATGTGGTGGGGGTCTTGCACAGGATGTTATAACAACCATTGGTCAAGCTTTTGAGTTGCGTTATAAGCAATTTCTGAAAAAGACACCTTCTGTCAGAAGTGAAACTGAACAGTAAATATTTTAAATCTATTATACAATTATTAATAAAGGATTGATATTGAAATTAGGTTTACCAAAGTAAAATCAGATTCTTTTACTTCATAGAATTTCAGTTTGTAAATTTATATTTCAAATAGCATGTTATGTTTTTGTATTAATTATTATATTGGTACTTAAGTTTAAAATACACATTTGCCACATATTATTTTTCCTACATTTTTATTTATTCTGCACTTATGTTTGTCTGCTAATTTTCATGTATTAGTAATTATGTTTGAGACATTCTTCAAAATTACTTAATTCTTAGTTAAAAGTGCTATTATCTATCAGTCACTCAGAAACAAGATATTTTTCTCAAATATTTTACAATTTAAGCATGCTTGATTTTATTTGGAAACAAATTTACATGTTGTAGGTATACAATATTCCAATTAGATTTTTCAAGATGGTCTAGAATTTAGATTCTTTTTCAATCAATGTATTTACCACAATAAACCTGACTTCTCTTAGATTTAAAAGAAATCCTAATACAGTATTGTTTATAAGAAAGCTACTGAACTTATTGCTTTTTGTACTTATTTCAAGGAAATAATGTATAATTGTATTATCTTGTGGAGATGAAGGTGTTTAATGATTCATCCAAAGATAGTTGCAAGTACTTTTTACTCTATTCAGAATAAGTGCATGCATATAATGTTTTTAAATTTTGTCTGTCTTTAACTTAATATCATAAGATAGGAAATTGTTCCAAGTAAGTAGCCATTTCTTTGTGGCATCTAAACACTTTTTTGGGATACTTCATTTCAAGGTGTGGTTAGTAAAACACTGAAAAAGAGGAAGAATTTCAGACCTTTTAAAAGATAATTTTATATTTTACATGGACTTTTGTCTAAATGCATTTTTAAGAAATTAAAAAAGAAACATGCTTACTGAACAAAATATATAAAAGTATTCTAAAGTAAATGAAGTAATGCATTCTTAGAATTTGTATTGCAGTGTTCACTTTAGAAGATGCTTTTTCTGATTTGTGTGTTAAATTTTTAATATTCTCTATTTGAGAGAAAAAGGGTTTGAATATTTAAGATTATTAATTATATATATATAAATAATATATGTATATATATATATATATACTAGTGGTTTGGACAGATGTTCTGTACACACGTCTTAAATCCGAAAATTACAAACTTTTTTGAATAAGTTGTAACAATCTGGACCGTTTTGATGAAATTTTTTTATAAAGAAAGTTATTACAATATCTGACATCACATGTACAGTTACCACAATTCGACCTATCGATTGAGTGGGAGTATGTATTTACTATGAACTAAGTTGAATGTGGAAGCTATTCTGAATAGAAACTTAAACTTGTTTTGATTAAAGGGTAAAAAAGATTAAAAAAAACTCAAGCTATTTATATAACAGGTATATTTTTTTTAATGCACGAACAATACATTTATCGTAATGCCATTGAATGTACAATGTTTTTGGTTAATCCTTGAAGGGTATAAACAAACAAATGCGATGGGTTGCCAAACCCATGGAGATGAAACGTATAATTAGTCATGTGAAAAGCAAGGATTTTCTAAATCTAAACAACAAATTGTTCTTGTTTGACCTTCTGACTTATTAATGGTCATAGCTAATGCCAAGCGAATTGGAAATTGCAAACATTTGAGTCTGAAAGAATTATTGGGATCTGTGGTAGAAGCACAACTTCACCTTTAAGTTTGCTGCTCAAATTAGTGGCCTCAAAAATTTTACCCATGATTTTTTTATGAACAAACACGCTCCCTTACATAATTTTGGCGCATTTTTAATTAATTGCGATATCAGACCAATTTGCGGCTGTGGGTAGCCCAGTGGTTGGTAAGGTATCGGATCATAGCAGGCATGTCATGAGTTTGAGCCCAGTACCACTATAGACCTGCTGTGTAGGGCAACGTTGCACGTTAAATCTGTCGAGAGCTGAAACGTCCTCTCATTGGTAAGGTGTTAGGAGAGGGGGGTGCCAGCTCAGGTGTCGTCCACGTCACTTGACCATGGTTCAAAATTACGTGGCCCATCACCAAAAGCCCTCGTGTAGCTTAACGGTGCAACGTTAATATTCACTCACTCACTCCTCAGGCCAAATTGTGTATCTAAATCATTCTCAAATCTACTTGAACCCACACAAAATATATCATCCAAGTCGGACTAGCCGTTTAGGAGGAGTTCAGTCACATACACACCACAGAAGAGTTGTTTATATAAAGATTATTTGAAAATATACTACTTAAAAACGCTAAAAAGCATGATTCGTCTACATATTTGTAACAACGAAGACCCGATTTGGCTAGCTTGGCCGAAAATCGATTTTCGACGTCAGCTTACGTCATTTTTATAACAATAACGTTACAACAATGCCGGTGAATATTGAGTTTAATGTTTTTAATTAATATCTTTTTAACTAATTGCGATATCGGACCGAATTGTAAATCTAAACCATTCTCGAATCCACTCGAACTTGACACTAAAAATTTCATCAAAATTGGTCCAGTCATTTAGGAGGAGTTTAGTCATTTATATAGGCGCACAGAAGATTTTTATATTTAAAGAGATATATACACATGTGTCCGTAAATTAAGGATAATGCAAGTTCAGGCAAACAAAGAGTCGGAAGCAAATTAAATGTGACTTATTTGTATAGTCTTTTAATTAAACAAAAGGTTAAGAGCAAGAAAGATGCTAAATGTCTGATATCAGTAATAAAAATTATGATTTTTGCTCCCTGCGGCTAATAACAAAAAAACCCCTATTTACAAAAATCAATATTACATGCTTGGGATAATATATCCTTGGATACTTCCTGCTGGGTATGCCCACATTCCAGCTGATTGATAATTCTACCACGTAAAAAATCATCCAAATGTGTTCTTTGTGTCATAACTATACAGTTATTTCATTGAAAGGCTTATAAAGCTCTTGTGAAAATTCTCATTTTGAAACACAATTATTGGGTTCTTTAAATTAAAATGTAACTTATTTGTCACTTCCAAAAAAAGCACTTTTCTTTTTATTAGGAGTTTTAACTACTTCTGAAAATATTTTAAAATTAAAATACCGTAAAATCCGGCATATAATGGACACCTCCGTATATTGCGCACCTATATTTTCAAGCTGCAATTTTTAGTGTTTCAACATATTCGCCTTTTAACGTGCACCCTCTTTTTTGCGGAGACACCTGAAATGTACATGTGCAATGCTTTTATGTTTTGAAGTCATTTTTTCAAGGTATTCAAAGTGTTAGAAAAAAATTGTATACTTCCAGAACTACACAATCCTTTTTAGTTCATAGGGAATGTCATTTCTTTTAAATAAACACTATTTTTCGATGCATGTAAAAGAATTTTTTTCTAAGATCATCTTTTTTTTTCCCTTCTTGTTTTTAAACCTTTTATTTTTGTACCTGGTGTATAACCATCCACCCATAAATTTCAATCTTATTTTTTGTGTTAAAAGTTCACATTATACGCCAGGTTTTACAGTATATGTGTGCCAAAACAATTTCAGTTTAAGGCTATTGGATTTTAAAAAATCAAAGGTTGGTTATAAGATACATTTAACAAATTTACATCACATTTTTTGAAGTAAAATTTTTTAAAAATTTAATATTGAAATGTAGGTACAAGTTATTCTTAACATAGCAATCAATCAAATGTTTTCCTTACTAGCTACATAATCTTATTGTATTTATTACAGTAAAAGTATTGCAAATGTGTTTCTTAAAAAATTGATATTTACATATTAAATTGGAATTTTATGTGTAAACTTGCCAAAGAATACATTTCAACATGTGACTATGTGAAAATTTTAATTAAAAATTTTCCCTTATCTAAATAGGCATCAAGCTTCTGTGACAAATGGAAATTTAATACCATCACGAGATGATCCTGAGTACTACAATGATCTGCCAGGAAAAGTACCACCTGATGTGATTGCAAATGCTGCATTTTTAGACAATGTATCTTTAAAAAGTACATCTGAGGTAGTGTACTTAATGTTGTGTTTCTGTCTTTCTAAATTATTACTCCATAAATGATTTTTTTTAATTCTTTGATAAAAGTTATATTAATTCTTGTAGTTTTGTTGAAATATTCATGAAATGTGACATTTTGGTATTAACATGAGAAAAGATATTTTTAGATGATGTTAAACAATGTACAAAATAAGTATTACAACTAAAATTGAGATCTTGTTGTATGTTGAATAAGGAACAATTTGATTGCATCATCAATTTTCTCAGTAAGTTTTACTTTATTTAGAAATATAATTAATAAGATGAAGTGTTATTTAAAAAAAAGGATTAAATTAATTGGTTTTTGAAACCTTATTTAAGATGAGGAAGAGAAAAATACACATTATTTTAAAATATTTGCAACATGCAGAATTATGTGCTATATTAATCGCAGAAATGTTGTTGGGGAATAAATTAAAGTTTAAAAATAAAAAAAACACCCTTTTATAGTTAATCGAACTAAATTGTAACTTAATCTGTAAGTCACCAGATGTAGGATGGGATCTGAAAATAGGAGATCATTAATCCTGATCAGAGCAAAGGAACAAAATTATTAAATTATTGTATTGTCATCGGTCCTGAACAAGTGAGCAAAATTTCGAATTAATCTGACCTTTTAAAGTGAGTAAAAATTGAGTTCAAAGATTCTGTTACATACAAGTGAAGCTTATAAAAGGGTGTTATAAAAATAATTCTAAAAAATGCCATTTTAAGAATGAGTAATAATTTACATAGTAGTGTTATTTTATGTAGTATAAAAATATTTGTATAATTTTCCTTTCTGAAAAAAATATAGACACACAAACACATTAAGGTGAAACACAAATATATATATGAAAAATATTTTTGTGAAATATTGGGATTGAAAATCCAAATGGTGAAGCAATTACAAAGGGTGACATTTAGTTTAAGTTTGGAGTGATAAATTTGATAATTCCAACCTTCCACCTATTACAACTTGGTAGGCTAATATGGGCATATCTAAAAACTAAAATTTAAAAACTGAGATATTCCCTGTCATAAGATTTCAGAAGTATCAAGACACCAACATATTAAAATAGCAGAATGGCTAGGTAATAAAATGCTTTCCACAGGCTTATATAAGAGCCTGTGAAAATTGGCACAAGTTAAATGTAAAAACAATCGCCAATAGACTTAAAAGTTTAAACAAATCTTCAATACTAAAAAATCATCACCCAGCACAAGATGTCTTGATTATTAAAAATTGGCACAACTTCCAGGCGAGTACTTAAACATTTACCAACCCTCTTATATCTCTGGAAAAGATTTCAATTAAATACTAAAATCAACACATGAATAATTCCAAGTTCTCAGAAAAAAGATTTTAATTATTTGGTTGGTTACTGATTGATTGGCAATGAAAAATATTACAATTTAGAAGATGTAAATGGTGAGCTTAGAGTGTAAATTGTGTGCTTTTTTGTGTATCCCAAAGTGAGTAAAATAAACATAAATAACTTTTTAAGAAAGTAATAAAGGTTAAATGATATTAGAAACATACAAAAACTTTCGTCACACCTAGACCATTAATAAGCTGTTATTGTGTAATGGATTTGAAAATTATGAATCCCAACTTATAAAGGATGATTAAATCCTTGTTGTATATAGGTTTTGAAGATTTTTTAAATGTATGTGATCCTTTTTAATTAATTGGATAATCATACATTAGAAAATTTATTAGTTTCATATTGCTGAGTTTTTTCAATATTATATGTAGTTAAATCATTTCTTTGCAAAAAAAGTTGAATATTACTTTTCTAAATATTGATAAATGTAAATTATACTATTTAAATCACGGGCTTTTATAACTTTAAAATTAAAAGCATCTCTTTTATGATGAATATTACTGTACAATTTATTATCAATAATTTGTAAATCTAAAAAGACATATTTGTAATAATTTTAGGTAGCATGGATTAAATTTAAATACCACATGACTTATAGTTTAATCATCTATATATATCTGATTAAAAAATATTTTTATACGACTCAATTCAAAGTAGTGTAAGCATAAATTCACCAAACTATTACTGGCTGGCTACCTGGAGGTTGAGGTCCTTTTATTTGTTTATAAAGCTTATAATCAGATATAATATGAATTTTTATCTTTAAAACATATTTAATGAGTGTATTGAACTTTTCAAGGACTAAAGAATCATTCTGTCAATTTTTCTTAAATGTATTTGAAAGAAATCCTAATATTTTCTGTATTTTAATACAAATAAAGTCCTTTTACAAGAGTCATGGAAAATGTCTGGAACACCTTGAAAATAAATACAAAGAAATTAACATTTTTTTATTGATGAGGATAGTATAGACAAAAAATGGAATACACTAAAGGAAACAATGATTGAAACAGGTAACAAAGTTGTGCAAAAGGTAAAAAAAAAAAAAAAAAGTAAAAAGGACTGGTTTGACAATGATTGTTTCATGGCTACAAAGAGGAAGAATGAGGCACACATAGTAAAATGCTGAGTAAGAGACATTAAAGAAACTCAGTGATTGCATACAAAGATGCGAGAAAAGAACTCATAGGGCGAAAAAATAAAGGATATTTCTCGAGGGTCTTTTTAAAAATGTATATTTTAGGGGATCCAATCAAAGCAGAGCTTTCTTTTGAGAAATAAACCTTGGGAGCAAAGAATTTAAGCCAAGAATACACTAAAGGCTAC
Organism: Trichonephila clavipes; assembly: GCA_019973935.1. Classification (NCBI taxonomy): domain Eukaryota; kingdom Metazoa; phylum Arthropoda; class Arachnida; order Araneae; family Nephilidae; genus Trichonephila; species Trichonephila clavipes. Next base: position 38,059 of record BMAU01006061.1, on the reverse strand, counting down.
TACACCTCTTGTCCTAATTGAGAAGGAAATATTTTGAGTGATAAAACTGAAGTGTTAAGGAGATGGAATGAACATTTCAACAACTTAACAGTGATAATGGTGAATATGAAGAACTTGCAGGAAGCATGGAAACTCAGAACCAAGCTGTAGTTGAACCACCATCACTGGAGGAAATAATTGAAGTCATAAATGAACTTAAAAGACAATAAAGCACCCAACCCTGATACTGTTCCATCTGAGCTACTGAAAAATGGAGGAAAATTAATTCAAGCCATTTTGGGAACAGAAAGTAATCCCCAAGGAATGGAAAATGAGTATAATTTGGGATACATAAGAAAGGAAATATACTCGAGTATTCAAATTATAGAGGAATTAGTCTGCTTTGTACAAGTTATAAGGTATTCTTAAATATTCTATTTAACAGACTTTCTGCACTAGTGGAAAATACAGTTGGAGACTACCAAACTGGATTTCGGAAGGGAAGATCCACTACAGAGCAGATATTCATCATCCGTTAGATTTTGGAGAAAACAAGGGAATTTTGAATTAATACGTATCACCTCTTTTTTTTAAATTCTTTTATTTAACTTGCAATGTAATTTGTTCAGGTGGAATCTTGCAACTAAAATTTGAAGCTGATGTCTTCAACCGATTGAGCTGAAATTTTGTATACATGTTTAGTTTAGATGACAATGCATGTTTGGGTCATTTATATTCCAATATTGCAATAAGTTAAAAAGATATTAATTAAAAACCTTAAAACGGATAATTGTTTTACCCCTGTTTGCTTTTTATCCTGCCAAGCAGCTTTTGGTTTAAGCTTAAAGAAGTTCCGATTTTTATCAACGTTTTTAAAAAAGCTATCTTAATTCTTTTTATCATTCTGACAAAAATTAATTATAGAATCGGAAAGTCAGTTATTGTGCCACATTACGGTATAACTCCTTTTACAAAATAATGATATTTTCTGTTTTTTATGATTTTTTCCAAAATGAGTCAAAATCGATGCATTTTCATGAAATGATTTCTAAATCGTTCCATATGAATTTTTTTTCGAGTTAATGAATTGGTATTCTACACTAAAAAAGCTACCGCTTTTCTCTTTTAGAATCAGTCATTTAAAAAATAAAACACCAAAAAGAATTTTTTCATGATTTTTCAAAAAATACTCAAATTTTTAATTAAATATTTAATAACTTCATCATTTATAAAGAAAATTACACAATTTTTTTTCCGCTTGTAGAACAGTATAATCCAAATTCTGTACAAAGATTTAAAAAATCGGTTTAAAATTTTATGGATTTAAAAAAATTTTTGTGTTTTTCATCTTTAATATGGTATTAAAGTAAAAGCAAAAAAAAAATTAGTTTTAATATTTTGATTAATTTTGCTTTGTCCAAGTTGTTTTGGTCTTACAGTGTTTACCCCCCATTTCCCTCTTGTTGCGGCTCGAATGAAATATGTGCCATGTATGTGGCCCAGCGGGAAAAAAGGTTGAGTACACCTGAACTAGACTGTTTGAAATTAACCGACAAACGACCTAGCAACAATGATGCGTTAAATGAGATGAACATACTGAGAAACCTGTCCAGCGATAACTAAAAAGTAAAAAAACTTTTTAAAAAACAAGCTTTTATTTAAATGCGCTAAAAAGAATAAAATAAACTTTTCTTTTAAACTATTTTTTACTATCAACTTAAAACGTCATTACACAATTTATGATATAAAAGCTTGTTGAGAGATTTATTTGTGTAGACAAACAATTTTTAAAATTTTCAAGCCAAGTAAATGAGTACTTAAATCTTGCGACAAACTTTTATATTATAAATTGCATAATGACATTATAAGTTGATAGTAAAAAAAGTTTATTTTATTCTTTTTAGCAGCATATTTAAATAAAAGCTTGTTTTAAAAAGTTTTTCTACTTCATTTATTGATTTTAAAACCGCTTATGATAGCATCAGAAAGGCTCTTATTGTAGCCATGAAGGAGTTTGAAATCTCTAATAAGTTATTAAGTGAAACAAAGATCGTGGTCAAGGTGCAGAATGATCTTTCAAAGATTTTTAGATTTATTTTTGGAGGAATTCAGGAAAATAGAACATGACGCTCTTCATCAAAATAAAATGGGCAGGTCACGTTATCAGAATGAACTAAGATTGCACCACTTAAGTCTTCAATGCTCAACCAATTGGCACATGAAGAAAGGGCAGGCCTAATCTTGGATGGATTGATGGACTAGAAAAAGATCTTGGTAGTTTTGAGAACTAAGAATTGGAAAACACAAGCTAGAAGACGGCTGGCCTGGAAAAGGCTTCTTGAGAAGGCCAAAGCCCACCCTGGGCTGTTGAGCCACTGAGGAAGAAAGGAATAAGTCCTTAAAATGAGATGTATATGAATTGCATTATCCGTTTTTGTGCACAGTATTCTCAATTTCTTTTTGTACTTTTTTATCAACATATTAATTAATAAGGAATTTTAAATTTGTCACTTTTCTTCATTGAAAAGTATAATTTTAAATATATTTATATTAAAATATATGTCTAATTTAGGAATATAGCAATGCTTTTTCAAATATTTAAATCCTGGGTTTCTTGAAAATGCTTAAAATTGTTAAGCAAATATTCATAAATACTGGATAAGTTTCTTTTCAATTATATTCAATGATCTTCCTAATACATATTTTTGCAAATATAAAAATATCTAGACAAAATGTTTAGAAAGAAAATATATATATCTTTTCTCTTTGTTTTTTTCTAGGGTAGTCCAACCATGAAAGAACCTAACTGCAATTTTCCACATTTTTCTATCTCGCATTCTACAACTCCTGTTCAAAAAGATTTTCCTGAAAGTTTAATTGATCTAACTACCAACACAAACTATGTTTCTGTATATCGAAGGCCTAGACCAGGTTTGTCCATGTTACTTTTTCATCTTATTTATATGCATAAAACTGCTCTAATTATACCTTTAATCACATTCATATGTTTATATGCATGTACATATTGCTCGATTTGAAATAAAATGCACAAAACCATATTTTAGAACCTCTGATCTTGTATCCAGCAACATATTTAAATAAAAGTACTTGTTCACCGCTTTTGAATTAAACATTCCAACGTCTTTATTTTTGATAATCAGTTCATATAGAGTGTGTCAGTACTTCTCATGCATTGTATAGCAATCTACTAGTACCATTTTATTTATAAAGATACTAAAAAGTAAATATTAAAATCTGAAACATTTTTTTAAAAGAAATAATGCATTTGAAGATTAATTATAAAAAATGTAACAAAAATTTTTACAGTAAGGAGAATTTCTAATTTTCAATATAGAATGGAATAGTGTTTTATTTAGCTAAAGCAAACACATTTATTCTTTATGCATGCTCTGTGCCTCATATTTAGCGAACTTTTCACATTAAGTATTTCATTATTCTGGTTTTAAATTTTTGTTTGTGTTTTATATAACAGAATATGCCAAAGATAACATGTAAAGTTTTTCATTTTCCTTATCAATGTTGTATATTTTGCATGCCAAGAGTTTTTGATAATAAAGATATTTTGATAAATATCGAGTCTTCTTAAAAATATGATATAATTAATTTTCTCAACTGTATTGAAATCAATCTTGCATAGTTTAGTACTGATGTATTTGCTCAGCAGCCATTTTCACACACACACAAAAAAAGTTCTCACATTTGGCTTGAACATAACTTTTTGTGTAAATTGTCTTATTTTTCCCATATTTTTTATGAAAAATTATTGAAATTTGGGACTTGCCTTCTAAGGAAGATCATATAAGTGGAGTATTTTCACAGCTCCAGACCATTCTATCAAACAAATAAGGCTAAGAAGAACAATGTCTCTTGATTTAAAAATGGATTACCTGCTATCTGAATGTTGCTGTCTAGTACTTTTATTTTAAAATCAGCTTTTTTTCTTCTATTTTTGTTAATGTTATAATGAAATTTAAGTAATGAAATAAATATAAGTGAGGTTTAATTGTGTAAATAAACTTTGTCCCAAATTTTTCAAAATCTTTGCCAATTTATTGGTTAACAGGCTAATAATACCTTACACTTAATGTATTTTATTTACTTAAGCTTTAACTGCCTTTGGGGGTAAATGAAATAACTGAACATATTAGATTTATATTGTTTCTAGAAAGTAAGATTATTCACTTAGACTTTTTATACCAGTTTTGTTTTCAGAATATAAAAAAACTTGTTTTAAATTCTTTGAATATATATGAAACAATGAAAGAACCATTTGAAGAACTTTTGCACCTATAAAATAAGCATTTATGCTGCAGAAAGTAAACTATCATTTGTTTTTTAACTATTGTGATACAATTCAATATATCAATCATCCTGTGTACCAAGTTGCTAAATTGTCTAGTTTTGATACAAAGATTAGTTAATTGAATCAACATTTATGCTTATTTCATGCAGACATTTTTACTAGGTATTGTAAAAATATTAACTTCTGAAATTTTCTTAAAAGCAACTGAATTAGTATTCATTCAGTTGTATTGTTTTCAGTGAATTGAGTCCACTATCCGCAAATGTTATTAGTTATAGAGAAAAATTCCGTTAATTATTAAAGTAATAGAATCAAAATAATGTAATGGCTATTTAATATACATGTGTATATTTCAAAATTGTTTCGTATAAATCATGTTTTAGAATTTACGTTAAATGTGGTTTTTTTTCTCTCTTGACTGTAGAATATGTAAATACAACAGCTGTCATTTCAAATGAACGAAATTGTGATACTTCTACAAAGCAAAAACAAGTGAATCATGATATATTTGATATGCGTGAGTTCTTGTTCGTTTATTTTTTAAAAAATACATTACAAAAAAATCATTTTTTAGAATTATTTTGTATGGAAAAAAATCTAAATTGTTTTCATTTTTAATGTATACTTATTTTTTAAAAGTTAAAAATAAGTTTATGTATGTTATATTTTGTTTTTAAAATAATGACATAAATATAGGTATTTAATAACAGAAAAATAGTAACATTTGTTTCCTTTATATAAGTTCTTTCTGCACATATTGAAGAATATTGTTACTTAAATGTTATTGTCTTTCAAATGTGGAAAAGGTCAATGTAATTAATAGGCAGGTTCTTTTAGAGTAAAATGTGATTTATTCTTGGAATTATCCGATATTTAGAATATATTGAATGAACAAGTAACATTGCACTTAAAGACCACAATAACATAAATTCAAAGTTCACTTAGCAATATAAATCCTTTATCAGAATATCATATTAGGTTGACAAACCACGCACTAAAGTTTGATTCTAATCAATGGGCACAGAAGCAAATTAAGAACATGGCATCTAAATTTTAAATATTAAGGTTTATTTTAAAGAAAAACATTTAAGGAAAAACAGTTAGTATACAGTTAGCAAACACTCGGACATGACTTCACTCCGTCGTACCCAAAGACCGAATTGTGAAACTTCACATTCCACATTCCAAGGCGGGAAACTACCCATCCCCTGTAGCAGGTGTTAATGGACCTTTCCACTCCTACACCTCCCCCCTTAAAAAGCTCATCCGTCATACTAGGACGATGCAGCTGAAAAGAAACTATAAAAAACACAAAAAACATGCATACATACATGACAAGAACGAGATAACGAGAGAAATTTTTTGTTTCAGGTATCACGTGAAAAGGGCTTTTGCTAATACAACTCCCACATAGTTTTGCAAATCACATTAATATGCTAGAAAAATTAATATCCATACAAGTTACAAACACAAATAATACTCAAAAAAAAATATTGTATAAAAAGACAAGTTACTAAAAATATATCACAAAATCTAAAATAATTATACAACATGTACTAGCAAAGCATATTTAGAAGCCAAAGTTTTAATCTTTAACAGTTTTCAGAAATTAGGTACTGAAAAACGTTAAGTATATATATAATCATTGGCATAAATCTTATCTATTTAACAGGAGTAGGCAACCTGGATAATTCATTACTTTTACATGCTTAAACCTCCAGCCAAACATTAATTTCTATATTGTACCAGGTTTAACCATTTAAAAAAATTTCTCTTTTTCTTCCAATTTCTAAGTAGAATGAAAGCAAGAAAAATCCTTTTCCATCCCAAAAGCGACAAAAAGCAACCAATGCATGTTATTGTCCATAGAATATCCACACGCACCTTAACTACTTCCAATCCTACTTTCAACTCCAATTTAACAATACCTGTTATGAGATCATGACAACATTGTTCCATGGTTGAGTCAATAAAATTGGAAATACATTCCTTACGGAGCCGACCACGCCTATTACTATACAAGATTCTATTTTTAAATACACAAGTAAAGGCAACCTCTCTCTTGCTTTCTTTTATACCTTGTCCATTTGTTTGGACTTTCGATCCATTAATTTTTACTGCAACCAAATCTCCGTTTGGAATGTTCATTAAAGACTGTGTGTAAGTCTGAGGGAGTAGATCGGTGACCACTTCTTGGCTGCAAACTGATTCCGAATTTACTGAATTAATAATTCCTTCTTCCCTGAAGGTTCTCGAAGTATTGCAGGATTGCGAACCATTTGCGAGTTTTCTATTAATCCTTCATAATTAGAGGAACAGATTAACATGTCGTTAACCAAATTTTTAGAGACAGGCACAACACCGTGCCTCAGGTCATTCAATTCCATATTGGAACCTTTCAATTCACCAATTTCATGCTCCCAAAATGCAGACGTAATTTGAATTGTCCCTTTATTATCGACGCTTTGTCCTTCAACAACATCTGCTGTTACCACAGGTATCTGGGCACCTGTGTCTATGGCAGCATTCAAAATTCCTTGCTCACCCTTAGCCTTGATGTGAACAATCCTTAAATTGTCCATTCCCTTCTCTTCCTTGATAGGAGTAGTTACTGGTATCGTAGCTTCAGCCATCAACACAGCAGGAGATGTTTCCCACATATGTTCCTCGGCCCTCTCGATACTAATTCGGTAATTTAAAGATGTCTTCTTACGATCTTCTGCACAACTCGTCCGCTTAACATTATTCGACCGAATACTTTCGATCTCTAACCGCAGTTCATTCAATTTTGATTCCCAGCGCAGCTGCTGGATTGCGTGCTGCCTGGCGATTTTTTCCTCTGTTTCCCTTTCAACGCGTTCCTCTGAAATAACGGACAACTGAGCTCTAACGAACTCTTCTTCGTAATCTTTGCTACCGATTATGATGTTCTTTAAATCTATAATCGTCATTTTATCTGATACCTTCTGACCTAACTCCTCAGCCAACAAAACTAAATCCTGCTTTTTAGCTTTCTCCATAAATGCCATTTGAAAATTTTTTTTTTTCCAATATACCGCAACTAAACAAATAATCAAATGAAAATAACACCAAAAGGGATTGCAAAAATTAAGTACCACACATATATCTTTCATTAAAACGCACACAAACAACGTCCACTATGCTAACTCAATACTCAATGAATTAGAAAGAAATCAAAATAATAATCATATATTTCACAATATACCAAGTGTACTTAAATACTCTATAAATAAAAACTTAATATATTACTGATTATATCACTTAAAATATTACTGATACACAAGAATCACTTGAAATATTACTGATATGCAATAATCACTTGAAATATTACTGATACACAAGAATCACTTGAAATATTACTGATACGCAAGAATCACTTGAAATATTACTGATATGCAAGAATCGCTTGAAATATTACTGATACGCAAGAATCCCTTGAAATATTACTGATACGCAATAGATATAAAATATACCATTCTATTATTCCTGGCTGGAATAATAGAACACTACAAAATATATTCGGTAGTTTTTCTCCAATTTAAACTGATATTTTTTTCACATAAATCGACAAAATACTATGCGTACATAAACACCAAATAATTTCATTGACATGAAATACGTATTATTCTTTAACATTAATTTTTCAATAAACCCAATTACTATTCACTGACGTGAATTTATTACTGTACATTACAAAATAAATAAATATCATAAAGAAAAAGCATACAATTTTTCCTTAATTTATAGAACTGATGTTCTAAAACTTGCTTTCCATTTATATGGAACAAGAATAATAAAATATATATTGATGTATATAATAATTCAAAATTGAACTGGCGTTCAAAAATTTTATAACTGCATGGATATGCAATAAAATAATATACTGAGAGAATTAATGATTTTGAAGCTTTCCTTAATTTATAGAACTGATGTTCTAAAACTTACTTTCCATTTATATGGAACAAGAATAATAAAATATATACTGATGTATATAATAATTCAAAATTGAACTGGCGTTCAAAAATTTACAACTGCATGGATATGCAGAGCAAAAAAAAAAACGTACACTTACATATACAAAAATAAAATCAAAATTCTCTCTTACTAAAATGGATGCTAAACAGTATAATTTTATAAATTTCTCTCGTCTTACATTACAGGGAGTTGCAAGCAAAAACTCTTACCTGATTCATTTCTTCGCGGGAATCCAAAAAACTCGAAATTTCAGTTTCTAACATTCTTCCTGTGGGGTTTGCCACTAAGGATTGATCATCCTACCGGCTGCGCCACTAAAGTTTGATTCTAATCAATGGGCACAGAAGCAAATTAGGAACATGGCGTCTAAATTTTAAATATTAAGGTTTATTTTAAAGAAAAACAGTTAGTATACAGTTAGCAAACACTCGGACATGACTTCACTCCGTCATACCCAAAGACCGAATCGTGAAACTTCACATTCCAAGGGGGGAAACTACCCTTCCCCTGTAGCAGGTGTTAATTGACCTTTCCATTCCTACACACACAATCCACTCTCAAGTTTTGACTGACTGATTGCTTGTCTGGTCTTGCATTATACATATATGAGCTGCTTGTAGCTTCTGGCATTTTCCTGCAAAATAATCCTAGACCTTTCTGGATGTTTTGTCGCCGAATTTAGTGACCAAGTTAGTTGCCAAAATCACTTCTATTCATTTACTTTTAAATGAAACTTTTTGACCACAATACTGTTTCAGCAGACAGTTTGAAATTTCATTAAAAAATATATGTACCTGTACTATATGCAACTGTTACTTTTTAAATTATGCTTTTCCAGTATGCAACATTTGCTAAAACTACTTACTATAGAATAATAAAATACATCAGAAATCTTTATATATATATCATAAAGTGAAGGCCTTGTCTTTTCTTTTTTTAGAACCCTTTGCTGCTAGTTTGACTTCAATCCAAACAGAAAGCACTAATCCATTAGATACACTTATTGGTAGCATTTCTAATTCTACAACATTAACAACATCAAGTTCTATTCAGTCAGACAGACCTATTTCAAAAGCAGAGAGTGAACGAGCTGTATTGTTAAAAGAGCCCTGGTTTCATGGAGCAATCAGTCGGCAAGAAAGTGAAGCTCTGGTAGTGAAGGATGGAGATTTTTTGGTGCGTGAATCTCAAAATACTCCTGGGCAATATGTCCTGACAGGCATGCAAAATTTGTTAAGGAAACATCTACTTTTAGTTGATCCAGAAGGAGTAGTAAGTAGATTTTTTAACAAATATTTCCGACTTTTTGAAAAAAAATTGAGAATTTTGTTCTTCAAAAAGATAGTTATGGTTTTCTATGTATTTCAGATAAGGACAAAGGACCATGTGTTTGAAAGTGTTAGTCATTTGATTAAGCATCACAGAGATAACTGTTTGCCAATCATATCAGCCGAAAGTGCTTTGCTTTTGAGAACTCCTGTCCATAGGGTCCGATCATCTGCTAGCAAGCCAGTGCAAGTGTAAATTTGTGTATATGTTGAAGGAAGCCAGAAACTTAAATTATTATTTTACAAGCACAAGATGCAATTCATTCACAAGATATTTGAATTTTTTTTTGTAGTATTTGTAATGAATATGCATTCATTTTATAATTATTTTATTTGTCTAATCACCATGAGGAAAAAAGGCAGCACACTAAACATATTGTGTTTTTTTAAATATAAAGCAGACTGAAAAAATATTTTTTATATATATTAAATGTACATTTTTAATTAAGCTCAAAGTTAATTCTAGGAGGAACTTTGTTTCCTGAAATTGCACAAGTTTTAGTTATTGATTTCTTACTTTATGAAATTGTTACTTTTGCTTATAAATTATGAAAAAAATATTTAAATCAATCTGTATGAATCCAAGAGTTTCAGTTCACCACACAATCTGTCTAACAAGCCCTGAATAAATTATTTTTTTATATATATTTTACTTAAAATGTTTCTTTGCTACATTTGTATTCTGAAAATTACTATACTCACATTATATGGATATTTCACTACTTTTTTTAATATCTTAGTAGAAGTGCACTATTTGCAATATTCTTAAACAATTTTGTCTTTTTTTTTAAGTATTCTTACTGTATATATATATATATTGTTATCATGAGTGAAATGCCAATTTAGTATTTAATTATTGTAATTAACATTTTTAATGTTTATATTTCTCAGTATCCTGCCTTATTTTAACATTTTTTCTCAGACAACAGACTTTCACGTATCATTTTACAAGATTGTGTTAAATATATATATATGTATTACTAACTTTTGTAATTAAGAATTGACTCAGATTATTTTAACTTTTGAAAATTTAAAACAAGTGGAAGGAAAAAAATTGTAGTGTATTCTCTTTTGTTAAATATAGAATCTTTCTGTATGTGTGTATATATATGGTACATTGATGATTTTTAAAAATAAAATTCATGCTATGACAACCAAGCTTTGAAAAATGCATCCAACTATCTGTTTTACATAATTTCCAAACGTGAACAATGAAACATGATCTTATTCATATGAATTAGAGAATTTAGTTTATTTACACATTTTTCCCCAAGATAATTTCTTCCATTTTAAATACTGTTTTGTCTGGCAAGTATGTTTACAGTAAAATATTTAAAAATTTGACAATCATCCAAGCTTGCCTTTATCTGTATGTGCCTTAAAAAACAAATACAAAAAGCAGTTTATATATTTTTAATGTACATCAATTATTTAATTCATAACAGTAAGACATGACTGATTTTAAAAAACTTTGAACCAATTAATATTAGTCACTAATTTATTGATCTTGTATCTAAAAAAGATTATATAATACATTCAATTTTCTAAAATATTAATGAAAGATCTCTGGCAAGGGGTACCCTATCTTCATTTATCAAGCTACGTTGTAAAAATATTTTGAAGTAATATGTTGCCATTAACTATTTTTTATTTATTGAATCAAGTTTTACTATATCCTGTATAAAAAATCTTCATGTTTGAAAATGTACATTCAACTGTGGAAGCAGCAAAATCATAAATAAAACAGATTTTAGTCATTAAGAAAGAAAATTGTCACGGAATTTGCACTCTTGGAATTAGGGATCAAACCCAACACTTTCAGCTATTGATCATAGGCCTTATAGTTTCAAGTTGCAGCCACATAAAGAACTGATCCCTCACTCCTTAAATTTTCAAACAATCCCAAATGAAGACTATGCACAATTTGATTTAATGTACATCACTTATTTCTCTGTATATTCATCCTTTACTGGAATCATGACAACCCTTCAGCTGATTTTACAGTGTTAGTGTCTGGGTTGCTATCTCCCAAAATCAGACATTAAAAGTATATACACTATTCTACTTCATAAATAAGTTAGTGTTATTTTTTTTTACATGGTTTACTAACACAACAAGGAGTTGCCTGATGGTAATGAAATTTGGTATGCAAAGACATTTGTACTAAACATGCAAATGATTAAAATTTGGTGTACAATGAATGAATAGCTGGAGCTACTGCATACTCAGCAGGTGTCTATGAGAAGCAATTCTCAATCTGATGGAAAAAATTGCTGTGGCATTGCAATTCAGGACTCCTTTCAACGACTGAAAAAATGCCTTACTGCAGGATTCAAGCTCAGTATGAGCAACTGTCAGAGTTTGAAAGAGGTCGTATCATTGGATTGAAAGAAGCAGGTTGGGCAAATCGGAGAATGGGTCAAAGTGTAGCTGCCATTAGAAGATGCTGGCAACAATGAGTGGACAATGGCAGATTTCAGCATCATGATGGTAGCAGTCGACCTAGGACCACAGCAGTCGGGAGGACAGATTGATTGTCAGATCATCTATCACTGTACCTGATTCATCATTATCAACCATCAGACATGCAACCGGCACACCAGTGTCCACCATGACCATTCGCAGATGGCTGATAGAATGAAATTTGCACTTGCACCAACCACTGCACCTGCACACTGTCAAGCCAAATTACAGTGGTACTTGGATCGATCAGGTTGGAATCATGCTGACCGGGAATGTACAGTATTTAGTGACGAATCCTGCTTCCAATTGTGTCTTGACAATCATCGAAGATGTCCAGGGCAGCATGCCGATCTTGCTTTCACTATTGCACGTCACAATGTTGCTATGAACTGTCTTACAGCTTGTCAAACATTTCCTTGGCCAAACAGATCTCTCTCTGATCAAGCATGTTTGGGATTTGATGGGAAGGCGACTACAGCTACCAGGGAATGTTGATAAACTGGTCCGACAATCTGAGCAAATTTGACAAGAAATACCGCAGGAGACCATCAGGGTGCTTTTTCATTCTATGTCACGTTGAATGGTAGCTTGCATCCAGGCTAGAGGCTAGCTTATTGAGCTTGTTACTATGTAACTCTGAAATAAATCATTCAGTTTTTCTGAAATTTTAATCATTTTCTATTCTGTACATAACCTTTCTATCCACCAACTCCTTCTTGTTAAAGAGTGTAATTAAAAAGATTGATCTGGAACTTATAACAAAATACTATTGAAATTTTGCATTTCAATACTTATTTTACTAGTATTGTTAAGGTTTTAGGACAAAAAAAAATCCCTCATTTCTAGTACAAAATTACCAACGGAAAAGACAATCTACATAATCCAAATATTAATATCTTTGCAACATAATACACCAAAATATTTATTATGCTTCATATATTGTACATTTTTTTATTCTTGCTCAATTCCCATAAACAAATTGTAGTTGATACACAAAAATTTTTCCAGATGCGACTTTGCAATTTGCTTACTTTTATACATACTGTATCGTAGATTGGGGATTTTATGCAATCATTCACAAAGAGCGAGACAGTTCTTCAGGAGAGATGGAAATTTGTTGAAAAACAATCCTTGATATACAGGATACAGCACTCAATAAATCTCAGAAGGCCTTCACACCTTCTACAGCACTGAGACATAACTATCAATGTCTAAAATACAAGTATGTTTAAAGATTATTTGCAAGCACTCACTCATCCTATTCAACAGCGAAGTAATCACTAATTGCTGGTCAACTCTTCAGTCAAATCAACATCAACTAATCGCTAGTGGAAACGCTACTGACTCAGTTTCTGCGAGCGACTCCCTCTTTATAGGCCTAAGGGATCTTTCAAGAAAAATCCACTTAAATCATAGATCATGACATTAGTAGTTTTCTCTATTATTTTCCAGTAGCATTCATATAGTCACCAAAAATTATGCTAACTTGGCTCTATCGTCAAGTTTCCATTGAATCGCCATTATAATGTAAGTAATGGCATTGCTTGCGAATATTACAATTTTTACATAAAACAAAAAGTAATATTAACGTATTACACAAGATATAAATTATTTACACTATTTTAAGTATTCATTACAACATTAAACCACAATTCTTAAAACTTTTTAAATGAATATCATGTTTTATGATTTAGTTTGGTCTAACATTTATGTACAACTTACTTTTCACTTATAAAAATCTAGAAATTGATTAATATACAGAATGAAATAAAGTATTTGAATTTGTTAATAATGTACTTTGTGGATCAGAATTAAAAATTTCTTTTATTTTATCCTAACAATTCTTTCAGTCAATGAACTTTATACATAGATAATTAATATGTACCTTTATATTTCATTAAACCTTAAAAATACTAGATATTAGAGAATTTTGTTCTTTTTTAAAAATCAAAATTTGTAGTTATTAATGAATTAACAATTCACAGTTGATATACATAAATATTTATAGATTAGGTTTAATTTATAAAAAAATATAATTATTTCATTCATTTAGAACAGGGGTGTCCAACCCGCGCCCCACCTTGAATAATTTTGCGGCTGGTGAGATTCTTTACAACATTCGACTATTTCGTTTAAAGAATTCTTTTTTGTTTCTTTGTAAAAAATAAATCCCATAACTGTTATTATTTTATCTCATTGCTTCTGTTACTGCCAATCTTTTTTTTTCTAAATTGAAATTTATCAAACAATCTGCAACATCAATTACGATACGCAAATACACATGCATTGAGATCGACTTGCAAAAACTAAGTGAAAGAGTTTAGAAACAGATATATCACTAATGACATAAATTAAACATTATTTGATCATTGCATTATTATTTTATCTATGTTTGTATACATGGAAAACAATATATGTCTGTTTAAAATTTTCTTTCTAACAAATGGTTGTAATGGATCCAAATCTGTTATAAAGATATATATTTTTATATGCAGCCTGCGGGTTCGTAAAGTTTTTCTGAAGTGGCCCACAAGGTCATTTGCGTTAGCCACCCCTGATTTAGAAAGTTTTAATATTACTAAATTTATTTGAAAAATACTTAGCACATCTTTTTTATGCACAACTTAGAAAGTAAATTAAAAAATTTGCTTTATTTATAATCTTACAGGTATTTACAATAACTAGAACTTGACGATTTTTGGCTTTTTCTTTTCTTTCTTTTCAACGGTTTTTTCAATATGTATGATTTCTTCATCAACACTTTTTACTTCATTAATAGTACCAACTGTGATCAATTTCTCTTCTCCTGAAATTTAGAGTTATTTAATTACATTTTTCTACATCTTCAGTTCTATTATAAAATGCTACAAAACATAACTAATTTTTCAAAAGTAATTAATACAGTTTTACATTTATTCCATCAACTTACATTCCTGTTCGTTGAGCAGTTAATAAGAATTAGTATCTAATACTATGCAATTTTGATAGTAATAGACATTGATGTACTGTGAAAATAAAACCCGGATCAAAGATCTTGCCACACTAACAAACCTACCACTTATCAATTAGTAAATTGTTCCTCATGAATCAAAATGTTACAAATAGGTAATTTTTAAACAAACAAGCTTTTTAAAGAGCCAAAAATACTGAAAATCCTTTCTCCAAACTATTTACAAAGTATTTAAATCAATAATAATTATTATTTCTGTTTTGGGAAGTGGGGGAAGGCTAAAAGGTTTTATACATAATTCTTGGCATAACTAAAAAGATCAGTTCAAAAAATATTTTAGGTACTGATGCTAGCTAATACTGAAACTGTGATGTTCCATTTAAAAAAATTACTAATTACTGATATAAGATTGTGATTTTGACTCAAAAATAATGAGAGTGTTACAAGAATAGTTTCAAAATATTGTATAATGCAAGAAGTATGTGTATCAGGAACTTCTACAAACTCCATGTATATTATAGAAACCTTTTCCACTCAAAATTCTAATTTTCAAAAGTTAAAACTTTATTATAATTTCAAAAACATTAATATTAAGTTTCTTTTATATGCACTTCAACAAAATTCATATATGATTAAGTTGTACAAAAAAATTTACAAATTTAAACTTACTAATTTTTTTCAGCTTTTTGCAATCTTTTTTAAGATGATTAACACTTCCACACAAACTGCATATTCCACCTTAAAAAAATTTCTATTAAGTCAAGGAATCACAGCCGTATGTTATAAAATTTGATAAGTACAATTATTGAAATGAAAAAAAAAATACACAAACAAATGTTTTTACCCTGGGAATAAAGTTCTTGTCTATTCTGTGGACAATCTCTGCTTATATGACCTACTTTCCTGCATATAGAGCAATTAGCCAATGGATATCCTAGAGTAATATAATAATCAGTTGAATATAATTCTAAAGTATACATCATTAGAATTAGATAGTAAAGCTATGGATAATTAATTTACATATTAATCCATTTTTTCTAAGGGTTATTTTATCTAAAGGGTTATATTCTGGCAATGAATTGAACCTGACCATAAAGAATAAAATGTCCCTTTCTCACAACTTTGTTCATACATAAAGACACATTAAACATTTTTCATATTTATTTAAAGGTATATTACAGCTTTTACCAATCTATTTTACAGAACAGCTCATACATTAATTTTAACTATGTACTGGTTCAAATGTACAAATATATCAAATACAAGTAATTTAAAATAAATGCAAAAAATGTATCCGATAAAATGCCAACGAAAGTAAATACATTTTTTTTAAAAAAAATTAAATATACTTTTAATTTTATTAAGTCATTAAAAAAACCTTATTTATACTTTCAGTTAGTAAATAAAAAGAAATAGAAAAATTAATAAGAGAGTCTCTTTGTCTCCCATAATAAATTTCTATAATACTAAATTCTACAAGGTATGTATAATGTATTACTAAAACTATAAATATTAAAACTTAGAAATTTTACTCTTACAAATATTGCATTAGTTTTTTGAAAAATTTTAGAAATAAATATATATTACAAAATTTATAATCAATTCAGTAAAAAAATGATATTATTAGCGGATATCATATAGACTACAGATGATAAATATGTTTAAAGAAGTTTATGTTAAGGAAGGATATATTTAAGGTAGTGCAAAAAATAGAAACAAAGTAATTGTTATCTAAAGTGTCAAATTTAAATGCTGTGCCTGTTGACTAAAGGTAAAAAGTAAAGGTACTTTTTTTTATCACATTAACTTTATCATTATACTATTCTTTTAAATCTAGAAATAAATGCTTAATAAATTTGAAATGAATTTCTTCTTTCAATTATCTATTAATACATCATCAACATTATCCTAGTCTATTTAGCAACTTATGATTTTGATGTCTAAAATAAAAAACACATGGGAATCAAATGTTTAATTTCCATATAAGCATTACATTTTCTGGATATCTCTAGGCTAGCTTAATTGATAAGTCTTGAAATATAATGAAATGAAATCTGACTTAAAAGATATTCAAACAAAATAAAGGTAGTTTAATATTAATTTATTGTACAACAGAACTATTCAATAAAAGAAATTAGTACTATTCAGTTTTAGAGATCATGGGTTGCTGACAGCCTTTTCAAGTTATTGACAATATGAATACTGACAATATTATCAATATATAGTTGTTTCTAAACTGAAATCTACCTGCTGTTTCCCATGATACAGATATAGGTTTGTCAGCCCAACAGTAAATAAAGTGTAAAGTTTCTGTAAACAGAATTCTAGATCCTGGGAAGTAATTCAGGCATGAAGATATGTCACAGTAAAATTTTCTTTGTTCAGCAGCTTCTACTTTTTTTTTTATCATTGAGGTAAAATAGAAAAATCTAACTGAAAGGCAATATAAAAAAAATGGCACATGGAACGCCACACGATAGAAGCGAAACTTCCTTGGCGACATTGGCCGTAAATGCAGGAATACAACTAATTATATTAAACTGCTGGGGGAGGTTATTTTAATCAAATAAAATTCGAACTTCATTTATTGTATGAAAATAATATTTTTATTCAATTTTCTACATCTTCATTTTCCAAGAAAGAAACAATAGGTTTGTGGTAAGTGAAGTAGGATATGGAAATCCTAGACTATAGTCGATCAAGAAAATGTGAGAAAACTGCATCAATCATGGTTCCATATTTTGTTGTTCCTTCTCTAGCATCAGTATTTATTGTCAAATTCAGTGTCCGTTTCAAGAATTCAATGAGTGGCTTTGCTCCTGCTGAAGCAAAATCTCTGGTTGAAATTGAAGAAACTATCATCGATTGTAACATCATACATTCTGTACAATGGAGTAGCTACTAAATATTGCAACCATGCTTTGGTGGTTCTTTTAATAACCAAACCCATCAGATAACTAGTTCTGTTAATTTTCCTCTGTTTGATGTGAACATTGACAACAGTAGTCATCATCAACATTCCGTGGCAATCGATTGGCCATTATATTGACAGATACTGGAACATTGATTATTTGCCCTAATATTCCAAACTGACCATGTACATGTCTCAATCGCCTAATCTGCATGAAAGGTATTTGTGGTGAAATGAGTCTTTCCGATACCAAATCAAAAGTAGAAAGATGTGCTAGAATTTCTGGGTATACAAAACCATTATATTTTGATAAATTTGTATACTTTTCCTACTTAATATTTGTCAGAAATTCTAGCATGCTTTAATGTTTTCTAAATTAATTCCCGGTAAAATATTTTTGTAGTCAGCAACAGGCGTTCTCAAATCATCCCTAAACCATAATCTATCACAAATCAATCACCTGTGACCAAAAGGATTACCAACAAATTGCTTTTGAAAATCTTTGTGAGCATTTTTATGGGAATCATAGTCTTTGTAAAATAAGCATGCATCAGTTCCAACACGCACTAGATTTGTTGAGGGCTCTGTAGCTGAAGGCACAGGGTGGTTCACAAAGTCTGTATTAATCTGTGCTGTCATCAGAAGAGTCTCAATAGCATTCCCATCCCTTAAATTTGGCATTAAGAGAGTATTTTGCAATGTTTTTTTCCATGCTTGATATTCTCTCATATACTCTGATGGAGATTCTAATGGCAGTAGCACTCAATGAATTTTAAGGTGACTAACCGTCCTCCTTTAGAGAGGACAGCCCTTCTTTTATAGGCTCTGTCCTTCCTCGAAAAGAGCCCTCCTGCTTGTCCTTCTCGATATTTTAAAAAACTAATCTATTAATCTCTATTAAATGATGAAGCAAACATGTTTTCAATATATCAAAGAATGATCTGAAACAAATAGCACAGGAAATAATGGTTTTCAATGGTATTTTTTTTACTTCATCACAAGTAAATTGAGCAGATATAGAAAATTGTGTAGTTTTTATCAAAAGAAATGCCTGATATTAAAATTGATGTAATTGCCTGTTTGAAAAAATTAGAAGACTAAATGTATATTTAAATTCTAATAAAATGGAGCAATTGGAAAATCAGCATGTTGAAATTGACAAAAGGTGGGTGGAAATACTAAACCATTTTAAAAATGAACACTTTTCATATGATAATTTAGTTACTCTTGTTGAATTAACTTTGTGCTGCCCTGGAACTAATACAGAAGCTGAAAAGGTTTTTTCAGAAGGAAATGATTTTTGGAAAAGTGAGAAATAAGAGAGAGATTGAATGATATTTTAGCTCCAGTACATACTGTAAAATTCACTATGAAGGATATTTTTTTGCTCCGAAATTTCAATGTATTAGAAAATGATATATTGACAAAACAATCATTCAATGGGAAAATACTTGTTTGAGTAAATAATTAAAATGATTGCAAGTGTAATTAGTGTATTTTTTATTTGAATTAATAAAATATTTCATGTATTTACGTTGTAACTTATTCTTACATTTTTCGTGTGCGCATGTCCTCCTTTTCATTGTAAAAAAACTGATAACCTTATGAATTTGCACTATTTTTCTGTTTTTTTGGTAACTTTTTCGACTAGACTTGCAGTTAGTTTTTCTTTCACGAAATTCTTTTCCTCTTTGTGCATTTGATTTAGGCATTCTGATTAGAATTAATAATAATTCAACACAAATGAAAATTTTTTAAAAAAATTAGCCGCTGAACACATTACCATGTAGCCAACAATCTAAGGAAATATTTCAAAAAGGCAAGCTTTTGCTGCGAGAGCTATTTTGTCTACACCATAATGCACACACTACAGCTCATAAAACCGTTGATATATGTTCCCGGGTCTGGGGGAAAAGGATCCCCAATCGGAAGGTGGGCAATTATTCAACTTCATGGATATAACGCAAGTCATGAGGTGTCTCCACTCCCCCC
Organism: Trichonephila clavipes; assembly: GCA_019973935.1. Lineage (NCBI taxonomy): Eukaryota > Metazoa > Arthropoda > Arachnida > Araneae > Nephilidae > Trichonephila > Trichonephila clavipes. Next base: position 18,116 of record BMAU01006061.1, on the reverse strand, counting down.
TTTTCCTCCCACTCACTATCTCCTTTCCATGATGACGATTCGGGGGATGGGGGGGAAGACTCTTTCCATTCACTTTTTCACCTTAATGCAAAACTAGGCAAATTTCTCATTCACTATGGAGCCCAAAGAAATTTCATTAAAAAAAAATTGAAAATAGCATTCTCCTTTTATAATAATAAGTCACAATATTGAAAAACTACACACATTTATAATTCTAGCAACCTACATATGCTAGAATTTGGTATTTTCTACATGTTGCCATGTTTGGTTTCATGGATCATATAATAAATAAGTATCAAAGAATTTTTAAATATGAAGAAAAACAACAGCCTTACATATAATAAAAACACATTAAATATATAATACTTTAAAAAGATACTATCATAGAATACAGCACAATATTTAATAGATATTCTTTTAAATATGAGGTAACCTTTAATTTTTTTATAACAATAGTTAGATGGATGCCTGTCATCTCCACACTTGTAACAAATTCCGGTTTCTAGTTCTGTGTCTCCTTTTGGCATGGGACAGTCTTCTACAAGATGACCTTTTTGATTGCAGTTGAAACATGTCTACATAATATATATATAGTGTATAATTTCAAGAAAGACATTTCACAAACTCTTATGATATTTGTAAAAATACCATCTATATTTTAAGAAACAGTGTTAATACAAATGAAAAGCTATGAGAATGCAGTATAAATTAAATGTTTAACCCAACCCTATCTTTAAAAGTTTCAATAAATTAGTATTTAAGTAAGCTGTTGCAGCTCATTATAACTTATTTAATTATAAACAGAAGCAATTATGTAAATAAAAGACATTTACTTACTGAGATAAAAAACAAACATATACAAAGATACAAAACAACATAATCATAAATTAATGAAAATGCATCCCACTACTGATTACATTTAACAATAGGAATATCATAAAGTCTCATTATCATTGATTTGTCATGATATATCAACAGTGTAGTTATAGGAACAAGAATAAAAACATAACAAAAAACTCATTTAACTACAAAAAAAAAAACATTGAAAATCTTATAGCATTTAAGCAAGGGAGATGAAAATACTAATGCAACTAACACATAAAAACAAGAGCCACTTAAATTTTATTGAGTACAGGAGGCAATTTTGGCAACTTTTTAAAAAATATTACCAATATTTATCATATGTTACTTATAGTAAGATATTTAACATGTTAATCCCAAAATTAGAGCACCCTATAATTTCTTTCAACCTAAAATTTTGAACTAGAACTACTTTTACTTATTTAAGCATTTACCTTGTGATATTACTATTCTATCTGAATAAAAAATAGACAGAACATTACAGCTGCAATTAATCATTTGCCTCGATAAATACTGCCTATTTAAGGGGGGTTCATTCATACATCTGAATTTAAATTACCTTTCTTATTTATTTCATTACAAATATATTAACAATAATACGGTTTGGTCCTAGGAGAGCCCACACCCTTGGCGCAAATTATTTTGGTTGGCGATAATTGCACCATCTTGGTAACCCTACTTTGATATACTAGATATCCTATCTATTTCTGGAATTTTCGTAATTTGTCGGCAGGCATTTTGAATTTCATTTTGCAGTTCGGCTTTGGGTTGGAAGTATGGCTGCGTGTCTGAGTGAGTATACTTTAGAATTTTTTACTTTGTTGAATGGGAAAGGTAAGAAAGAATTGATTGAATGGTGTATGAAGGACGGATTGATTGCTTCGAGTTATGAATGTCCTAATGAAATGATCGGCATGAGGCAACATGGTCAGCAATAAAACGTTTTCTTCCAAATCGTACCAGCCACACCAAAGGTATGTTCAACCATTACCTCTCAGAATATATATGGTGGCGTTCACATGATCATTCGCTTAGCAATGAGACTTTTAAGGCTTTCTTAAAATCTGTTATTACGCTGTACCCTCTACTCGGAGAAGATCAGCAGTAAGAAAGTAAGTGCTGTTTTTATATTTTTTTATCTTAAATGTTTAATTTCTGTATTGTTTACATATATTTTCATTATGCATCCACCTTATCCCGCTATATTCCCTTGCCGGCATTGTCGGGTTTGCTTGGCGCCATCTTGTTCTGGCTTGGCGCTTTTTCCAGTTTGTCGCCAAGGGTGTGGGCTCTCCTAGAATTTTACCCAATCATATAGAAGGAAATAGACAATTTTATATACTTGCTTTTAACTGACATCACTGAAAGCATCTTAAAATATTTTACAACTTGAAATTTTTTCATGTACAATATTTGGAGACAAGTAATATTTTCGTTAATTATAATCAAATGATCTCAACAATCTTAATATCAACATATTTATTTATGTGTGGTTTTTTAAGTAAATGAAAGTATTAAAATTATTTTTATTTTAGTATACAAACTAAAATTAATGAAATAACTAAGCACATCCAACTTTCTGTTTTTAAATTCATTTAATACATTTTCTACTTCTTCGTCATATATAAAAACACACTATGAGTAATTCATTTAATAAATCAATTACTTAATTTGTAATATCAGAAAAATAAATATATTCAAATATGCAGATTAAATATTTTATTCAAACAAGTTACAATACAAACCTGTATGACCCGCTTTCTCTTTCTAATCCTCCCCGATTTTACTTGATTAATATTTGAATCTTTGCTTCCTGACTGTGAATTATCGAAGAATTTTTTCCAAGGCGTTGCATTCTCAGGCTTTTTATAATGCCTTTGAGAACGCCCAACTCTTACAGTTCGAGTCATTGCATCAAAACTAGACTTTAAAAAAATTCAAAATTAAAATTCATACAATAATAAATAACAAAATCATTAAACTATACATTAATAATACATGTAATTTATTTCCAAGTAATCAAACTTAAAAAAATAGTTACATTTAATTATATGATAACATTTTTCTTAATATTTCATTTTAAAAAAGGTCATGAAACTATTATCAATACAATATTAATATTTATCAAAATTCTACAATTTGTTCCTGTTTTGTTTTGACATATTTTCTAAGCACTGGTTTGATTTTGCTTTTTTCTTGAGCACAATAATTGATGATTACAGATTAAAAGCTTTTTTTTCTCCCTTTTTTTTACAAATAATAATAATAATGCATACTGTTTACCAGTTTTCAGATAATTAAAGTGAATTTTCCTGTTACTTTGTGAACTGCAAATGAAAATTAATCGCAACACTAAAGCAGGGTGGAACTACATGAATGAGAATGTGCTAATTTTTCGAGAACAGGGTAGATGGAACAATGTTAAATGGCACGGGTGGATTCGAGGAGGGCGCAATAAATACCAGTAGGACAGTGTTCAACACCATTTAAGAGTCATACCTTAGAAAATTTGTCATGGTATTTACATACCAAAACTGAAATAATTCCAGCAATACTGAAAGATATTTACTGAGGCGATTTCAAGGATTTTGCCATTAAGCAAAAATGTTCATTCTTGCCTGCTATCTTGAAAGATACAGTGGACCACAAAAGTGTTCATACACTTGCAATTTCCAATAAAATTTAAATGTTTTCAACTAATAAAAATTAATATACTGAAACTGTAATTTTTTTTATATTTGCAACTTGTTCTTAATAGAATGACAATCATTTTTTTAAAAATAGAATAACTATTTTTAAAAATCAATAATCAAAAAGCTACTAAAAAATTATGCCACAAAAGTCTTCGTACACTTAACAAAAATCACAACTTAGCTTTAAATATTGTATTTCTTTCTTAATTTAGTACTTAGAAGGATATATTTTAGTGTCCACAACAACTTTTCTACATTTTCGTATAGTTTTAATTCGTTTTTTGTAATTTCTGTATCGATTTTCCTAAATTCTTCTGTGATTGTTTTTACTTCACATTATGTGATTATATGTCATATTTTCTTTTAAAAATCAAATTCTCACCAAATATGTTCTACTTTGCTAAATAAAGTGATTGAGGTGTTTTCAGAATTCGGGGGACATCAGACATTGAGAGCAATGAGCTGGGCGTCATTATGTTGTTAAAAAAATGGAGTACCTATTGCTAAATGAAGTAGCTTAGCGACCAATTTTGGTCGCCAAAAGAAATTGACATCGCCAAGGGCCCCCCTTTCCCTATACTACACTTTAACCATTAGGGTATTTTTGTTTGAACTGATAAAATGTTTTATATATTTAAGTTGAATTTTTTCTTAAATTTTCCATTCTCCTTTTCATTGTAAAAAAAAATTGGTCATCATATCTACATTTCTCTTTAACCAATGACTTTGCATCAAAGTTGTTGCAAGATTTGATTTTAATAATATTTTAAAGAATGCACATTCAAAAAAGAAAAAAAAAGTGATTATTAATAAAGTAACGTTAAGTCACAAATTATTAACATATTACTCAAAATGTTTTTACCTTTATAAAATCTACGCCAAATCATGTGCAAAAAGAAAATTTGCTTACAAACAGCTTCACAACAATCAAGCGCGTTGCTACTTCAAAATAATAAATTCGTTGAAAATAATATCATAATGTAAAACATGATGTAGTATAGGGTTGTTGGAAACAAAAATCTTCTTAATCTTATGTCACAATTTTGAGATTTTTACATTTTGAAATTGTATAGATTTTAAATTTTCTAAAAATCCTTACTTCAACCTTTAGGGTAATTAGAAGCCCTTAAAACCAATTTTTAAATAATCATTGAAACTGGGCTCCGCCCATTTAAATGGCGAAAAATGTAAGCAAAGTATTTTGTTTTCGCTTAAAAGTTGAATGAATGACGTTGAAATGAATCAAAACGTTTAATCCAGAATTTCTAAACAAGTGTTTACATGGAGGTACACAAAATCCCAATGAAAGTGTAAACAACATAATATGGTCTCGTGTACCGAAGAAAATATTTGTACAGATAGAAGTATTATCATTGCGTACAGATGATGAAATTTATTTGATATGAGAAATGTATCAAAACCAGAAATTTGTGAAGACTTAATATTGAGCCTGGTGATTACACGGTACAAGCAATGGAGTACCTCGACAAACAGAGGCTGTTAAAGACTAAATACTCCTGTTTACAAAAAACAAAAGAAGATAGGGAAGGGAAAAAAAGACTTAAAAGGAAGAGAGAGGATGATGAAATTTAAAAAAATGTAGATCATTTGGAGAATGGGCGGGAATTTTTTTTAAAAAAAAGTAATCATACATTAAAATTCTTTCAGGGGTGGCTCTAGGGTCTGACAAACAGAACCCCTACCTGGGGCGGCAAATTCTAAGGGAGGCATTTGGATAAAATTTGATTAATGTACCTTTCTTTTTTGTTACAAAAATTATATATATTTTTTGAAATATTACTCGGTGTGAATTAAGTACTTGATTTTACGTGTCTTACTTCCTTATTTTGTATTCTGTATGCTTAATGTCAGTTTTCTTTCATGTTAAAACTTCAGAATTCGAGGCGGAAGTATATGTTCAATCATGCAATTTGATAAGTTTACACATCTTTCACTAGTAACTTGCTCTCCATCTTGGAATATGGTCACAATGGACATTCCTTTCACCCATAAGATTTCTGGTGTCAGTGGTCCAAATAAGAGCTTTTTGTAGATAGAGAGTCACAAGAGAAGTTTTATTTTAGTCTTGAGTGTAGTTGTTACGGTAGAACACCGAAATCTGGAGAATGTCGACTCTCACATTGTCGCTTAGTGTATGTCCGAAATATTTGCTAAATATCCTTATTTCTGACTTACACCGGTAAATGTCGACATTCACCATGCACTAATGGTGAATGTTGAACATGTCGGACATTTATATTTTCTTCTCCGTAATTCAGCCGCGATAAATTTTTTGCCTCTCTTTCTGAGAGGAATGACGAAAAACACACAGTACATTTAAAATGAGAAAGAAATATTATAGAAGTTAAAAATTTAATTTTACAGTACATTCTAAATGAGAAAAAAATAATAGTAATAAAAACTTACTAAATTATGTGATTCAAATGTTATTTATTGCAGCAACTTAAACTGTTATGACACTTTGAATTGCACAAGAAGCCCTTGCTTTTACAACTGCATTTATTTGTGGAACACTTCCTTTGCGATGACAGCATGTACAGCCTTACACGCCGCTTCTCGAATTAGCTGCAGTTGCTTCTTTCAGCGACATTTCTTGAAAATAAACCTCATCTTTGGAAAGTAACTTTTCTTTATACAAATTACAAACTGATTACATGCGTAAAGCTGCTTTATGGTACCATTTTCATTTGCAAGTTTATAGAAGTCGGAGTCTTCTATTCCAGCAACAACCGCTAACATATTTCGGTTATCTGTACGACCATGGTTGACAAAGGAGACTTGTATTCGTACAGTATCACCAATTTGAGCAGGAGCAAATTTTTTTGTGAGGTTCGCAACATTTTTGTTGCTTGCAGTAGAAGATTCTCTTTCGCGGCCGCTCTTTTTTTTTAGAAATTAACTCGTGTTTTTCAATCAGAAGATGTGAAAACGTGGTAGATTGCAAGTCCTCTTCACTAATTTTCTTTGGAATATGGTTTTCGGTATGATCACCACTCAAACTTTTTTCAGAAATATTACCAGGTTCTTCAAGCTGTTCTTCGGTTTCAAAAGTATTGGCAATTGCTTCAAGCTGTTCTTCGGTTTCAAGAGTATTGGCAATTTCTTCGAGTTGTTCTTCGGTTTCGATATTTGCGTTTTGTTCACTAGGCAAAAAAGACAATGCAATGTCTCTTTTTGCTTTAACGCAAAACATGGTTTCATAAAAACTTTGGCGTATTCCTTCGTGGTATGTAGTGTTCTTGGCAAATTGAACAAATGATAAGCCTTCTGACCATTTATTTGTATCGTTATCGTTCATCCATGCAGTTAGCATATTTTGTATATCCTGATTGGCCCTTTCAACTGAGCCTTGTGTTAGACTGTGATGAGGCTTTCTATGAACTATCTTAACATCTTTCCACATAACGCATATTTCGGATAAGACTTGATTATTGAATTCTCTACCATTATCTGATTGCAATATTGCTGGAGTACCAAATGTTAAAAATATTGAAAGAACGTGATACGCTACTTCTTCAGCTCTCTTAGATTTCAAAGGTCGTAGCAGGACAAACTTAGTTAAATGACCGTGATACACCATTATGAACTTATATTCGCCATCCCTGTTTAACTGCAGATCTATCAGATCAACTTGACATCTTCAGTTTAATTCAAAACTGATAATTGGTTTCACAATACCTTTCTTACGTGCACTGTGTTTCATTTGACACTGTTTGCATAAATTTAAATACAGCATTACAACTTCATCTGTAATAGTTTTGTATTTAATTTACAACTCTCTAAACATACGTGTTCTTCCTCCGTGGCCTGTTCTGATGTGAGTTTCATATAGCACATTGAACAATTCGTCATTTGTAACATAATACTGTATATCCGTTTCTCCTAGTTCTAATGGTACAAATTACTTCTCTTCATCGTTAATTTTTAAAACGTCAGAACATTTTAATCGTCTGTAATCCAAAGGTCTGTTGCACTTAGTTTTAGCAGAAACCACTTCAAAAAGTATTTAAGAGTATTTTTCTTTTGAAAAATAAAAACAATTGTCTTCTCATTTACCCACAATCAATGCATTTAACTTTTTAAGAAAAAGATTACGATTCATTGCTGTATCAATTCAGTATAAATTAGGGTACCGGGGAAAAATTAAGAAAACGTTGTTCACCCCATCAAACCTTGAATAAGACTGACAAAGCTGACTGATTCCCGGGAAAACAAAGGATTTGGCGGGAAACAACTTGTCCCTCTTTGTCGGCTCCTTTCTTTTCGACCTCTACCAGAGCATATCTGTGATTGTTGACATACGTCGTTGAAAGTCCGAATATACAAGATTGTAATACAATATTCGATCTTTCACCGACGTATTTGGTGTGTGTCGACATTCACCGGTGAAAGTCGACATTCTCCAATTTCAGACATCCACAGTAACATAGTCACCATTAGTTAAAGTAAACGTTTGTGATGTCTACCATCAGCAGACTCTTTTTAGAAGAAATTGGCATGCTGAAACAGGCGATCCCTTCTCTTACATTTCACTCGTTTGAAATAACAGATAGTTACGTCCTTAATTTCAATCTTTTTTGTGCATAAGACTTAAAATACTATATATATATATATATATAAGAAATATGTATTATTTATCAAAAACAAGAAATAATAGATAAAGAACATAACAAGAAATAGCATAATAAAAATATAAAAGCTGAACATGAAGAACAAAATTATAGAGAAATAAAAGAACTACAAAAAAGCAGAACCTAGCGAGTCAGGAAGCAATTTCGGACTTAGGACCGAATAAGTGGGGTTAAACTAGTTTAAAGGCGCCAACCTTCCCCCTTTGCAACTCGGTAGGAAAACCAAATAAAATAAAATAAACAAAACTTCAGAGATAACTCAGAGAGCATGATAAAACCAATCACTACTATTATGTAACAAACTCTCCCAAAACTCTTAATGCAGAAAAAATCACAAAATCACAAAATAATTATGTAAGAAAAGTAGAAAAATGCTAAAACAATTACATAAGAAAAGTATCATTCAAAAATTAATTTAACAAAATTTCTTTACTCACAAAGCTTTTACGAAGAGAAACAAGCGTCTTGCCATTAATGAAAGTCAATTATTCACTAAGTTAAAAAATTCGAAAATACATAACCACATCTTTTGAGCTGACTTTTATACCAGCAAGAAAAGTCAAGTATAAAATGACGACAATCAAATATGGTAAAATTTGAATTGGTTGATTGTCAAAAATGTAAATTTGCTAGGCTCTAATTTGGTTGGTTGTCAATAATGTGTAAGATGTTCAAGATGTGTGTGGAAAAAATGTAAACTGTGATATGAGTGTTATGATATAATCTTCACAGCAAGACCACTAACATGCTGACTTTGAAAACCTATTGTTGTGTGGTGGATTTGGAATTCGAAGTAGCAAGCCGGTTAATGTATTTGTGATGAATATAAGATCTCAAGAAATTAAAAGGGTATTCATGATCTAAACAACATTGAATTTTTTTTTTTTTTATATTATTGTATTTATCTATTTTGTGGGTAGTTAAGTTATCGTTTCTAAATAAAAATTCAAAATGATATTTCTGTAAATTGATATATGTAAATTACTGTTATATATATATATATATATATATATATATATATATATATATATATATATATCATATGAGTATATAAAAAATATTGTTATGCTGCTTTTTTGCCCGCAAAAATTATTCAACTTTTTTAGGTATGTATATATGTGAATAATTTATCTTAATTATAATTTTTTGCTTTGGAGAAAGGGGCAGCAAAACTGTTAGAGCCAGCCCTGGTTCATTTATCTCAAAATCCAAATTTTGATGTTCGATGTACCTTTTCAGGAAAAATAATGTATAAGTTTTTTTATAATAAGTCTTTTTATCACATATTTATAATGATGGCTAATATATACTGAACTAAGCTTTTTGCAAAAAAATCAAAAACTTATTTTTCACAAATCTTTTTTTGTGTGCGTGAAAAAGAGGTCAAATTTCACTATGCTTGACAAAATATTAAAAAAATTATTTAAAAAATTCAAAATTATAGCTAAAAACTTATTTCAGTATAATGAGAAAGGTGTACTTTAATTCTGTGAAAATTTTCAAGCATGTATGAATAGCAGATTTTGAGAAAAGGTACATCGAAAACAGCAAATTTACATTCTCGATATAGAAGTTTCCGACTCCCATTAAATTTCTCAACAATTTAAGAGTATCCACGGCTCAAAATAAGTTCTTACAATTGCTGCATCTGGCCAGATTTGCCAGAAAATTATGCTGCAAAGTAGCAAAAGGCGAATTGATTTTCACTTGCAATGGACTCGATTCATGTGACGTCATAATCACATGACAGGACGCTAAGCAAGTAACCACGTATTTCATTCGTGCTTGATTCAATGGGCTCAATTCATGTGGCGTCATAGTCACATGATAGTGAAAGCCACGTGATTCTAGCCAACAGGGCCGGCGCTAGCAACTTCGCCGCCCCGGCAGAGGTAAAATGCCGCCCGTTTAAAACAAAAATTAAAAGAGATATCCTAAACCCTTCCCACGCTTAATGTTAAAATAAAACGTTAACAAAAAAATTGCTATCAATACCGTGTGACGTCTTACGCGTCTTTTCTTTAACAAGTCCTTTGGGTTCTTTGGGCTAGAATTAATGGCAACTCTTTTCCAACCAAATCCAAGAAATGAAATATGATTAAAAGATGCAAATGAGCGGACTTTTAAATATAGGATCTCAGAGTAAGCGCGATGGCAATGTAAAGGAATGTTAGACAATTGATGTTGGTTTGTGGGAGTTGATGGTTATTACAGTTCGTGGTGCAAGTCTTACTGAGTTTTGCGTGACGTGAATTCCAAGTTGCATCCCATTATATATAAAGACAAGATTGGTCGTTACTACAAGCTGTAATAAGGCAGGATTGATTATTTAATATTAGAATCGAGGATTAGGCGGTTCACTTATAGATAGTGGTCTGAATTAGATTGTCTGATTATAAATATATATATTGTGTGTTGCATATTTCGTCATCGTAGATTCTCTCATATTAATTATTATAATTGAATTTGTTAAAGGTTTAAGTTGAATATCTTAATAAAGTCATATTAAGATAATGATTGATCCTAGTTCTTTCGCTAATCCTACACCTCTAGCTCACGCTGATACTTCGAGAGATGCTCTTCCAAGGGAAGGAACATCACAACCGTTGAAGTTTTGATTAACAAAAAATACTAATTTATTAATTTATGTTTTATTCTCTAAATTAAAATTAGGGTTGCCCAGAAAAAAAAGAAAAAGAGCAATTTCTAGCGTTTAATTATAAAATACAGATATTGGAAAAAATACTAAAATAAATTAAAGAACCACTAAATATTAAAACCTAATTACACATAAAAAATACATTTAAACAGAGAGTTAAACTTTAAAGTGTTTTTTTCTCACTTTTAATTCTGAGAATTTTTTAATAATTTCTTTAACATTAATCTCTTTAGCCAGTTCATGATCAATGGCTATTGTTGTCAAGCCGTTTAACCGATCCTCGGTAGCTGGAGAGCGTAATTTTTTAAAATTAATTTTAATTTGGAAAAACTCCTTTCTCCACTTGCCATACTTATTAGGAGAATAAGCATACCGCATTTTTAAAGCATTTTTCTAAAATGAATCAATATTGATGCGTTTGTATCAGCGTTTCTCAAACTGTGGGTCACACCCTCCTTACGGGGGGCATAATATCACTGTAAGGGAAGCGCGCGCTTATTGGAAAATCGAAACTAACATTTAAAATAAGTATTTATTTACTGAAAGGAAGTAAAACAAAATTAATTCTGACATAAAAAAAAAATTAAATGCACATTTACACTGATATAAACGTATCAGTACGTCACAAAATTTTTGATAGTTAATTTATCAATATTAAATTAAAAATAAGTTTAATAATTACTAGTGCTTCTCATGGGTGTCATTTACAAAATGTAATACTTATATTTTGATGGTTTGTATAATTTATTATTAATGTTGTATTGTAACTTTTGCGTTTTTATTGTGTTCATAATGCATAATTATTGTATAGGGGGTCGAGGAAAATTATGGTTAAAAATTGGGCCGTGGTTTATATGAAAATGATTTTTAAAAATCTCATACTTTGATCTTTTAGACTTAGTGATTTAAAAAATAAATGCCGAAAACTTTTTTTACGAATTTTTAAAAAGTACTCAAATTTTAAATATTTCATAACTACTTATCAAACTCAAATTTTTTTTATAACTTCTTCATTTATAAAAATAATTGCATGAAACTTTTTTTCCGTGTATCGAACATTTCAAAAAATGCTCACAATTTTAATTCAACATTTAATATAGTTGTGAAATTTTGTAATTATAAAAATTACTACTTTTTCAACATACAACTATTTTTAAAAAAGTACATTTTCGTTTCCGGTACCTAAAAAATTACAAAGTGAGTGATTGAGTCCTACTGTTCACTTACTTGAGAGCTTTTGGCGACGCACCTCGACATTTTGAACCATTGTCAAGTGACGAGGATGAGACTTGAGCTGGCACCCATCTCTCTTAACTACCATACTACACCAACGCTAGGACGTTTAAACTGTCGACAGATTCAACGGCAGGTCTTCAGTGGTAGCCAAAATTTTAAAAGGGCAGTAATAATTAATTGTGGGAAATTGCAACGTTAATTTTGTATAATGACGTTAATATAGAAATCACACACACATACTAGGAACGGCTGATAGCGAGAGGGTAAGGGGAATTTTCATGAAAATATGTTATGCATTTAAAAATGTTCGTGCAACGCCGGGGGGAATAAATCTGCCTGACAAAGAAAAGAAGCGACACAATTTCGAAACAGGGAATTTTAAGTTATACACTCGGTAAAAGCCCGAGCAACGCCGAGCTAAGCGGAGGAGGGGGGACGTCATTTTGAAAAAAAATATTAGAAGTGCTGATTTTGTGAAGGAAAGGGAAAATTTATAAAAGTAGAGAAAGTCCGTGCAACGCCGGGCCATGCAGCTAGTAAAAAATATAACTACGTTGTATTTCAATTTCGAGCTATTGCTATTAGGATCCTTTATGTATGGTAAACAATTAATGAATGTACTCAAAAGCTCATTAATGTTTTGCATTTTAAATTACCTACAATTGTTCTTTATAAGCGACTAAAGGAGTTATTTTTATACGAAAGGCAAGTAATATTTTTCTCATTTGAATAACAATGTCAACCGAAATGTTTTAAGACGATTACGGTACATACAATCTACGAAAACACATATACTTAAAAATGATAATCAACATAAAAATATTCTACGAAACTGATGCCATTTATATTTATGTATGTAAAATAAATAAATAAAATAGAAAAAGCACAAATGCAGCAAAATAATTCTTTCTTTTCACTTTATCTTAAATAATAAAAATAATTAAAATTTAATAATTAAATATAATAAAATAATAAAATTAATAATAAAATAATAATAAATTTTATTATTAATAAAATAATTAAAATTCCTGGGCATTAAACCATAAAAATCTAAAAGAGAATTTGAAAATGAAAATATTGTTACCTTTTCTGTTGTCCGACTTTGTTTTGTCTGCATAGGCACAAGAAGCTAAAAGAATTTGTTTGGAAGTCAAATTGACTCAAGATTCCCTCAGTTTTCTTCGAAAAAGGGTTTTTTCTCAGGGTTATTCTGCCCCTTTCTTTTCATTCGTAAAACTTGACCGTGCTTTTCATCACTTTTGTTGAGACTAATCTCTGCCAAAATCTATCTCTTTCAATAGTACCCGAATTCATATATACAAAGTAGTAAAAGTTGTACGAAATTAGTTGAAAGAGAAGGAACCGGAAGCCGAAATTCTTCTTTATGGCCCCTTCCCCCATGAGACCAGCGGTGGGAAACATGACTTTAAATACTAATGAATACTCGTAAAAAAAAACAACTCTAGGACTCCATAGAAAACTTGAACATTTTGTATACACATTTTTTGACTCGTGGAACCCCTAGGTAATCTCAGTTTATTTTCTTCGTAAACTAGTTAATTTTACAGCCAATTTTCCGCCTCCTAAGGTGGCCGCCCCGCGCATAGGCCCGGCCTGCCCACCCCTAGCGCCGGCCCTGTAGCCAATCAATTCAAAAACTCATGCGACGTCATAGTCACACGATAAAAACTATCTAGTGTTTCCAGCTAATCAGTTCAAGCGCCCCGGTGTTGCCAAGTTTTGCTCTTTGAAGAAACTTTCTCCTAAAAAGTACATATGTATACAAAATGCATTTTGTTTAAAAGTATAAACATAAAATATGATTTTTTTTAATTTAAAAAAATCTTTTTTTTAAAGAATTTTTTTTCCTAGCATTTAAACATCTTTACCCAAATATGAAATTTTCTCTGAGTCTTACAAATACAACAACAAGTACAATTAGTTTAATGTTTGTTTTGAATTCAGTGGAAAACACGTGTTTGTTGTTATCATGTGACTTCATGAATGAGGTTGATTCGTGTGACGTCATGATCCCGTGATGAGGAGAGCACGTGAATATGTTTTGGTTTGTTTCCCATTTAACTCTAACCTAACACTTCTTTTGTGTACTATTTTGCTCTTGCTCTTTTACATTATAACTCGATTACAGTAAAAGATCAGATAATTGTATAGGGAAAAAAATCTGTTTTTAATATCCCGGTAAAAAAGTTCGAGTGTTTTTAACGTGATGAAGCCCGGACTCTTTTAAATAATTTTGTTTTCAATACTAAACAATTTTCTGAAACAATTCTGTGACTGTAATATTGGTGGCGAGTGTAGAACATGTGTGATCCTCCTGTGTTCCAAGTATGTCAGAGAGAGAAGATCATAAGACTGGCGTTCATCAATTTAATTGGCCACCGAATTTTCACCAATTCTTTCCACCAGAAGTGCTTTCAATAATTTCTGTAAATTTGTTGTAACTGTTTGTAATCCTTCTTAACTTCATTTTTTAATTGTTTATTTCCCTTGAATGTGTGTTTAATTCTGTAAGCCCCGTGTGATACTTTGTTTTTTACTGTGTTTTCAATAAAAAAAATACTAAACATTTTTAGAAATCATCGCCAGCTCCATTCCTATACTATTTTTGTGTTCACAAAAGAAACTTCTACTAAAAGGAATTTGGATAGATATCTACAGGAATGTAAATATTTTTTTTGTTTATTTTAAATTAAATTATATAAAGAACATACATAAAAAAGATAAAATATATTTAGTTAACTTAAATTTTAATTATTTTACTCCTCTTCAGAGTAGTTAATAGATATTTCTGTATTAAATTATCTAAAATAAAAACACAAGAATCTGATATGTAACCCTACATGTCATATATTAAAACAAGTTTTTGTCTCTCTCTATATATAATGTATTATATGTATACAGACAAATATGTATATATATATATAATGTATTATATATATATATATATATATATATATATATATATATATATAGACAAATATGTATTACTATATAATTTTATTCTTTTGGGAAACAAATTTCGAAAAGCATTCACTACAGAAATGAAAAAATATCTTAATTTACTACAGGTTCATTATTGTTTATACTTGAAGATAAATTAAAAACCATTTTCAAACATTAGAAATGCAAATTACCATTTACCTTTTGTAAAGTTATAAGTAAAAAAAATTATGCAACATTTTTAAAGTCTTTATTCGCAGCACCATTTTAGTAAAAAGATATTATTTATCGAGAATTTCATTCTGAATGTGGTAAAAAATTAAGACATTAAAAGTTTTTAATGAAATTGTGTATATTATGGAAGATAAATTTGTATGTATATATATTGAATATAAAAGTCCTGTTCTCACCTGCATGGTCAAAATAATGTCATTTTTGAATTCATAATTCTTTTACACAAAAAATAAAAATTATAAAATATTTGTGTGGTGTATCTATTTATTATGTAGTATAGGGATTTCTTAACATAACATCTGTTTTTCAGAATTTGACTTGTATAAATTTGTCATACAGATGTACAATTTTTTACTATGGATAACATTATTGGTATTTGCACAATGGTTATCAAAATGTAAAATTCATTAATTTTGATGATAAGTTTCACATATAGACTATACGCATATTATTGAAGTATAACACAGTGTATTGAAGAAATCTATGCAACCCCAGCTGGAATGTATTAAGCATAAGAATACTCTGGATTTTAATTTTTACATAAGTATTAAAGTCTAAAAGGTTCATCTGTATTGATACTATCCTGCTTATAAAATTAAGTCCTGAATAAATTTTTTATTTTGAGTTATTTACAAATATTGACCCAAGAAGTGTACTTAGATCAGTTCTATGATATTTATCGGTAATTAGGATCATGAAACCAAATATGATTTTACATATAGGCATTGGATTCTGTAGGATATTTACTTTCTAAAAGCAATAGAAATATTCGAAATTTGAATATAGCCTTTTTCAATTCTCTATTTACCCTTAAAGGAATAACTTGACAAATTGTTGTTCGCAATAATCTACATTAATGCAAAATTCAGTAAAAAAAAAGGTAATTTCAGAAAAATTTCAAAATTATTTTTTACTGGGTTAATTGTCCAAAATCAGTGATATTTTTGTGTGACGTGTATTGAGAGGGCAGATTTGGAACACTTGTATATTATAATATAGACTCTCTAATTTCTTAAAATCATAAAACCGCCAAATACTACAATATACAACCAATAGTGGAAACTGTTCTTGATCATGTTTGAACACAGTAATTATAGTGATATAATTTTTTTAAAATTCGGATGTCTTTTTTATTGGCGAAATTAGTTGGCAGTTTAATATGTATGTTCCAAATTTTGGAATGGCGTGAGTACTGATTTAGCATTTCTTAGACAAACTTTGAAGTAATTAATTTTATATTTAAGTTAATATATTTTCAAACATGAAACTTCAGAGCAAGAATTCTGAATCTATTTTCTTAGGATATTTCATTTAATCTGGTTAGTTAGTCAGTTATTTGTTCTCTGTTTGTCCTTATAGTATAGTGTTACATTCATAGAGTCTGTTTTATTTACTTATAGTGTATTCATGTAATGTTAAAATTAGGTGTCGATAAATAATGTATATTAAAATGAGTATGATTATTGAATAAAACTGTCCGATAAGAATTTTCTGCCTCATTATATGAGAAATTTTCATGAAATCAATGTAATTTGTTCTACTTTAAAATAATTTTTATTAAAAAGCCTATTTCTTTTAAGCATGTTTCTTAATTTATTTTTAAAACGTCAAAAGTTCATTTCTTTCTGAATGTTGAGACAGGCATTTCTAAAAAATTCAAAACCTTTTGAAGGGTAATAACTACAAAGGAAGTCGTAAACTATAAACATATCAAAATGTTTGTTTATAATGAGATTGTTTCAGATATCCCAAACCTTTAAAATGATGTTAAAAACAATTTCATTTCCATCACAGAAAAATTCCTAAATATTTTAACCAAAAACTTTCATTATTAACCAACTATTTTATACACTCTGCTCTCAAAAGTATAAATCTCTTTGTTAAACATTAGAGATAGGAATGAAAATTTTTAAATAAACAAAAATATATCCATGTCTCATTGACAAATCTTATTATAAATTCATTTCCAAAGTTATATTTACTTGCATTTCCTGTTTCTGAATGTGTTCCATACTCTTCTATGAGAAATTATAGAGATGAGTATTTCTAAAAATAATTAAATATTTGTAGCTGGTATTTACTAAGGGAATCAGAGAATGAAAGGTATAAACATTAACATTTCAAAAAATGGAACCATTTCTTATCTGCATGTTTCTTATAAATTACACTATTTTATGGATTTATGAGGAGTGATACTATATGTACCAGTAAGTAATTGGTACACATATGAGAAGTTTTTCTAAATTCAATGGTCTCAATTCTATACTGTAAATCATTTTCGTGGGTAAATAAACATAACAAACTACATGAAAACAAAGGACTTATTATTAGGATGCTAAAAATAATCTAGAACTATTAATAAATACATAAACAAACACTTTAAGAGAATACCGGCTTCGCACACTAACATCTAATGACGAAATATGCCAAACTGAAACAAAATTATGCTAAAAGAATTACGAAAAATACTTCATATCTAACTATTTAACAAGGATAATGCAAAAATATAATATAAATAAATAAAATTTCAGAACTAAGCTTCACACACAAGAAGTAAACATATCAAGCATACGAGAATTTACACTGATTCAAAACGTGGGGAAATATTGCTATCCTCGTCACGTGATTTCGACGGGCGTCTCAATGTCTGTGAATCAACCTCATTGAGCCCTTTGGTAGTAATATTGACGGCATTTTGGATTTGCATCACTATCATACTTAGCCAAATGAAATACTGCAGCGTATTAAATTGCCATTAATGACTGAGGATGAAAGTTTTCGGTTACTACTGAAGAATCCATATTTGGCAAAAAATAGATA